>VMDO01001744.1:0-193223 GCA_007922755.1 Pedetes capensis
TGAACTAAAGAGCAGTGCTTTGAAAATTTCAGTAATATTTATTTGTACATTTTTCTACTAATAACACATATCCATTGTAGAATTTGGAAAAAACAGAAAAACTAAAGACACTACCATTAATCTACATTCAGTATTTTGTATATTTACATACACCCCTATTTCTATATTCAGAAATTTAAAGCTGTTTTGTATCACTCAACCTATGTGGTAACTTGCTTTCTTTAAAATTTTTATAACAGTGGAGACACAAAAAGGGTTCTAGTAAGGTATTTGCAAGTCATGAAGCATATAAAATGAATAGCCATAAGCCTCCATACAACTTTTAGATTCAAATGCTTCCAATATGATTGAAATGCAAGCTCCTCCCAAATTTCCCCAAGTAATAACTGTGCTAAATTTTTTGTCATCATTATATTTAAAAATTACTTTTAAAAATCACCTCTGTAACACTAAACAATATTTTTATTTTAATCTTGCTTATTCTGAATCTTGTCATGGTGGTATCTTACTATTTGCACAAGATTATTATAACTTTTATTCAGTTATGCATAAGATTTATCCAAGTTATTATGCAAAGCCACATTTAAAATTTTCTTTGCCATACAATGTTCCATTGTATGAATGTACTATACTTTATTCTCCTGTTGATGAATATCTGAGTTGTTTCAAGTATTCTTCTTCTTCTTCTTCTTCTTTTTTTTTTTGCAGTACTTAAGGGTTGAATTCAGGGCCTTGCACATACTTTGCAAGTGCTCTATCATTAGCCTGCACCCTCAGCCCTTTTATTTTTTATTTTGAGACAGGGTCTTGCTAAATTATGCGGCTGCCTCTGGCCTCAAACCTGCAATCCTCATGCTTCCACCTCCCAAATTGCTGGGATTACAGATATGAGCCACTGCACCTAGCTTCAAGTATCCTTTTCCTTCATTTATTAAAAAAACAAAAAAATTCTGCCATGATGATTCTTACTCTTATTTCCTGATGCATGCATGTATGTAGGACTTTTTCTTTTTTTCTTTTTTCTTTTCTTTTCTTTCTTTCTTTTTTTTTTTTTTTTTTTTTTACACTTTTTGAGACAGGGTCTCCCCCGGCTGTAGGACTTTTTCTAGTGAACAATTAGTAGTGAATTGAGTGATAGGTATATACATATAACACCAAATTGTTGTTTCAAATTAGTGGCACTCCACTATTGGTATGACATACCATGCATTCTTGAAGTCTAATCTGTACCCTTCCAACAGCTTTAGAGGGCTACAAAACCAGATGTGAATTAAAATCCAATCTGCATGTGTTTCTAATCCATATCTAATTTTGTAGTCCTCTAAAACTATTGGAAGGGTACAGATTAGATTTGAGAATACATGATAGATGTCTCCATTTCTTTATAGCCTCTAAAATATTGCCCATTTCCAGAATTGATATTTCCATTTGTTATTATTCATATAGATATCATTATGATTTCAATTTGTATTTTTTTAATGACCTTAAAAATGTTGGACATTTTTGTTTCCTTCTCTGTGGCATACCTGTGCAAGATTTTTGTTCTTTTGTCTATTACTTTAATTACCTTCTCTTTTGAGCATATAGTTACATTACTGATTATTAGCAAAGGAGCATTTTCCTTACATTTATAGCCTTTATGGCTGGCACCTTAAATGACTCAAAGCTCTTTCTGACTCCTTTCTCTGTTGCTGCCTCATATGGTAGAAGTATCAAAGCCCAAAAAGTTACTTTCCCAGACTCCCTTATAGTTATGAATGGCTTTGTGACTCATTTCTGAGGCCTTGACGTGGAGGCATAAGTCTCCTGTGGAAGAGGGTGAGAAAGTGTCTGCTTTCCTGACAAAGCGATACAGGTGCAGCTGTCACAACCGTGCTTGTTGTTGTTGTTGTTAAGTGCCATCCAGTCGGTATCTGACTCATAGCGACCCTCACAGGGTTTTCAATGGCTGAGTGCTTCAGGATTGTCTTGGGAGTGGATTGCCAGGCCCTTCTCCCATTTTTGCGGTGCTGGGAATTGAACTCGGGACCTCAGAGACTGCAGCTCAGCGCTCTACCCACTGAGCTAAATCCCAGCCCTACAACCATTCTGTCTTTGCTTAATCCTGACTCAAATGCAGATGTGCTGCTGGGAGCCACAATAGCCCTATCATGGGCACCAGGGAAAGAGCTGAGGGACATAAAAATTCTGACCTCGAAAACTGTTATACTCACTCAACTCTCAGCTCCTGTGATTTTTAGAACATTGCTTAAATATTGCGAATCCAATTTGCTATTAATTAGAGCAGTCCATCCTGCCCCATGGGGCATCTTGTATCCACTTAGGCCTCAGGGTCACTTCTAACAGGGTCCAAAGAGGTAGTAAAGAAGGTCAACAGTCAATTTTATTAATTCAGAACACAACATTCTTAACATGGTGAGTATGCTCTGGTCTCCCCTTCCTTTAAATCCTCATGGGGTGCTGCTCTGACTCTTGTTCATTTGGCTTCACTCACTTGCCCCTTCGCCAAGTCCAAAATACCAAATTCTTTCCCACATCATGCCCTGAAGACATCTGATTTCATTGCCCTGGATTTCCTGTCCTTGATTTCATTTCCTTTCTCTATGAATCCCACTTGCTGTTATGTCTTTATAAAGCAGATCTCAATTTATATCTCCTACTAGGGGAGGGCCGAGGGGAGGCTCTGTGTGAGCTTTTCCTCTGGCTTTTATATCCAGCTTAGTGGAGCACGGGTCATGAGAGACAGGGAGCACTCACGTGAGCAGGTAAATATTCTGTGTGCCAAACAGGTGTCAAAAACGCCTCTGCTTAGTTTCTCTTTAACTTGCCCAGCCTCAAGTTGTTCACTTCTGCGATGAGGTAATTATCTCCACCTCTCAGTGTAGCTTGAGAATGCAGCTGGCGTGTCTGTGTGCATGCGTGCGCACACTCAGGGGTCTGAAATGCAGTTCCGCTCACCTCTCTTTGATAAGGAGAGTCTTTATTACCAAAGCAGATTTCCCTTCCAGTGTCTATTCTTCTGACTTTCAAAGCAATACTTGGTATAATTATTATTAATGATGATTAGTATATAATCAATATTTGTTGAGCACCTACTTAAATACTTCATATGCCAAATATTTTATATATACTACCTTAATTATTTGGGAGATGGACCTGGCAACTCAGTCCCAAATATCAATCCACCATTGAAAACCCTATGAACAGCAGAGAAGCACTGACAATAGTGTTTTGCCTGTTGTGTGTAGGGCCACTACGAGTCGGATACCGACTCGATGGCACCTAACAACAATAACAACCTTGTTTATTATTATGACATAGACTCTGTTATTACCCTCTCCCCCCTTTTTTTGGTAAGGTTTGGAAACTTAGGCTATACAAGGCCAAGTGTAAGCTCCTTAGGGCTCTCAGTTGCCACTTTGTATATACCCAGTGAAGCTGTGGTTGGTCAGTAAACTACCTACCCAGAGAGCCTGCTATTTATGGAAAACATCTGCTATACCATCTTCATTTTGCCTTTTTCCTAAGAAAGAAGCAGGCCAGAATAAAATGCACTGATATCAGATTTTTCAAGAAAAGCAACTTCTAAAGACTGCTCTGAGGTCAACAAAGATCTTCTTTCCAATCTTCTGTCCTCCTAGCTCCTCAGACTCCAAAATGAAAATTAATGCTCAAGTTGGTGACCCTAATGCAGGACCCTCCACCAGAAAACAATGACTGAGATCTGCTTTGGGCAGTGTTCTTCTCAGGTCCAGAAAGCAGACTAAGATACATTATAGAGATTTTGCTGTAAGAGTTGAAGGCAGAGACATTTAGTTTAACCAGAGCTCCAACTTTAGTACCTTCTATGTAGGAGGCTCTTAATAAGTGCTGGTTGAAATGCCATGAACATCATGATATTTTATTTCACATTCAGTGGCCAATGTAGTTTACTTTGAAGGTCATTCAGTAGAGAACTTCATGCTTTTCAAAATTTGCCCCAGCCTACCATTCCAGTTTCTTAACATTCCACTCCTTGCACATAATTCTAAGGGAGTGCTGTCTCCTGGACACACCCTAATGTTTCCACACCTTTGTTATGCTGTTTTTGTTACCTAGAATGCCTGACGTCCACTCCTACCTCTTTGATAAAAACAGGGCAATTCATCCTGCATGCTTTTTTTTTTTCTTTTTAGTTAGACTGATTTCTTTGTTCTGCCTGTCCCAGCTGAGACACAGCCATACCCAGGAATCTCCAAATCTTCTAGCTATAACTGGGATAACATTTTGCAATTTGTGGCATAGTATGGCTGGTAGAAAAAGCACAGACTTTAGAACTAGGCACAAATCTCTATTCCGCCACATAAACGTCACATACCCTGGTGCCTAAACATAGCTTCTATTTCTTTTTTTGAAAATGATGATATTATTATCTGAGGCTATTACTGTCTGAAAGAAGGAAACATTCAAAGTGCATGTTTTATTAGCGCATGATAAAGTGAATATTATTATCTGAAGGAAGGAAAAATGGAAAGCGCCCAGCATATTCTCTGATATACACTCACTGGTTATTGAGATTCTCAGCTCAAATATGATCTTTTGAAAATGCCCCTTTTCAGCTGAACACGGTGGCCCATGTTTGTAAATCCAGCAAATCAGGAGGCAGAAGCAGGAGGATCGCAAGTTTGAGACTAGAGGCAGTCTGCGTAATTTAATGAAACCCTGTCTCAAAAAGTAACAAAAAGGGGCTGGGAGTGCAGCACCAGTGGTCCAGCACTTGCAAAGCATGCAAGTGAGAGGCCCTGAGTTCAACCCTCAGTACTGCAAATAGAAAAAAAAAAAGAAGAAGAAGAAAGAAAATGCCCCTTTTGTAACATTTCACCACCTGTCCCTCTCCTTTAAGCTCTGCACCCAGGTTGTCAAGCTCAAATTTCAATTCTACCCACTTACAAGGGCGGGTAAATTAGAGCATGTAACTTAAGTCTCTTGCTTCACTTTCCTCATCTGGAAAATGGGGTTAATAAAAACTAACTCATGGGCATGTTATAGAGATCAGTCTGGCTGGTACTGTGTTATTCACTCCTCTGTCTCCAGGGTCTACCTTGTGCCTGACTCAAGGAGGCTTTCGTTTCATATTTGTTGAGTGAATGACAGTGCACACCCTGGTTCTTTTTTCCTCCCTTTGCATACCTGCTCTCAACAGACCATTGGCTAAGCAAGACCTTTTACGCCTTTTTCACCTTTTCGCCCAGACCAACTGACCACCCATGAGAAAACAGCTTTCCTGCTCTCCCTGGGACCTTCGGTGAGGAAAGAACACTCTCCCTCCGAGACTATCAACAAGGAAAGAACCCGCTCTCCATCTGATCACCGAGGAAGCAACAGCTGTCTCCTCGTGACCACCGAGACCAACAACACGGGTGTTTGTCCCTGGAAGGCAGAAGCACCTGAGGCTTTTCCTCTCTCCCATCTCCTCCTGGGTCCCCAGGGCTGCAGGAGACCCCCTCACCCGAGGGTCCCGAGTGAATTGTGTTTAGTACCTGTGCGTGGTGGCGTTGCCTGTCCAAACCTCCAGGCAGGACTGGGAGGCACGTGCCCCAAATAGAGTGTGGCTCCTCTGGTGTGGGGAACAGGTGTGGCTATTATTATGTACCCAGCACAGGTCTGGCACCAGGCAACACTGGGTTATTTCATAGAGCAGAGGGGAGTTTCTAAGCTGTGTGCCCTGCTGTGGCAGCCCTTGGAAGTGGTCACATTGGCACTGACATCAGCTGGCAGCACAGCTCCACTCACCATTCAGCAACCTCTTGCCACTGACTCGAGTTCACATAACAGCAGATGACCCAGGGAGGGAAAGTGACTTCCTCGCTGGCATCACTGCGGCCCAGGTCATTTTCTTTCTTGACTGGGTACAAGATTTACCTTGTTCTGTTGGCAGACTCACTTAGATGGTGCCCTGTCTGGTTGGCAGTAAGAGGACTCTTTTATTTTTCATGGGGCCTAATCCCTTGGATCAATATTTGTTCCCATCCCCTCTGTTTACAGACAGAGACTGCTAAGCTGGTCTGGCACCTCTAAAACAACAGACAACGGGGGTCTATGCCAAGGGGTCTGGGAAGAGAGAAGGAAGGACCATCATGATGACATCTCAACAGATCAGGACTTGGCTTTTCAGCAAAGCCAGGCATTTTCTGGGTGAATTTGTTTAACCTCTTTGCAAGCTTCCAGAAAGAGGTGGTGTGGGAGGAGTGGAGAACACGGCCAATTAAAATTCAGTCCCAACCAACAAAGAGAAGTAGGCCATGGCCAGCTAACAGAGAGGCATTGACAGAGAGGGGCCCTGGCTCCAGGAGCCCATATTGCTCGAATGTTCTTTTCTTCCCAAACAAGAGCAGCTCCCAAAGCATGGAGTTGTATTATCCATGTCTGGGTTCACAAAGCCTGTGCTTCTCTCCTGGAGAGCCCACAGCACAAGCCCTTTTGCTCGCTTTCCGTTCTCCCTCTTTATCTCCGTAGGACTACCCTTGTCCATTCCTACCACTGAGTTCTCCTTCTTCTGTCAGGTATAGCATCTGCATGTGGCCTTCAGGGAGGTTATGAGTCAGCTACAAACAGACGCCACCTCACAACGCATTCACACTTCCTGCCCATCTAAGCATCTTTCCCCAGGTCCTCTGATTGTTGATCACTGTTTAGGTCAGATGAGAAGACAGAGACAGAGAGAGAGAGAGAGAAAGAGAGAGAGAGAAAGGGAGAGGGAGCGAGAGAGAGGAGAGAGAGAAGAGGGGAGGGGAGGAGAGGAGAGGAGAGGGGAGGGGACGGAAGGGGAGGAAGAAGGAGGAGCAGGAGGAGGAAGAAGAAGGAGGAGGAGGAGGAAGAAGAAGGAAGAAGAAGAAGAAAGAAGGAAGAAGAAGACGAAGACGAAGACGACGATGACGACGGAGGAGGAGGAGGAGGAGGAAGAGGGGGAGGGGAAGGAGATGGAGGAGGAGGAGATGGAGAAGCCAAGGGAGGATGAGATTGGTGACTCTGGACTTTCAGACCAGATGTGATTGGAGGTCACCTGAGAGACTGGTGCCCACTCTCTTCACCTGTGTGTCCCTGAAAAGGGTGTGAAAGTGGAAGCATGAGAGCATTGGTCAAAAACCTGTGGAATAAGGACGTCATCTTAACAGCTCACCGTCATCAAAGTTCACCAATTTATCTTACTTTTTAGGTGTGATATTGCATAGACAGTCTTTTAATTTTGTGCATAGTCTTTAGTTTGCACAACTGAACACACAGTTGGCAGGTTTCAGTGTAAAATATGTCCAGCAGAGGTACAGTTGACATTTTGGATGGGGGCAAATGTTGCCATCCATGAATCAGTTGTATTAATACAACAAAACCTCATTGTACTTTCTCTAGCTGTCACATTAGCTATAACAGCTATCGCACCGTCATTCTCATCGCAGAGGAGGATGGAACATGGCTATTGTCTGGGAAGCAACATCCCCGTGTTCACAGTGTTCATTTCATTAACTGAATGACAGTGGTGCGTAGAGAGAAAAGTCCTGCTGTCTGTGGTGGGCAAACACACAGGCTTTGTAAATAAGACAGGACTTGAATCCAGTTGACTGATTGTGAAACTCTTCGGAAGCTATGAGGGTACAAGGAGGGGCAGGTGCTACTGGCCTGTAATGGGTAGGTGTCAGGGATGATTTTAACCTCCTACAATCCATAGGACAGCTCTCCACAACAAGGAATCATGTGTCCTCGGATGCCAGTACTGCCAAAGCTGAGAAGTCCTGGCTAGATTACATAGCCATTTTGCACCAAGTGTTTTCCTACATGTCTCTTTTTACAGGGTCCAATACTGCTGAAAATTCAGGCAGAAGATAATGGCAACACCTCATTTACAAAGCTTCCATATAAATTATCTCATTCAGTTTTCTAAAGAACCAGTTTGGGAGAATTACTAATGCAATCTTCATTTTATAGGTAGAGAAACTGAGGCTTAGAGACATTCATTAGCTAGCTGTAGTGGACAAAAAGATGAGATTTGCCAATGAAGGAGGACTTGAACCTGGTTTAATGATTCTGAAATTCTTTCCACAATTTCTGGAATCCAAAAAATTAAGACACCTTTAAAGGTCAATAGTAAAACAATAACAACAACAACCCTGAATTGTCCATCCAGAAGGCAGCATGCCCAGGCGGAGACACCATTCCCCTGCTTTTAGCTCTTATCAATTACCCGCACACATCTAACATACACAACACCAAAGTCCAGGTTTGGGACTTTGGGAAGTTTGTTCATGGGGAAAATGGGACAAATCATGCTGATTGGTGGAGAGCAAATATTATGTGGGTGACAGGAAATGATGCACACAGTTGTTCTTGTTGCCAGGTGCCGTTGAGTCATAGCTGGCTCATCGTGACCCTCATCCGGTTTTCACTGGCTGATTGCTTTGGGATAGTTTTCGGGAGCGGACTGCCACATCCTTCTCCCATTTGTGTGGTGCTGGGGATTGAACCTGGGTCATCAGAAAGTGCGGAGCAACTCTCTACCAACTGAGCTAGATCCCAAAGAGCCCTATCAATATCAGCAGTGCTTCCTCTCGATGACTCGCCAGTCCTCAGCATCTTGTTTCTTGCCAAGAGACCCTCTGAGGTCAAGCCAGGCCTCCTGTGCTGCTGCGGTCCCCATGCATGCCTCCAGCCCCACCGGGCCTGACTGTGCAGGGCTGCTTGCTTCGTGAGTGATGCCGCTTGTCAGGCACCACTCAGTGCTGGTCACCGAGAATTTGCAGGAGCCATCAGCCCGTCCAGCACTCAGCACTGCGGGGCTGACACCTTGACAGCTGTGTCCCTGTTCTCTCATTACCTATCTGGAAGGTCACCTTTCTGACAGACAGCTTTGAAAGTTCTTTATTAAAAAACTTTTTTTTTTGGTAGAAAAGACAGATTAGTCTATAGTTCTGACATGCTGTACTTATTATAACATGAAACAATGTTCTTGCTTCTTTCGCTTGAGGACATTTAGTTGCTGACTTTGGCCCATGTGGTGTGTCACTCTGATGCACTGGTTGTGAGGTCAGACCTCAATGTAACCTTCCTATACTCATTCATTCATTCCTTCATTCACTCAACTAATTTCATTGTCCACTGTGAACCCACACTCTGCTAGATGTTCAGTAGATTAACCAAAGTATAAAACATGTATGCTCAGTCCTTGATTGTGAGGACATCACAGTCTAATAGGCACTGCAAAGGTGTAAGGAAAAGGAATTTTTAAAGCAGTAAATGAAACAAAAGGGGTATGCATTGTCCCTGGTAATGGGAGCTTTGGTGGGCTGGAAACCAGTGCTACCTGTGAGCCTACAGAGTAGGGCTGGCTCACTCTGGGTTGGTGGGAGGACAGACCGAGCTCTCAGAGGCAGAGACAAGTGAGGCATTTTCTGCGATCATGAAGGAGAGATACCGAGAGGCTAATGCCCCATAATAGGTGCCTGTTCAACCTCTTCTACTACTTAGGAGACCCAAAGCATATTTATTAAATAAGTTAATAAATAATAGGGAAAAGACCAAGGATCAGTGACCTTAGAAATTTACAGGGCAAAACTTAGATGTGTTAAATACTTCAGTATCTAGTACAGTGTGAAGTGCACATACTTTATGGAATAAGTCATAATCACATCAGAAACAATGAAATGTAGCTAAGGGTCAAGGTCTAGTAAAAGGGACACAGAAGTGATAATGTATGCTCTCACTCCTACACACATGCCATTTGTGGGGGTAGTTATTTCTACCATTCTAGCAGTGAAAATCCCAACTCCCATTTACTGAGCACCTGCTATGCTTCAGCCTGCACAATGTTCAATGGACCCCAGGTATTGTTTCAATCTTAGTAACAACTGTGAAGGAGGCTTTCTCAAGCCTGAGGTTTGTCAGAGAGTTTAGGCATTTGTCCATGGTTCCAGAGAAGTAAATGGGGAACTGGGATTTGAACCGTAATCTGCCCAGCTCTAAAACCCTCTGTCGTAGTGCATGGAAGTGAATACAGCATTTTCAACACTGCAGAATGAGAAATGCTTGAAAGCTGTTAATATCACCTCTGGACACAGACTCAGTGTTTAAAAATACTGACAGAGAAATTAAATGATTTGGGGTGAGAATTGAAATGGTGGGAAAGAAGAAAAGAAGAATAAAATTCTATTTCCAACCTTTTCTCAGCCTTTTGTAAATTTATTCTCCTCCTTGGATCTGAGATTTCTTTTTAGTAAAACAAAACAGTTGAGCTAAATTATATGCAAGAGAAACTCTGCCCTAATATTCCTAGGATTCTATACCCTCAACTGAGCTTATTATATAGTAGAAACAAGACTGTGAAATTCAATGATTTTCAGTTTTTTAACAATGTAAGACAGGACAAGAAATTGATGGGATCAGTTTTGAAAGAGTGTGGAAATGCTATAAACAATATAGGGTGCTCAGTTAATTTGAATCTCAGGTAAGCAACAAATATTTCCATAGTAAAAACATGTCCTTTAACAGTACTTAGAACATAGTTATACTAAACATTATTCAATGCTTATGTAAACTTCAAATTTAACTGGGAATCTTCAATATTATATGGCAACAGTAAAATCTTGACCAAGTAAAAATAACAGCACAGGTGATTAAGTTAGATGGAAAGGTTGAAGAAAGTATGGGGGAGAACACTTCTTTATTTCACAGACCGGGAAATCAGTTGGGTCCATGCAAAATGAAAATTCAAGAAACAGAATCTCAAGTTTTGTATTTGTAGTTATAAAGTTAGCTATTAGGAAAACTGGGCAAGAAAATACAGCAATGATAATAAAAACTAGCAGGGAGGTAATAGAAATATATCAAATTTCTCTTTTATAGAAAGAAGCCTGAGGTATAGTCTATGGTGGATGAATCATGGAGTAAAAGCATAAGGAAATTATTTAGCATTAGGTACAAGCACCCAAAACATAAAAATGAAACAAAAATGGTTTTCTCAGCATTATAGGGTTTGGAAATGGGTGAAAAGTGAGAGAGTTGCTTTCTATTTTATTCTATCCTTACTGGAATTTAAATTTTTTGCCATGTAGAAAATTAAATTAAAAATAATTATATTAATCACTGTTACAGCCAACCATCATTCAGCAAATGACAAAAGATTTATTGTCATGTATAGTTTCATCTTCTCATTCTCAGGCTTATTTGTCTCCACCAACTTCATTTGGGTGTAAAAATATTAGCAACCAGATTTATAAACCCAAAGGATACACAAATATTTGCTATTGCTTTGCCATGTATAGCAAAAATATTTCTATATTTTCTAGTACAAAAAGGATAAAACCTCCAGATAAATAAACATGGTTCACTGAATTCAAAACAAATATTTATGAAGTACTCTCCCAACATAGCTTTAATCGTGAGTTGCTATGCAGTACCCTGAACACACACTTGCAAGTGAATTATGCTTTCATAAGCAGAAAAGTACTATCCAGAGCAGAGTCTGGTTGAGTTGCTCAGGGTTGGCCTCATCTGACTTAGAAATACATGGAATTTCACTTGGCACTTCCATTCATTCACTTATGTAGAAGGGAGAAGGACAGTTCTGTCTGGGGTATTAGAAAAGGTCAGTGTTTAGTAGTCATTCCATGTTGGAGGCCTGATCCTATGTATATGTGTGCACATATATGCACGCGCACACGTGATAGAACACAATTAGCAGACAGATTCCCTGGACTATAAAACAGTGGCTGACTCCAAGGTGAAGTCCCATTAGGAGGAGGTCTAAGAACTCCAGAGACACCCAGCTGTAGCTTGTGATTAATTGCACTTTCACTTAAAACGTAACCAACATATCCTGTAGCCTGCAAACCTGGTCTACTTACTTCAGAGCTGTTTTTATGGTCCTTGAACTCTGTTGCCATCGCCAGCTTGTTGTAGTCCTTCGAAATGAGCTCTATAATGAGTTAAAGTACCTCATACTTGCACTGGCTCCAAAGATCCTCAACAGGCTTGCTGGTCTCTCAGGATGGAGGGCAATAGCCAAGCCTTATTTCTGGGTACCACTGCTGGGGGACTTTCTAGGGGCTTTGGTTTAGCACCACTTCTCACTTCACCCTGCCACAAAATCAAATCCTTTCTTTCCAGCCTGGCCCAGAGGTTTTTCCAGAAAGTTCTGTCTCTTCTAGAATCTAGATCTGACAACTCTCTCTCAGCTTACCCAGTTGTTCTATAAGTAAGATCTTAATGGACCCTATGACAAGGTTAAGAAACTAATTGTTTCTAATACAGAGAAAGAGAAAGACAAAGTCTATTGGATTCTTGGATTCTTTTCACTCTTGTGGAATTCCTGGTCCCTGTTGCAATGATGCCCTTTATTTAATTGCTTTTTCTACCTGTACCTTTGTCTACCTTACTTCTACCTCCATTTTTTCCTTTCTCCCTTAGCACAGGATTTCCTGTACTGGAAATATTGGAAATATAAGTGAAAGAGTATTTCTAAAGGGCTTGACTGCTTCACATGGGGAAGTATTCATGTAACCATATATAAGATAGACTATGTTAAGTGTTATTTTGAGGTGTTTATTAATTTGATAAATAATTTTAAAAAACCCTTCTAATTACCAAAAACTGCTAGACAGATAAAATTTTAGGCGAATTTAAATAAGGGAGTACTTATTTCTGATTAGTCACTGGTATCCAAGAAGGCAGGAATAGGGACTCCAGAAAGGCAATATTGAGGACAGAAGAACATTATCAAATAAATGTTAGGCTGCAGTAAGAGCTGTTCTTTTTCCTGTCATCCTATCTTGGCCAATAAAAGAGAAACTTCTGCTGATACTTCTGGTCTTCTAGGAAGGTACCTTCTACCCATTCCCTTACTGGGTATTACCAGAGGACGCACCTACAGCTATACCACCCTGGTATCCAATCTCTCTTGATCTCGGAAGCTAAGCAAGGTTGGCCTGGTTAGTCCAGGGATGGGAGACCGCCTGGGAACATCAGGTGCTGCAGGTTAGGGAGAAGGACCTGGCAATCCACTCCCGAAACAATCTGCCACCGAAAATCCGATGAATAGCAGAGAACCACTGACATAGGGCCTGGCACGGCACAGTGTTGGGGGGAGTATTTCATTCTGTTGTACATAGGGTCGCTATGAGTCAGACTTGACTCAATGGCACCTAATACTACCACCACCATTCATGGACACAAGTACAGTCATATCTCTTTATCTGTCTGTCTGTCTCTCTCATATGCACATCTCCTCTCTGTTTTCTCATCAGTTTATTCCTCTCGTTGGCTCTCTGACTTTTCTTTCCTTCTTCCTTTTCTCTGTTTAGCTCAGTTCCTTCTAGAAACTTTAGTTTTCATGAATAATACTTGGCTTGAAATGCTTGCTGACCTGAAAGTTCAATAATCATATTTTATCACTGAAATACCGTCAACAAACACCATGTTTACTGCCAGGTGTGTGGTTATGTGAACTACTGCTTATTTACCTCCTGGAGCATCACGGAGCCTCACTTTCATCATGTCTTTGCTCAGCTGTCGCCTCCTCACGCGCTTTCCCTCAAACAGCATGCCAGCCTCTCACTCTGCTTCAGTTTCCTTCGCTGCACTCATCACCCACAATGTTATTGATTGTGTGTCTCCTTCCCCGCATGGAAGCTCCTCGAGGGCAGGAGCTTTGTCTTCACTGCAATCATTATTGCAGTATGTGGTGCCAGCAGGGGCTCAACAAATATTTTTTCAGACTGAACAGATATCTACAGACACAATTCAACAAATGAATACTATGTGACAACATAGAATCTTCTTTATATGAAGTGGAACAATAGATACAAAACTATTGTATCATGATCTGAACTGCACAAAAGCATGTCAGCAGATAAAAAAGTATGGAAAGGAAGGATTCCTGTTACTGTGCATATCCCTGGATGCGATAGTTTCTTTAGATTTATCTATATCTGAATCTCTCAAGTTTCTTACAGTGAACCTTTTTCTTTAAAAAATTGGACTCTTAAAAAAATGGTGAATGCTACTGGCTTCATGCGAAGATGCCGTAGTTGGGACGGCTGGTCGAGGGGATGGGGAAGCCATGGAGGAATCAGTGCAGTGGGTGGGAAAATAACCCAGATGGAGCTGACTCATCCCCTCCCCAGGAGGTGACAGTTGCTTTGATTGTCAGTGATGTGTTTAAAGTGAACGTTTTGATGACATAAGTGAAAACGAAGAAGTAGAATCAACAGGCTCACGATTGTTTTTTAGGGTGTTAGGGGTGAAACATGAGAGAAAGCGACGGTTTGGCAAAGCCTTTCTTTTGGTGGTGCCAAATTCCAAGCGACTGCAAACTGCTTCAAGATGTGGATGAAACCTCAAACGGAGGCGGTGCCGGGCCACTGCACAGTCTCAGTGCTTGGCAGCCCTGGCAGGCTGAGAGGGAAGGTGTGTCTTTGGCTGAGCTGACTGAGGGAGGCTCTGTGGAGAAGGCAATGTTTGCCTTTTACAGTCTTGGCGGTTGCTGCTGCTGCTGCTTTGTCCTGCCACAGACCCAACTCTATCCTTCTCTCAGGGAAGTGTTATCTAGCTCACCATCCAGTAAAAGCTGCCTATCTTGACTTTCATCCATTCACTGGACAGAGATGGCTATGGAGTGCCTGCTCCGCGCTGATTACCACACTGGACTCTGGGGTTATTTCATTCATAGCAAAATTACTGTTTCATGATGTTGACATGAATCTAGGGGCAGCAGTTTAGATTGGACTGCCTGCCAAGCCCCATCTTTTTAGAAGTTTTCTACAGTTAATATCATCTTTACAGTTGGATGGTTGCCTCAGTTTCTCACCTAGCACTAGTTCCTCAAAGAGGCTGGGAAGCCCTGGAAAGCAATGTTGGCTGTGACCTTCACTCCCTCCCTTGCTCAGGAGGAACTGTCTTCTAAGGAATCTGGACTTGCTGCTCCAAGAGTCCCTAGAGTCATCTAGAGTTTGTCTGACCCAAATGGATAGCCAGAACAAGTTCTCTGGTAGGTACACCTCCTCTAGTAATCATTGTTGTTGTTGTCATTAGGTATGTTCAAGTCAGTGTTCGACTCATAGCATCCCTATGTACAGTAGGCAAAGCAATATTGTCAGTGCTTCTCTGCTAGTCATAGGGTTTTCAATGGCTGATTTTTTTTTTCAGGGGAAGGGGGTTGCCAGGTCCTTCTCCAAAGCCTACAGCACCTGGTGTTCCCAGGTGGTTGCCCATCCAAGTACTAACCAGGCCTGACCCTGCTTAGCTTCCAAAATCTGTAGGGATGGGACACCACAGTGGTACGGCTGCAGGCGTAGTAATAATAGCTGCCATTTATTGATCCATTATTGTGCACCAGAACTGTGCCTCATTTTTTCTCCCTTTGTCTCATTTGCTACTAGTGATATTTGCGAGGATTTTGCTTTCAGTATCTCCAAGTAAACTCCTACCAAATCCTACCTTTCCACACATAACAGCCAGATATAAAAACAAAACCAAACCCAGAATAAAGGACCAAGTAAGAGTTCAGGGAAACCACAGATACTGAAAAGTGAGGAAGAACTCTGGGAAAACAGTTGGAGTAAAATTTTGCTTATAAACTTGCCTAAGTTTCTGGCTTACCCCTGTATGTGTGGAGCAGAGTGAAGGCTTGCTCCTAAGGCTCGAAGAACACAAACCTACTGCCAGGGTGCAAGCTTGCAGGGTGAGTCTACCTGCATGTGATGACTCGTCTATGAACCCACATGGCCAGCCTAAAGGATCAAACACTAATGTAGGCATTACTGTGAAGGTATTTGGTAGACAGGGATAACATGCATAATAGGTTGACCTTAAGTAAAGGGTGTTACCCGTGATCATGTGTGTGGGCCTCATCCAATCAGTTGAAGGCTTTAAGAACAAAATATTTCCTGGAGAAGAAGGAATTCTGCCTTATGTCTACATTGTTAAATCCTGCCTGAGTATCTAGTCTTCAGTGTGCCATAGAGACTTCAGATTCGACAGTCCTGCAATTGTAAAGAGTACAGAGAAGAAAATGTTGGAACAATAAGAGGAGATTCAAGGTCTCCTGAATATCAAGAAGGAAGGGATAGGGACAAGAAAACTAAAAATTATTTGAAGTTATCATGGCTGAAATTCCCAAACTCTGAGGAAGATACAAATACATAGGTTCAAGTATTCAAAGAACTCCAAACAAGATAAGGATAAGGATAATCATACGTAGGGAAATCATAATCAAATTGCTGAAAACAAAGCTGGATGCTGTGGTACACACCTGTAATTCCAGTGACTAGAAAAGCTGAGGTAAGAGGATTCTGAGTTTGAGGCCAGAGACAGCCCTAGCAAGATCCTGTCTCAAAATAAAAATAAATTTACAAAAGAGGGTTGTGAGCTTTGCAGCTCAGTGGTAGAGGACTTGCCTACCATGTGTGAGGCTCTGTGTTCAACCTTCAATACAAAAAAATAAAATAAAAGGTGGCTGAAAACTGAAAATAAAGAGAAACCTTGAAACCATCCAGAGAGAAATGACACATTATATAAAGGACAATAAAAATTCAAAATATTGCTGACTTCTGATCAGTAAATATGGAGTCTAGAGAGTCCTGTATATATTTTTAAAGTACTAAAGTAAATTTTAAAGAGAACAAATATCCAGTGATATCTTCTTTCAAAAATAATAGTGAAATGAAGACATTTTAAGATAAATAAAACTAAGGAAATTTATTGTCAAAAGATCTGTGCTTCATGAAATAATAAAGGAAGTGCTTTAGGCTGCAGGAAAATAATACCAGATGCAAACATGAGTTTAGGAAGGAATAGATGGCATTGGAAATTGTAAATATTGACGTAAACACAAAAGGGCTGAATTTTCTTAACTTATTTAAAATAAAAAAATATTTTTGCTGTTGTTAGGTGCTATGGAGTCCCGTCCAACTCACTGTGACCCTATGTACAACAGAACGAAACACTCCCTGATACTGTGCCATGCCAGGACCATGTCAGTGCTTCTCTCCTATTCATAGGGTCTTCAATGGCTGATTGTTTTGGGATTGTTTCAGGAGTGGGCTGCCAGATCCTTCTCTCATTTTTGTGGTGCTGGAGCTGGAACCCAGGGCCTGAGAGATCACAGAGCAGCACTGTACTGACTGAGCTAAACCCCGAACCCCTCCCCCCGAAAAAAATTAGGACACAGTTTTATGGGGCTGTAAGATTTGTTGTCGTCATGGCAACTATGATGTAAAGGAGGGTGAGGGATGGTAGATGAACATTTGAGCTTGCAAAGTTTCTATATATTGTGACAACTGTTACATGATTAATTCTACAGAGAATATTTAGGATGTATTTGTAGTCCCTTGGGATGTCACAAAAAAGAATGCAAAGAGATATAGCTAAACAACAGAGAGATAAATTAGAGCTCTAAACAATGTTCAGAAAATCCCATTAGGCAGTAAAGAAGATAGGAAGAAAAAAGCAAAAGCAAGGAGTACAAACAAAATAAACAGTAACCAAGTAACCAGTAGACCTAAACCCAACTATATCCATGATTAAAATGAATATGAATGGAATGAGAGTTTAATTAAAAATCAGAAATTAACAGAGTGGATTAAAGAAGCAAGAACCATAGCAAGTATATATGCTGTCTAAAATAACTTGTTGAAAGTAAACAGATAACAAAAACAGAAGCCATGAAAATAAGACACACTGATGGGCTAATTTAATATCAAACCAACAGCCCTTTCTGCAGTTATCAATCTTACTGTTTCTCAGCTCCAAAGCCATCTTCCCTTAGGCTGCTCTGTGCTGCTGGAGGTGGACCCTCAAATCATTCACCCTTGTCACCTTCGTTAAGTTTTGCCAGTAGAGGGCGTCGCAGGGACACCGCAGGAAGGAAGGGCTCTTCCTGCCTAGGTGGGTTTTCTCCTTCCTGGTGTGGCATGGGTGGGCAGTAGTGTGTGCCTGCGGGACTTCCACTGATGCGTCTTCCCCAGGGACCTTCAGCCTCCTGGCGCGCTCGCCCCAGCACCAGCTGTGTGTGGCCTGCCGACTCTGGCGGGCACCTTCCCAGCGAGTGTCACTAGTGTCTCAGTCGGACGCTCAGAAGGTGGCTTTCCAGGGAGTCCCAGAGATACCTCTGCAGGCTAACTTCCTAGTGAATGTCACCAGAACCCTAGTGTGTCATTTCCTGATTGGCCGCTCCAGGCTGACACCTTGACAAACTTTTCTGTTACCCGCTGTGTGGAAGCCAGACACTTTCCACCAGGGTCTGAGCCTCACATCTGGGGTCTTCTTTAAAAACTGTTTCTTCCCAAAGAACTGTCCTCCACCTCAGAGGAACTGGTGTTTCTAGAGTTCTCTGTGCCCCTTGGTCATTAATCCCCTGTTAGCAACGACTAATTCTTTCTATTACATTAGCTTGTTCAAATTCTGTGTGGCTTTAGACCCTGACTGACACAGACCTCAAGATGAAGAACTTTACCAGGGAAAAGAAAGCCCATTCATAATGACAAAACCACATTCACCAAGAAGACATCTAGAACTGACAAAATTAAAGTGAAAAATAGATAAGTCTAGACAAAGCTGGAGAGTTTAACACTCTTGTCTTAGCAACTAGGGAAAAATATTAAGACATAAATGTTCTGAACAACACTATCAGCTACCTTGAACTAATTGATATTTATAGAACACAACACTCTGACTGCAAAACACTCATTCTTTTCAAGTACACCTGTTTGTCAAGATAGGCCTTGTTTTGAGTCACAGATTTTAAAAATTACATTGAAAATGACTGAAACCATATGGAGTGCATTCTCTGCTCTCAAAGGAGTTAAAATGAAGTCAATAACAAAAACACTGGGGACTATTTCAAGCATTTGATAATTAATATGTCTATATATTACATGTTTACAGCTGTACCACTGTGGCATCGCACCATGTCAGATCTCAGAAGCTAAGCAGGGTTGGGCCTGGTTAGTACTTGGATGGGAGACCACCTGGGCACACCAGGTGCTGTCGGGTTGGGAGAAGGACCTGACAACCCATTCCCCCAAACAATCAGCCATTGAAAACCCTATGAATAGCAGAGAAGCACTGACAATAGTGTTTCACCTGCTGTCTGTAAGGTTGCTATGACTCCACGATGCCTAACAACAGCAAGGATATATTCCATGAGCTGGGGTTTAGCTCAGTTGGTAGAGTGCTGCTTCCCCATCTCTGATGACCCAGGTTTGATCCCAAGCACCGCAAAAATCAGAGAAGGATGTAGCAATCCATTCCCGTGGCAATCCATTCCCAAAGCAATCCCGAAACAATTAGCCATTGAAAACCCTATGAGGGTTGCTTTGAGTAGGACTAGACTCAATAGAACCCAACAACAACAACAATATATTACATGGATAAAAGAAGAAATAACAAGGAGAAATTAGAAAACATTTTGATCTAAATTGCTAATAAAAGACAATGTATCAAAATATGGTACTATGGACTAGCAACAGTAACAGCAAAAAACCCCAAGAGAACAACGAAGTAAATGTGAAAGTAGCAGAAAATGGAAATAAAATAAATTTAGAAATCAAGAAAATAGAAATCTGGCAAATAATAAAGAAAATTAGCAAAGCCTAGAGTTGGTTCTTTGAAAAGATAAAAAAAGTAGTAAAACTCTAGCTAGACTGATCAGAGAAAAATGAGTGAACATAACTGATATTAAGCAAAAAGAGAGATTATTACTATAGATTCAACAGACATTTAAATGTTAAAATAATATTATCAATAATTTCATATACATATTCAAAACCCGAAGAATTCAAAATACTCCATAAGAAATACAATTTACCAAAACTAACACAAGAAAACAATTATATTTTGGGTCAAGAAAATTTAGCCCCCCATTGACCCATAATTAGAAAAAAAGAGGAGTGCCTTAGTAATTTTTTCAAATATTTTGAAGTTTTCTCTTTGATACTACTTACCAAACTTCACAAGTGTTACTTTCTTAAAAGTATGTTGCGAATGGATATACAAACTGAAAGAATTATAATGCTTATTTTTCAGTTACATTATAATCCACTGATCTATTTTGAAAAGGAAGAAGAAAAAAGAGAACCTGAACAGCTTTGCCTTATAACAAATTAAATAATTATCAAAACTTCTCACAAAGAAAATTCCAGGCCTAGAAGGTTTTATTGGTGAACCCTACCTTCCATCAAAGGAAGAAATAAAATCCTATCAGACATTAAAGGAAGAGATTAAACTAATCTTTCATAAATTACTTCAGAAAACAGGGAAGAAAAACAACTTTCTAACTTGTTTTATGAAGCCAGCATAATCATAACATGAAAACCTGATAAAACTGGCTAGTATCCCTTATAAAAATGCATGAAAAACTATTCAACAAAAGATGACCAAATTCAAACAATATAAAGAAGGATAATACATCATAACTAAGGAGCTTTTATTCTCATTATGCAAGGTTGTTCTAACACTCAAAAATCAATTAATGCTACATTAACATTTTATATATATAATGTAGAAGATCATATGATCACTTCAGTAGATGAAGAAATAGAAGTTTTCAGAACTCAATACCCTTTCATGACAAAAATTTTTGCAGAAATCTGAGACTAGATGAGAATTTCCATAATCTAATAAAGGTTCCTCCAGAAACACTAGAACAAATATCATATTGAATGTTGAAAAATTGAACACTTTACTTCTAAGATTGGAAATGAAGCAAAGAACAAGCAAAAAGAAAAAAACAGAATGAAGTAAAACTGTTTCTATATGCAGTTAATATAATCATTTCCATGGAAAATGCCAAAGAAAGTCCAATGTATACTTTAGATCTAATAAATGAGCTTAGTAAAATAGTAGGGTAACTGTTAATAGGCAAAAATCATTTGCAACTCTATATTTTAACAGTAAATATATAAAAGATTGCATTTACAATAGTGTTATAAAACAAAATACTATGGAATAAATGTAACAAAAAACTGAAAAATCTCTATTGAAAACTAGAAAACATTGTTGAGAGAAATGAAAATAGATCTAAATAATAACTACTACGTTCAATTCTTTAGAAAACACAACACATTGTAAATTGATCTGTCGACTTAATACAATCCCAAGAGGCATTTTTTAAGAAGTTGACAAGCTATTTTAAAATGTATGCAAAATATAAGGATATATAAAGAAATCTTGAATAAATAAAGTTGGAGGGTTAAAGCTACTTCATTTCAAGACTTACTATAAAGGTACCAGTATCCAAGAGAGTGTGGTCTATATATAAAATTCAAGAAGTAGCTCAATGGTACAGGAGAGAGGGAGTGGATAGAACCCCATTTATGCAGTCATTTTAGTTTTCAAAAAAGATATCAACTCAGCTGGGCGCTGTGGTGTATGCCTACATTTCCAGTGACTCAGGAGGCTGAGGCAGGAGGAGCATGAGTTCAAGGTCAGAGGCAGCAACTTAGTGGTGCAACTTAGTGAGACTTTGTCTCAAAATAAAAAAGAGGGTTGCAACTTAGAGGTGCAACTTAGTGAGACTTTGTCTCAAAATAAAAAGGGGGTGGGGATGTAGGTCAGTGGTAGAGCACTTGTCAAGCATGTGTGAGTCCCTGGGTTCAGTCTCCTAGTGCATGCACACATGTACATACACGGTATCAAACCAATCCAAAGGGGAATTTTCACCATGTTTTTGTTATGGTGGTAAAATACCTAGAATGGAAAATTTCCTATCAACCATTTTAAATGATAATTCAGTGGCACTGAATATATTCATACTGTGTGTGATTATCACCACTGCCCATTGTCATAATTCTTTTAATCTTATAAAACTAAAACTATATACACATTAATTATAACTTCTCATTTCCCCTTCTCCATCAGCCCCTGGCAACCACTGCTGTTCTTTCTGTTTCTATGGTTTTGACTACTCCAAGTACCTCATATAAATAGAATCACACTGTATCTTTTTGCGACTGGCTTATTTCACTTAACATAATGTCATCAAGTTTCATCCATGTTGAAGTGTATGTCAGAATTCCTTCCTTTTTAAGGCTTCATAATATTCCATTGTATATGTCTACCACATTTTGCTTATCTACTCACCTACTGTTTGATCACTTCACCATAGCACTGTGGCATCCAATGCTGTCAGATCTCGGAAGTTAAGCAGGGTCCAGTCTGCTTAGTACTTGGATGGGGGACTGCCTGGGAACACCAGGTGCTGTAGGCTTGGGAGAAGGACCTGGCAACCCAGTTGTCCCCCCAAAAATCAGAGCATGAATAATATTATGAATGTGGCAGTTGTAAAAACACCTCTTTGAGATTTACTTTTGGGACCCTGCTATATATTCCAAAGAGGAATTATGGATCATATATCAATGTTGCTTTATGGGCTTTGCTGTTCCAGCTTTAAATTCTATCTAATCATTTCTTTCATCATTGAAGCATCTGGTATCCATTAGACACCCTGTAGCTATTGGTTGAAGCCAAGGTCTCTAGAGCACACTGCGGCCTCTCCTAGCGGACCCACTCCACAGTGCGCTGCTCGTGTCCATGGTCAACATGCTTCCGTAGCCCCCTCTGTAAGGAGCTTGGTTTCACATCTCATGCTTGGAGATGGTAACCAGAGTATGAGACAGATGGAGAAAAAAGATCATTAAAAGCTTGTACACTGGAACAAAAGCCACTTGTACCCAAGAAAGCTAATAACATATGAATTAAAAATAAAAATATTTTGCTTCAAAATCAATATAATTTTCCTCTGATTCTAGTTAGAGACAGTTTTAAAACATTCAGTTTCCTAATCTTTAAAGTTAAGGGCTGTATGTGTGTGAGAAAGGGAGAGAGAGAAAAAGAGAGCGACAGGGGGAGGGAAGGAGGGAGAGAGGGAGAGAAAGAGAGAGAGAGACAGCGCGGGGGAGCGAGTAAGCGAGCGCTCCAGCAGATGTTTGTAAGATATGTTACAATTAGTGGTGAGAGAAAGAACATGAAGGAGATGGCTCAGAAGATGAAATAGAAAAGGAACCATGCAGGAGGGAGAGGAAATGAGTGGAGAGGAGAGAGTGTGAGAGTGTAAGGGACAGTCTCTTGTTATGCATACATTGAGCCCGCCCGGGTTTTACAGTCTGTACATGGCCAGGACTCTGCTCTCCTTTCCCCTTAGGTTGGGATCCCTGATCTTACTAGCCTGATCCCATTTCCCAAGAATATGATATTCTGCTTTCAAAATCTAGCCTCGGGGATGAGTACAGTCTTTGTGTGGTGGCATAGCAGAGAGGCTGACATGGCTCAAAATAACATTGCCAAGTACTAAGGAAAACACCAGAGGAAAAGAAGGAAGAAAGTATCAGAGAGGCTCCACAGGCCACTGTGAAACTCATCCCTCCTTCCCTGCCTGCCTGCCTGCCTGCCTGCCTTCCTTCCTTCCTTCCTTCCTTCCTTCTTTCCTTCCTCCCTTCCTTCTCTCCTTCCTTCCTTCCTTGGAACATTTTAAAACAATTTTTATTGATACTGGGTTGTTAACATCTGTCAGTTGCAGATGAGTTAATATCTGCAGAAAGAACTTAACACATGTATAGCTTTAGACATCTATCAAGGATATTTTTCAGTTACTATCACAACACTGAAAGTCAGAGACCCTAAAGAATAATATTAAGAAAATTCAACAAAATGATTTTGCTTTTAGTCTTTGCTTGCATGTCATGTTTTAAATGAGGCCTCTTGATATTCCTGTTAAAACTTCAATGCCCCCTCAGCACACCTGATTTCCTCATGTCCTCCATTGCTGACCCCAACATGCACAATCTCTTACACTTCACAGTCTTTCTTCTATACCATATACAGCAGTACCTTGGGACTCGAACTGCTCTGTGCTCAAACATTTCTGTCCTTACCCAATATTTTCAAGAGAATTCTGGTTTGGCACTTGAACACTCTGCTAAAGCCTATATGAAACACTATGTTTACCTGTGACACTTCTAGGTGAAGAGGGTGGAAAGCATTAATTTCCTTATTGATTTCAAGCAATAAAGACCTGTCCTGGTGTTGTTTTTATAATTTCATATTTTATTAACACACACATGTATGGGGCTGGGGTTTAGCTCAGTTGGTAGAGCACTGCTCTGCACTCTTGAAGGACCTTAGTTCGATCTCCAGCACTGCAAAAAATGGGAGAACTTGGCAATACACTCCAGAGCATTCCTGAAACAATCAGCCGTTAAAAATCCTATGAAGGCTGCTATGGATTGGACCTGACTCCACGGCACCTAACAACAAACAACTTATCATATGATCATGATGGTACCCAAGAAACATTCTAGTGCTAAAAGGGAAAAAAGGAGGAAAACAGAACAATTGAATTAAAAACAGTACTTACTGCTACGTATGTGAGTGGCACACATGTGTCTGTATTAGCCATTCAGTATGCCATCAGAACCAACAAATACATTTATATTATTTCTTATGGGCAAAAAGTACTCAGCATGCAGACTGATCAGCATTTGATCAGGCTGCCAGAATGGGTGGTGTTTGAGCACGGAGACACTGTTGTATTTCTATTACTGTAGAAGTCTGATTTCTGATTCTACAAGAGCTAAGCTTGGGCCCTAAGAGCTGGCACACAACTAGCGGTTCCTTTCCTGGGATCCTCCATCTCAGTTTAAGGCCTGGCACCTGATGCCTACGTTATTTCCTGCCACACAGGTCTGTCTGCAAGCATCTTGTCACCTTCCCAGGTGAAGTTCTCTGAAACTTCTTTGGTTTCCAAGTATAAATCCTGCTCAGTCTCCCTGCCCCATTTCTCTCTCTGATATGAGGAAACTGATACTTCCACAGTCCTTGGCTGCCTGTGTTGATGGACATAAGGACTTAGAAGCACTTGCTGGAAGCATTTTATTATTTGATTCGAGTCCTTTATCTACTCATGGGGTTTATCAATCAAACTGGGGCACTTTTGAGAACAGAACAGAGCCCTGTTTACTCAGAACACCTGGAGAATAGGCACACATGGACTATCCTGGACTGGATGCATGGTCACCTTAGTTACACATTGAATCATTCACCCACAGTGAATGATACGCCCATCTCAGTCAAACTACACTTTGCAGTAAAAATTATAAATTGTAAGAAGTTTCTTTCAGAGAGAAAGATAAATGGAAGCTGAGAAAGAAAGGCATACATGCACAACTTTTCAGGAGAACGAGAAGGGGAAAGAAAATAGAGCAAATAGATGAGGATAAGAACAAATGAGAAGGAGACCCTTGAGGGATAGTCTCTATGTGCTGGAGAGGATATTCATGGCTTAGGTCCCTTTTTGGGCTTAAAAAGAAGATACTTATCCTTTAACATGTTAATTTTTCTATTTCCTTTATTCAAAGAGGAATTCTTGTCCACATTTTAATGATTCTGAAATAGGAATGTGTATTACAAGCAATGTCAGAAAGAACTCTGTGCCTCCTAGGAAGAGGAATAATTTGTAACAGAGCCATTATTGCCTGGACAGGCATGAACCTGGCAATGTGTAGAAGGTAGTTCTGTTCAGACTGATACTTGGATGAGATATTTGCATTGGTAGCACCATATTGGTTGAATTTTACATTGAATTTAGATATATAATACTTGCTCAAAATGTCCTCAGAGTTGTACTGTGGGATTACACTATGGCAAAAAAATACCTGTACAGGATGACCTGCACATTCCAAGCAGAGCAATTAAATGCATTAGAAACCACTAAACATCCCCAAGTGGTTCATACATTTTTAAATCTAAGAGAGAGAGATGTTGACAGGCTATGTGTCAAGAACTACAACATAGGAACCTATGGTTTGTTTGAAGCTAAGACTGACTTGTAGCAGAAATTGTCTGACCTCTAGAGATACCTAGTTCAATGAAAGAGTTTAACCATGTATCTAACATACATTAAACTGTGTCTCTTTGTAACTGCCTTGAAATCAAACTGTCCGTTGTAAAGGTGTTAATGAGGAAGGAATAAAATTAGGTTCATCCCATGATGCAATGTAGGACCATTCATGGTCAAAAGTGAGTTAGAGGAAGACTAAATGTTAGAAAAGATTAGATTCAAATTTTGGTAACATTTAAAATAAATAGTGTGTATATGGGTGGATAAACTACTGCTGTGAGTAGGTTTTTCAAGTTAATTTGAACATTTATATTCCTCTTCTCCCTCTGCCAATATCTCTCCAATGGAGTTATTAACAGTCCATTTCATAATTGACTCTGTTTAAGTTAAAGAAGGGTGACATTTGTCAGCTCTGCAGCTGTCTTCGTCCTGTTCTTCAGAGGCTCCACCACTAAGTGTTTAGCCAATGCTGCCTGCCTGGTGGGCAGGGGTAATAACTAAAATCCTATTATTTCTAGAACTGAGCAAGGAAATTAGGTTGCTAGTATAAGCTGATTAAAGTGACCAAGAACCAGGTTTAGCTCTGAGGAAAAAGATTTGTACCCCTGATAATGGCATACATCTTAATACTAGTGATTCAATCCTTGAGTTAACACACACACACACACACACACACACACACACGTGTGTGTTCATATATGATAACAACACTATTGCAGAATAATATACCAGGGTTCCAAGAATAGATACATTCATTTTAACAACATATTACTCTTTCATTATGCATTGCTTTTCAAAGATGAAACCTGATAGCAATGTGTAGTGTGACATTCTAGATTATATTTCTACTACCACATGAGAACAAGCATATGATGTATTCTTAAAACAGCAAAATAGAAAGTTTTTGTCCCAAGATGTGTATATGCTTTTTTGGCACCACTTGTATAATAATTTAATCCATATGGCATTCATGTCACATCAATACATAAAAGATGAAATTAACCAAATATGAACTACCAAGGCACTATTAGAATATTTAATATTAACAGGATATACCAGATTAGAATGAAGATTTGAATGATGTTTTGTCTTTAATTTGAAATTAGGACACTGTTAACACTCACAGATTATGCTTCTCAGATGACTTTTTTACGCTTTAGTACTCTCACATTGCATAGACCAGAATCCACCACACCATTGAAAAGATTGAAGAAAAGGAACAAAATACAGCACCTAAAAGGGTAATCATTTTTGTGTTACTAATCCTATTAGCTTTCTTTTGTTTTATAGAATCTGTACAGAAATATTTATGTTAATAGAAAAGGGATTCTATGCTATTTGCCATAAAGGTAAAACCCGACTTTCAATGAGGTTAGCATATTATTTTCCTGTTACATACATAACTGTTCTGAATCATTTGATGCTCTGTTCTATATTAATGTTAGCAATCGAACCAGGTTATACAATATGGTAAAGATGTAAATAATTTCCTGCAGGTGTGCTGAGAAGCATAAGTGAAGTGTTCCTCACAGTTTACTTCAGATGGCACTTAGAGATTTTAAAATGTGCACAATATGTTTTTCAAATGTAATTGAAATTCTGATTTTGTTTTTCTGTGATGTTAAAAAAGGAAAAGATCTCCAGTACACCAATGTTTTCAACCATGTGCCAACAATCCCAAAGTGATTGCATTGTATTTGGGTGGGAAAAGTAAGAATGGAATTGGCTTAAAACCAAAAGCAAAAATAGTAGGGCATTTGGGATGTGGATGGGAGGGGATGTGCAGAAGTCGGTAGAAGACATATTCTGATTTTATGTTCTGCACTGAAAACGTCTGGGACTCTACCTATAGCAATGAAAACAACAGCATAAAATCATGGCTGCCCCGGAAAATTCAAAAGTGGTTGTTCCAGGAGTGCATAAAGAGGTAGTAAAGTGCTGACAAAGGTGTTAATATGGGGAAACAAAACTACAAAAAAGAAACCAATTACTGTGAAGTGAATTCTATTTTTCAAACCTGCTTCTTTTTTTCCCCAAATTATTGCTAGTAGCACAGGCAAGATGTGTGGGTATGAAAGGAAATGTGTTATGTTAACTGTGCCTTTTGAGTTCATTTATTATTCTCAATCTGCATTTATATATTAAGGAATGTTTTGCACTAAAAGGCAGAAACAACTCAGTTTCCAGAATGAACTCTCGTCGTTAGAGAAACAACAAATAATTTTCTTATCATATAACTTTAAGTACTGTGCTTCCCAACAAGTGGAACTCCAAATCAGTCTTCCCTATAAAAAAACAAAGCAGTACCAACCCAACAACAAGAATGCATGCTCCCGAGAAGAGACCAGAATAGACAACAGTTCTGGAAATACATTCCAGGCTTCCACAAGAAAGCAGCTTACATTAGAGTCAGAAATGATTTCAGGAAGCTTTGAAATATTTTAGTGTCTACCCTTTGATTTTTTTTCAGTCTGGGGCAAACTCTGTGTCTTGTCACCAACATTTCAACAACATATCAAACCAAAGCAGTTACAGTAGCAAAGTTTCATTATTGAACATAAGGCACACTTCCAGTGTGCATATATAATCACTTTTGAATAAGTAAAGAAAGGAGTTACTATTTTTTCAGATATATTTGACACTTTCTAACAGGATTCTTTTGAACACACAAATTCTCTGGGGGATTTCAATTTCACATACACTTCATGAACATACATTGAATCCAACTCTTCATATATGTGGCTGTGGCCTGAAGTAAGGGTATTTCTCTAAAGCTGTGGTTAAATTAACTTGCATTTGGCCTCTGAATTTCAGTTCTTATGTAATAAACTGAAGTCAGGCTTAGTACTTAAACTAATTGAAAACCTAATTTAGGAGTTTACTTTTTTAACACATAGCTAAGCCTCAGCCAATTATAACAGCCGAGCTTCAGCAAACTCAGACAGCAACTGATTCAAATAAAACAAACACGAAGTTGTAACCAATTAAGCACTATACCCCACTTCTGTTTTCTGTCCATAAATATTGCCTGACCAGGTTGTTGGATGGAGTTTTTAAAACTGGTTCTGAATCTAGAATCATTAGTAAAAGCCAGTCAAGACCTTTAAAGTCAATTTGTTGTAATTGTGTGTCCTTTTTTATTTTTATTTATTTATTTTTGTGTGTGGTACTGAGAGGTTGAACCCAGGGCCTTGTACATATTTTATGCACATGCACTACCACTGGGCTGTACCCCCAGCCCCCTTTTTATTTTTTATCTTGAAACAGGATCTCACTAAGTTATGCAGGCTGCTGCTGGCCTCGAACCTGTGATTGTCCTGCCTCTGCCTTCTGAGTTGCTGGGATTACAGGCATGTGCCACCACACCCAGCATAATTTCTTGTCTTTTGTGTATTAGCACACCTGTGTACCTTGAATAAAATACTAGGTACAGGGACTGACAGAACTCTGAAGAGTGGGGATAGATTTCAGAATCATAAAGACAAAATGACCTCAGAATAAAGACAATGGACCTAGTCGCACTCTCACTCTAACTAGGCTTCCTGTGTTTGTCCAGCAGGCAGCCACAAGGGCACACTATCATCACACCTGAAGCATTGGCAGTGTTGCCAGGGGAAGTGTAGGGTCTATGTATGGGACATGCTTATATTAAAGCATTGTTTATGTGCAAGTCAACTTGGTAGGTAGCCATTTTCTGGTTGTCACTTTGAGGCCAACCATTGAGGATTGGCCAAAGGTGACAAGTAGAAGGAAAAAAAAACCATCTCACTCACCAGTATAACCAGTTATTTGGGTAGATGGAACTTCGGCAAATCCAATCTCAAAGAGCGTTCTGTTAAAAAATGAAAAGAAAAAGAAGAAAAGAGTGTTATCACTTCTGGGGGAAGTGAACATATTTGTGAGCAAGAAATATAGTTTACCACATTCTCACAGAACTGTACTGAAAGGTGGGATTGAGTTATAGAATGGGGAGGGAAGAGAGAATGTATGTCAGAACTGACTTGCTTCTATTTCTTTAACCAAAACCCCATGTATCTATTTTATACCTATCCTTTCTGGTGAGTTTAGGGGTAACCTCATACTGAGGCCAATTCTAGCCCCCAGCAAAAGATAACATGGCTTTGATTATAACCCTCTTGTTTTGTTGTTAGGTGCTGTCAAGTCATGCCCAACTCATAGCAACCCTCATAGGGTTTTCAGTGGCTGATTATTTTGGGATTGTCTTGGGAGTGGATTGCCAGGCCCTTCTCCCATTTTTGTGGTACTGGGAATCAAACTCAGGACCACTGAGACTGCAGCGCAGCACTCTACCAACTGAGCTAAATCCCAGCCCATAACCCTCTTGTTAGGTGCCATCGAGTCAATATCTGACTCATGGTGACCCTCAGGGTTTTCAATGGCTGACTATTTCGGGATTGCCTTGGGAGTGGATTGCCAGGTCCTTCTCCCATTTTTGCAGTGCTGGGAATTGAACTCAGGACCTCAGAGACTGCAGCGCAGCACTCTACCAACTGAGCTAAATCCCAGCCCGCATAACCCTCTTAGGGACTATTAAATGTACTACTTTGCTCTTTTTATTTCAAATGCTTTTGTTGTTGTTAGGTGCTGCTGAGTCAAATCCAACTCATATTGAACCTATAACAGATCAAAACATTTCCTGACACTGTGCTGTGCCCAGCACTGTCAGTGCTTTTCTGCTATTTATAGGGTTTCAATGGCTGGTTATTTCTGCACTGTTTTGGGAGTGGGCTGCCAGATCCTTCAAATGCAGATCTCATCAAATTACTCCCCTGCTTTAAATGGCATCCTGCTTTGAGGGTCAAGCAGGAAGGCCTTAACAGGGCTCACAGGACCTGACATCCTCCTTGGCTTCCCAGGTTCCTGTCTGCTTCTCAGCCATGCTAACTCATTTGCATCTCTGGACACACAATTGCCCTCACCCACAGGTCTTTGAGTATAAGACCCCTCAGCCTAAAAAAACATACGTCCTATGTTCCCACAAAACCTCTGGCCAGCTTGAGCCCACTCATGCTTAGTAATCAATCACTTATCACCTTCCCTGCAAAACTCCTCTGACCACCCAGGGTTTACTCAGGTGTACACCAACCAGGCTCCTGCACTCTTGATTCCTAATTACACCTTAGCATTTAGCAGCCTAGGTGGTGACAATTTAGTAAATGATCTTGCCTTTATTCTTTGGTATTGTTATATATCTTATTTTGTGTTGTGTTGTTAATACCTACTGGAGTTCCTGACATATAATATAGGTTCTCAAAAAGTGTCTGATGCAGTATTTCAGACTCAGGGAATTAGCATATGACAGAACAAGGGAGTAATTTACTCACTATTTATCAAGCACATACCTGCCAAACACTGAGCTAAATTCACTACAAATATTTTCTCTTTGCCCAGATTCTGTCTTTCTATGGTACAAATGACTTGTCTTGATTCTTTAAGCTCATTCTTTTCTCAAGATTATTTATCCTTCTGTTTTCTACCTTGGGTTCCTGATGCTTAATTGCTAAGAATTGGAGTTTGTCTGAAAAAGTCTGAGTTGACTTTCTTGAGCTTGAGTCCTAGCTGTTATAACCACTGGAGATGGCCAGAATTCCTCCTAGGGATTTTTGAGTGTATCTTTCAGTTCTTTCATTATGATGAGGCCTTTGAAGCTTTATTAATTCCAATGGGCCATTTGGTTTAAGTAAGAAATTAGTTGGCTTAAGAGATTGGCAAAGTACAGTCCATGAGCTAAATCTAGTCCATTGTTTGTCTTGATAAATAAAGTAGAATGCAATAAACTCATTTTTTAAAATAATCTCCAGTTGCTCTTATGCTACAACAGCAGAGATAGGTAGTTGGAACACAGACCATATGATCTTCAGAGTCTAAAATATTTATAAAGTGACCCTTCACAGAAGTTTCTCAACTCTTGGTCAAAATCATCTTCTTACCTCATCTTGGCACCTGTACAATCTTACTTTCAGGTGATCATTCAATCTTTTCACTGTAAGGTTTTCAGTACTGGGATTGAAACTATGGCCTGACACATGCCAGGTGAACAGTGTGCCACTGAACTACACCCCCAGCTCCAGTTTTTAACTCTTGAAGAAACTCTTTTAAATACTGGAAGATTGAACATAGAAATGATCTTCATGTTAAAATTAAACCTATATGCTACAAAGGCATGAAACAAGATGAGAAGTCTCCAAAATGTTAACTCTTTTGGTCAGTGCTATATTTGAATTATAGATTTTTTGCTACTTTTTACTTTACCAGATTTTTTAAAAACTTTTTTTTTTTTAGTGAATGAACGTTACCTCTATGAATGGAAAAATTAAACTATAAATGCTGTTATCCATTTGTCCTAGATCTGTGTACTCATCTGAGCTCATAATGGAGTTCCAGAACCTTTTCTTTGAGTTTCTCTGTAAAGGAAGAGTATAAACTCAGTAGGAGGGTGAACAGAAACTGTGGTGGCCCACAGAGCAAGCGGTTGGTGTCTGAGTGGTGTGGATGGCTTTATTGGGTGTAGACTAAGAAGATTGCAGGGCTAAACAGGGCACTGAGAGTTACCCTGTCAAAACAGTCTTTGATATAGTTTTGCTTTTGGCCTCACTGCCTTTAACCTGCTTCGTTAGGAGTTCTTGAGACCACCAATCTTCAGGGCTGGCTGAGATATTAATGGTCTTTGTCCCCCCGCCCCAGCCACCCCATTTGGTCCCGTAGATTCTATTAGGGCGTTCCTGCCTCTGCAGGCTCAGACAGTGCGTCTCCAAAGAGCAGCACTTACTTCCCCTAGAGGCAGCACATTTCACCTTGAAAGTGAAAGCTTCCAATCACTGGCCACAATTCTTTCCCATGTGACTCTACAAACCAGTCAGGACAAGCCAAAGGAAATCTCCGAGCTTTTACTGCTTTCCACTGAATACCCTCAGTTCCTCCAGCTTTTTCTTGTGTGACTTCATTTCTAGTTTCTTTGCTATGCTTTTTGCATTCTTTGGACAAAATCCAGCTAATTCACTTTTCAGGTGTGGCACTACCATCTTCCTACTTTTAAATACATTACTTGCTCAAGAGGGATTGGTCCCCACGTAAATAGCTATTGTACTATGTTGTTTAGGGAATAACAACAAAAAAATAAAGTCTGTATGTATTCAGACAACCAGCACAGGGCTTAACTACATAATACATGTCAACAACAAAACTTAAAAAAATTTCTTTTTGATCTGGACTTGGTTGGATCACACATATGGAACTCACAGATAAGGAGGTGACCATATGCTTCTATTGAAGCACATGAGATCATTTTATTTTAGGCTTGATTTTCATGCCTTTGCTCATAGCTTTTCCACATCTTCTCCTCAGTCTGACAACAAGTTATAGATCTAACCTGTGATTACATATTATTTTGTTGCTCTCTTTGCTACATATGCTTCACTTTTATCATCTTTAAAAAAATAAAATAAAATGCCTGACACTGGACTCTAGCTGTTTATCCCTCCTTCCATTTGAACTTCTGTTGGCATTGTTTATTGTTAAGATTTCAGTATAGGAGGCTAATCGCATTTCTAAAAATAAGGAAAAGAGATTGAAGGAGAAAAATAAGGTCATCCCTGGTTCATCACCCTAATGCATTAGTGTTACTATTTTGTTGTTTCATTTGTTCTTTATTCATATGTAAGTATATAAGAGTATGGACTGAACATAGTAATGTACAAGTTCCAGGTTTTTATATAGTTTTCAAAATTATAATTTTAGATGTGTGCCAGAGCACACATCTGTAATCCTAGTGACTCAGGAGACTGAGGTAGGAGAACTGTGAGTTTGAGGCCAGAGGCATCCTGGACCACTTTGTAAGACCCTGTCTCAAAATTAAAAAAAAATGATAAATAAGTAAAATTTAAAAAGGAATTAGAGGTGTTTAACCAGTGGTGGCATGCTTGCCTAGCATGTGTGAGACTCTGGGTTCAAACTCCAGTACTGTAAAAAAAATACACACACACACGCACACACTCACACACACACACCCCTACCCTCCCTCCGTACACTCAGGTGTAATTCTAGATCACCTTACTATATTCTGAGGAAGACCATGAATTCATATGACCATTTTTTTCATAGCCATTTAGGTTGTTTCTATTATTCTCCTAACGCTGCCATAGGAAGATTGCGTTTTTCCTCCTATACCTTGTACTCACACTTAGGACTATTTCTTAGATTTGCCTCCTAGAAAAGTATTCCTCCCCGATAAATACTTTTTGGCTGAAAAATTGTAAGATAATAGAGTATAAGCAAATTCTAGAGATCACTGAATCTAATCTGCCATTTTAAGTAAAAGTTATTTGGCTGAGAGTAACAATAGAAGTCACCCACCAGACTTCAAATTAAAGGATATTTTTATCCTTATACTCCACCCTTCTAGAGACTACTTATCTTAATCTATTAAACAAGGCACATAAAATCCAGGTAAGTTAAATATATGCCTTCCAAATAGAGTTATTAAAATTTTAAAAATCAAAGACCTCTAAGAAAACAAAATATTTCCATTTCAATGACCTAGATTACTATGAGAAATCATCAGAAGGATATGGATTTTCTGGATATGAAGAATTTCTATATAGAGAATAGTCTTTAATTACTTACTTCTCTTAAAACTGCCCACCTTTTCCCAGTTTGCCTATACGAAACAGGTTCTTCTCCTGCAAACATATATTTTTGAACACACATAGCTTCTTGGATTCTGGACAAGATTTTCCTCAACAGCCTTAAAAGACTTTTCCAAGAACAAATGCCACTTTCAAAATGCTAGACACTAACACTGTTTATCCAGCACTCACTTGCAGCAAGACAAGAGCTATGTGCCAACCTGGCAGAGAATATTATCCAGTGTCATCTCTGATGTGTTATCCTGGGAAATACTTCTCTCTCATCTCTTTGTCTTCATTTATATTCTACTTTTCTCACCAGTTACTGTATATGATGATCAATACTCTTCCCTTGAGGCTTACTGTTGTTGTTAGGTGCCTTTGAGTTGTGTCAGACTCATAGTGACCTGAAGAGGGTTTTCAATGGCTGATTGTTTCAGGAGTGGACTGCCACATCCTTCCCCCATTATGTAGTGCTGCCTCTTGAACTTGGGTCCTCAGAAAGTGCAGAGCAGCACTCTAAGAACTAAGCTAAACCCCAGCCCTCTCTTGGAGCTTAGGCATAATTTAATAAGAAGTTTTCCCATTTCCACCAAGTGCCAGGCACCATGTTGGCACTAAGATTATAACTGTGGACAGATGGATGTGTTCCTGCCCTCAGGGCTCTTGCTCTGCCGAGTTCCCATGGTGATATTGTGAACTAGCATTGTGGGCTTCAAGTCTCTGGTTCAGACTTCACCCTTTACTTTGTTAGTACACTTCCCAGAAAATGGATAACTCAATAAGGAGAAAATAATGACTTATTTCAGTCTAATAAGTTTAGAATTATCTCTCCTGAAGCTACTCCTGCTCCCTCCCTAAAATAGACTCCTGGAAACCACTTGGAACAAGACTAATACCTTCCTGGACCAAATACTGACAATTTGCAGAAATTTGGACGTTGGATCAAGGGAATTAGTTTTTGTAGGCAACTGGATTTTTAATGGGTACTTCTGGGAACTGGAAATGACCATGTCTTTTTCCATGTGGACTACAGACCCAACAAAGCCAGTCCTCCAGGAAAGCAGAATAAAGTGATCATGTAGAGAGGGGCAGAGATAAGAGAAGAGAGAGTCCAGATGGCTTTCTCAGCCTTATCTGCATCCCTGACCTTGTTTTCCATGAAGCATATTTTTCTCTTATAATAAGTCCCAACTTTTGCTTGAGTTTATCTCAGGCTGGTTTCTGCAACTTAATATCAAGTGGACTAAGGAATGTGCTGGGTGTGGGAGAGTGGGGCAGGAGGGGAGAGTACCACCTCAATAAACTCAGGCGTCCTGGACTCACAGTGAGGGTGACTGCAGTGCCCTGGGAAACACTGCTGAGTTGAAGGGGGAGTCATGTGCCCAGGCTTGATGAAAGTGAAAGAGAAACGTGAAAATGAAAGATAATCAAAACTCAAGCCTGTCAGAATTTGAGAGTTGGCACAAAGAGCCTTCCTAATCAGGGAGAAAGATAAAAAGCCTTAGAGATGTAAATTACAGGCAAAATGGAGATAAATTTTGGGTATGCGATAGAGGATTGAACACTGGCTTTGCATGTGAAGTAATGAGGTTGATTGTTTTCAACAGACAGAACAGAATTTGAACATTAAAAAAATCAGCCCTGTCTTGTTAAAATAGTCACCTAAAAAGGTAGGATTCTTATCCCTACAGAGCTGTGAAAACTGCTTCCAGAATGCTGGTTGTTCAGATCATATGGCATAGAATTAAACAGTGTATCAGACAGATTCTGCTGTGTGAGATTAGGAAAGTCACCCAACCTTGTTAGGTTTTAAGTTGTTTTACCTGAAATGAGGTGGTGTATATACAACTTACAGAACTGGAGTGAGAATGAATGAGATACTGTGAGTAGCACAGGGACCAATATAAGATCTGATAGTTAGTATATGTCAGTCCTTTGTCCTTTTTCTTTTGGGGTTTTGATGATACCTTTATGTTCCTGGTCAAGCCAAAAGGTATTTGGAGAAAAGAATAGTAAATAAGCTCAAGATGAGAAATAGTGCTTAAAGCAAGGCAAGACTATCTAACAAATATTTATTTAGCATCTACTTTTTCTGGCCTGCAGCCATAACATTGTGCTGTCTGATCCCTTCAGATCTGGGAAGCTAAGCAGGTTTGGGCCTGTTTAGTACTTGGATGGGAGACCATCTGGGAGCACTAGTTGCTGTAGGCTTGGGAGAAGGACCAGGAAACCCACTCTCAAAAAACAATCAGCCATTGAAAACCCTATGAATAGCAGAGAAACACTGACAATAGTGTTTCATCTATTGTATGTAGGGTCACCGTGAGCTGGGCACTGACTCAACAGGCATCTGAAAACAATAACAATTTTTTCTGGATCTAGTGCTTTAGGGAATGAGGCAGATTCTAAAGCATGACTCAGGTCTTAATCCTAGAGTTGGTGCTCAAGCCTGAATCGAGAAGATTCTTAGTGGCATACTGAAGACGACAAAGGTTAATTCTTCTATGAGGATAGAGACTCAAATCTTTGAGTTAGTATTTCACTCTTATTGACTAAGTATAAACTTTTATTCCTTAAACTTAATTGATACTCCACATGAGAACACACCATTCAATAGAATATAAATATTCTGCATGAACTTGGGCCAATGAATTCTTATTTCTATGCCACATATCCTGAAATGGTTGAAACAACAAATAAACAAGCCTTCCTTCCATACACTGTGTTATTTTCTGACCACTTGTTCAAAAACCTTGTTGTTGTTGTTAGGTGCCATTGAGTTGGGTCTGACTCATAGCGACCCTATGTACAATAGATAAAACACTCCCCAACACTGTGCCATGCCCAGCACTCTGTCAGTTGTTCTCTGCTATTCACAGAGTTTTTGATGGTGGACTGTTATGGGATTATATCAGGAGCGGGCTGCCAGGTCCTTCTCCTTAAAATCGAACCCAGGGCCTCAGACAGTGCAGAACAGCATTCTACCAACTGAGCTAAACCCCAGTCATCCAAAAACCTAGATGTACTATAAATGTTATGAAAGAGAGACAGGGATGGGGGGGAGGGAGGGAGGAAGGGGGGGAGAGAGAAAGAATCCTGCCTGATTGAATTACCAAATCTAGGCATACTGCCTGATACACCATCTGTGCTAAGAAAGAGAAAAATAAAAGGAGGAGTGAATAATAGAGGAAAAGGAAGGAAGGAAGCAGGAAGGAAGAAAGAAGAAGGAAGGACAGAGGGAAAGAAGGAAGGAGGAAAGAAAAAGAAAGGAGAGGAGAAAATAGGGTAGGTAGAATAAACAGAGGCAGGAAAAACATCTACAAAATATGTGTGTGAACTGAATAATCCTTAAGGTCTTTCCGTCATGAACACTAAAATTCTGTGAGTCTATTTCTAGAAGATGTGTCATGGCAGAAGATTTCTTAGACTTTGACTTTGATGTACCTGCTGGGACAGTGGCACAGAAAGCCCAGTACTTTTCCTAACCTACCAGCTAAGAGACAAATTGTTTTCCCAAGGTGGCTAAGCTAACATTGTTGTTGTTGTTCTTTAGGTGCCATCCAGTCGATATCAGACTCATAGCGACCCTCAATAGGGTTTTCAATGGCAGATTGTTTCGGGATTGCCTTGGGAGTCGATTGCCAGGTCCTTCTCCCATTTTTGCGGTACTGGGAATTGAACTCAGGTCCTCCGAGACTGCAGCGCAGCGCTCTACCAACTGAGCTAAATCCCAGCCCTAAGCTCACATAGAAGCCCTAATTGTGAACTGAAGTGGAAAGGATGAGGAACCAACCACAGAGGTCCAGTTCTACCAACTCAAGCGTACAGATAAAACTCCAGGGTGGGAATATAGTCCCAAGAGGGAAAGGCACTGCACCACCAAGTGCTCAGGGCAAAGGCTCCCTCTGTCCACCCACCCTTCTACCCACAAGCATGGCTGAGCTCACTTTACTTGGGTGGGTCTAGTTTTGTGAAGAGTAAGGAACAGGAATCATTGGTCTGCCTTCTAAGATTCAACGTTGCCACTGATTCCCTGATATAACATGATTCATTTGTTTTCCTGCATTCAGCTACTTACCCAACCAATGCTTACAGATTGGAAAGTCCAAGTTATATGAGAATATATGGAAGGAATGACCAGTCGAGTCATAGAGAATTTAGGGATGCAACATTAAATATTAGAGTGTAACATTTAAGATGAGAGATTGGATGAGCATGAGTTGGTCAGCTAAAGAGAAGGAGAAAGGAAAGTCCAAATCAATGGAATAATATATGTAAATATATGGCTTTTAGGGGGAATGTAGTATATTTGGGGGAACAGTACGAGATTCAGTATTGCTGTGTCCTGGGCAAACAAGGAAAAGGCAAGAGGTAAGGCTGGTGTCTCAAAGAGGCTAGGTCTTGAAATGTTGCCAGATCATGCTAGTGGATGTGTACTTCTTATGCAGAGCAGTGGAAACCATGGAAAGGAGATGGAAGACCACTAGGCAGCTGCTCAAACAGTTTACCAGAGAGATGATGGTGGGGTGATATATCGTGATGGCTGTGGGCAACAGAAACAAGCAGACAGAATAAGAGATGTTAGGAGGCAGGAATTTTAAGTCCATCTCTGTTTCAGAGGCAGAATGAGGCAGCAGGAATATTTTCTCTATGGTTTAGGTCCTTTCCTACAGGATTGTGTCTACACTAAGTGCTTAACAAAAGAGTTGGTCAAAGAGTGAGTCATTATATCTGTGTTAATCACTGTCATCACTTCTCAATGTTGGTCAGGGTCTAGTCTCTGGCCATGGTGTATTATTAGCCAGATACCACATGTAGCCTGGGGGATATTTTTATTTTTTAGCTTGTCAGCACCCAAGGTCAGGGACTCCATCTGCTTCACTTCCATGAAGCTATAAAACCACAGCACAGCTAATGTAACACCATAGAGCAAAGCATGACCCCAATTTTCCCATTGGTTGGAAGGCCCTGAGGTCAGCTCTTCCCAGGGTTCTCAGGGATCAAGCTATAACAGAGCGAGAGCCCTTTGCACTTTTGCACCACCTCTGCCACATGCATGCCACACTAAATGGGCAATTTTAGGGAGAACTAAATTGAGTTCACAAAGTGCTGCTGAGGCTGCGGGGATGTGATCATGCTACTTGGGAACCTGCGCATGGGTAAAGATCATGGTAGGTGCGCAGAGTCTCACAGTCTTGTCCAGTCTATGTAATCTTGTAGCTTCAGGGATGCAGGCTCTTGTCCTTCCACAGCTCCTCAAAGAATAGCACTATTTGTTTTCCTCATTGTACCCCCCTCAACTCTTAATAGAATGTAAGCCTCGTGTGAGGGGCTTTGCTGTTATATTACTGTATCCCCAGTGCTTGGAATAGAGTAGGTGCTCAATTTGTGTTTGTTGAATAGCCAAATTAGCTGAGTGAACTTGGGAAAAAATATTTAAGGTCAGGCTTCGGGTTTATTCATATTTCAGGTAGGAATGGCCATATATGTATAACACTACCTTCAAAGTAGTCTTAAAGCTGTAATAAGAAAAAAAATTAAAGGATCCTGGTTTGATGTCTGGCTACCATCTCTCTCTTTTTTTTTTTTAGTTTGTAGTATCTTTCTGTCAGCTGGCCATCTGTCCATCTATCCATTTATCCTTCCATCCATTCACTATCTTTTTGGTAAGCATCTAGTATGCATCTTCATAGAGCACCCACTGTTATTCCATACTAAGAGCTGTTCTGGGTATTACATTCATCATCTCTAACATTTACATCAGTATTGCAGTATGATTATTTATATCTTCTGGTAGATGAGGAAACTGAGGCTCAGCACATTGACACAGATGAAGAGGGGAAGGACAGGAATAGCATTCCAACTCTAATTGGATTTTGACTCCTGGATCTTCCACTTCCCAGAGTTTTCTCATCTATGAACCAGGTGCTAGGATGAGTATCTCATAAGACACTGCATGTGCCTGGCATATCCACAGTAAACGAGATAACTTAGGTAACACTTCACCATGGGTACCTTAGGCCAATCCACCAAAGAGCCTGATGGGAAATCCCACTCAGCACCCTTTTGGATCCCCCTGTCATTAGTTAATTATGGCCATTTCAGAAGGAAAACTTCAAATGACCTTGCTCATGCCTGCTGATTACTAGAGTGTGGTAGCATAGAAGTGCCCTGTCTCGGGGCCTCAGCTAGCTTTCCCAGTTCTGCAGCTTTTCCTATTAGGTGCAAACACTCCTGCCTGAGTCTAGACTCAGGGCCTCCCAGGGGAAGCTCCAGATATTGCTTTATGGTCTCTCACTAGTCCCTTCCTCCTTATTTCAATGGAAAAGCCTCCTAAATAATGCTTTTAGTAAACAAAATTTGATGGTGGTAGTAAAAGTATTTACTTTTACAAATAGTAAAAATACAAAAGTACTTGTATTGCTTTGTAAAAGTTTAGAAAATATTAAACACTAAAAAGAATACAAATATCTCATTTCTCCCTATTAAATCTGGCATTGGGGGCAGTTTCTTATGATGTTGGACTGTAAAACCTTGTCTAGAGAGGCCTGTTAGTACAATGGAAAGACAAACAGAGCTAAATACAAACTCCAGCTCCTTATTTGCCTGTCTTGTGTCACTGTGTCTTGGCTAGATGGTAATACAACCTTGGCATGTATTTCTGGTGTTTCTGTTTTTGCTTTTGTTTTCTTTTTCATTTCATTATTGCAGGGAGGAGAATGATATGTGAGCATCATAGGGACTACTTCCATACTCAGGTCACCACGGCACCAGAGAATTGAGAAATAAGAGTCAATCAGTGCCTGCGATAAGCCAGGCAACAGACTAGGTGCTGTCCATATGTTTCAGACTATCAATTTTTACAGCTCTTCAAGGCACATGTTCCCATTTTATAGATACATAACTGGAAGCTCAGAGATACGACAATGTTTGTTTAGGTCACACAGGTGTAGAGCTGGAAATTAACTCCAAGCCTGTCTGACTCTAACTCCTCTTTCTACCTCCCCTACATGCTTAGCGCTGCTCAATTTTATTTCTCTGCCTTGTATTCTTTGTGCATATTCATTTTAGCCACCTTTGCAAGTAGAAGTAATGTGTTCTATATTTTATTTTTTATCTTATCTTCTAGTTGTTGTTTTCAGTGCTGTGGAGTTGGGTCTGACTCATAGCAATCCTATGTACCACAGATGAAACACTCTCGCACACTGTGCCATGCTCGGCACCATGTCAGTGCCTCTCTGCTATTCATAGGGTTTTCAATGGCTGACTGTTTTTTGGAAGTGTTGCCAAGCCCTTCTCCCAAGCCTACAGCACCTGGTATTCTCAGGCGGTCTCCTATCTAAGTACTAACCACGCCTGATCCTGCTTAGCTTCTCAGATTGCAGGGATCGGATGTGAGGGTGGTATGGCTGCAGGCTGTTCTCTACTACCTAACACAAAATGCATGCTTAATGTTGTTTTTAAAAACACACATGAACATGCTTTGTTTTAATTATTAACTATAACTCCATATGCCAGACATGAGAATCAGATTTATTTACCTCCTATCTTTTTCTGCTGGCTTATTTTGTGGTCATCCATGCTCAGAAAATGTCCTGCAGATCTTACCCTTGAAAAATGGAGCTTTTTATTCTTTCAGTTAAGCGAGCACAATAAAAATCCCCAAACTAATAATGCTTTGATTTTTTTTCTTGCTTTGCCTTTACAAAAAACAACAACAACAACAACAACAACAACAAACACTTCTATTACTTATATAAAAACGGCAAACTGCCTTCTTTATTGCTTTAAGTTACTTTTGTTAAAATACTTCTGTGCTGCCAAGTTTCAACCTGAAGTCAATGTTCCTATCCAAGTCACAAAAGGGAATGAGCAATCTGTTTGGGTCCTTTTCCCCGTGCTCCAGCCCTTCAACCCCAACTTTCTTCCGTGCTTGAACTATACTTCTATTAACACTTAAAGACTCTGAGATAAAAGTATTTCTTTCTTATTATTGTGCCTGGGAAGAGTGTGACGCTGCCTATATGTATGGGGATTCCAAAGGAAGCTGAAGATAAACAATAAAGAAGGGAAAGACTGTGGATACTCAAATGGAACAAGAGGTCTGCATGGTGCTGGCGAGATCAATGACACTGGTCACTGTGCAATCCTTTGGTCACCCAAAGCTCCCCTCTGAAAACAGAAGTAATCCTCAAGAAATAGAAATATGGATCAGAGATTAAACGGCAAGCTTGAGTTGAAAATCAAACTCACATTAATAGGTGGGGTTTGGGGCAGCAGAAACAAACACTTCTTATCTCATTATGGTTTATTCTTTTTTCTGGGAGGGTGTATGCATGGAAAGTGCTGATTGCTTGGAGGATGATAGCTTTTCCAACTTTGGAAAGGGATGGCGGAAACATGGTGGAGCTCATAGGCGGCAAAGAGAGAACTCAGTCTTTAGCACTGTTCTCTCTTGCCTGGATCATGGCCAGAACTTCCTAATAGCTTCCAAAGCATTCTTGCTATTGGACCCTATGTCCCCACTTAAAACCATGCCATGCATCACTAATATCCCAAGTTAAATCCCATAGTCCTTGGAGAGCAGTCCCAACCCTTCTCGTTGTATTAACGAGTCCTCCCTCTCTGTCCTTCCAGAAGACTCTGAGGTCCTTGCAGGCTTTTCCTGGATCTCTTCATGTCCACCACCCAGCAGGACACTTGGAACAGCTAGTGTTCAGTAAGTGTTTGTGTAAAGAATATGCCAGGGTCATGTGAATCTAGGGAAGAGAGATGTTGTTTTGTGTATTTTTAAAATACGGACTTAAAAGCTGTTTAGTAAGGCATTTCGTTTTAAGGGAACAATCCCAACAGGGAAACAGAGTTAAACTTAGCACAGCTGACTGCTTAGTAATGTCACTGACGGATGTAAGTGAAATTAACTTCTCTTGTCACATTTACTAACAGGGCTGGCAAGCAGATGCTCAAGGCGTCTGTGGACTGTGGTTATAGAGGAGGCTCCTGCAATAAGCCTGGAAACCACCCCACCCAAACCCAGGTGTGCAGAACTCACACAGTTTAGTCCTTGCTGACTAGCTGGCATCATGTGACTATTTTCTTTGGGAGCATAGCTTGCCGTTTTTCTTTCCTCTATTCCTTTCTCCTGCACATATGGCTCCCCTTCGATTCTTTTGTAAAAGACATGTGGTATTGGCAAGCAACTTAAATGTTCCCAAAATCAGTGTCTTACTTTGGAAATCCTCACCTTCCCCAGACCCTTCTTGCAAAGTATAATAGTGCCCTTGTTGTTCTTACTAGCAGTGGTGATTATGCTAGCCTTCGACATCTGTCCATTGCATATGATCTGCCAGGCTCTGTGCTCAGTCCTTTGCTGAGACTTTTAAATAGACTGTCTCACTTCAATGGAAGAGAGAACTCCTTGAGCCTTAACCCTTATTCTAATTTTCTCATTTAATCCTAACAACTACTTTTTGATGTCAGCATTACTATGAGAGAGAGAGAGAGAGAGAGAGAGTGTGTGTGTGTGTGTGTGTGTGTGTGTGAGAGCATGTGTGTGTGTGTGTGTGTTTTAACAGGTGGGGAGCCCAAGGGTGTCTGCTTATTAAGGCGATGCAGCATAACAGATATAAAAGCACTTTGTGAGATGTGGGCTCTACACAGATGTTAGTTGTTATCACTCCACATAGGGGGTTAAGAAGGAGAGAGGTCAAGCCTATAAAGAGGTGGGTGAAGCACTTTAGTAAAATGGAGACAAAAATCACCAAATTACCAGAAAAAGAATTTGTGTGTGTGTGTGTGTTGGGTGGTAGATGTATAGAGAAATAGTAGGGGAAGATGTTTTAAAAGACCCTCAGGTTGCCCACAGGTCTTCAGGCTCTGCTTTGGGCCCATGAGCCTGGCTCCCACAAAACGACATGACAGGAGACAATGGCCTGCCCCAACCCTTAGCAGGGCCCCGTGAGGTACACAAAGCAGAGATTCTCTCCATTTTCCACATGCGCAAGCTGACATGCAGGAGCCCTCTCGGAAACCTTCCTATTTAGTACTTTCACGTTTCTGGCCCAAAGTTTCCTGATTTCAAGTCCCATAGCTCTTCTTCAGAAAAGCAGTACAATAATTCCACCTCTCCTCAACCCACGGTTAATTGGACTGCATCAGACTCTACTCCTAACATTTTCTGGAGACTCAGGGGCACCGAACAGGTACTCAGGCATCTAAGTCTCAGGGTCTGCTCCACTTCCATGTTCTCCACGACCTCAGCTGAGGCCCTCTCTGGCTTTTAGTTTCTACACCTGAGGGACAAACAGTTTGAGCCCGGTGACTGAGATTTCTAGCTTGAAAAGAGCAGTACCCCATCGAGTTCAAAACATGCTCTGGGCACATGTTGTTAGACATCAACAGTCTTTTCTCTTTTTCTTTTTTGGCAGTACTGAGTGGTTAAACCCAAGCCCTCCTGCATGCTAGGCCCTGAGCCACTGTCACTGAGCTGTGCTCCCAGCCCCCTTTTTATTTTTGAGACAGGGTCTTGCTAAGTTGCACAGGCTACCTCTAGCCTCAAGCTCACAATCCTCCTGAGTCACTGGGATTACAGGCACATATCCAGCCCATATTTTAGTTTATAAAGATTATGGTTCACATCTGGGAGAAGGACCCAGCAACCAACTCCCCCAAATCAACCTGCCATTGAAAACCATATCAACAGCAGAGAAGCACTGACAATAGTGCTTCGTCTGTTGTACTTAGGGTTGCTATGAGTTGGATACTGACTCCACAGCACCTAAGAACAACAACAACATGGTTCACATCTATTTCTTTTTGCACAGTGGTGCTGCATCTTTGCTATGTCTCTTCCTCCTCCTTTTAAAACAAGCCACATCCCCTTTAGCTGTCTCTCCCAAAGGTGTTGAGATGCTGGCCCACCAGGCAACCTGACTTTGGATGGCTCCTCATGGCCGGCTGCCTGCTTACCTGCTGGCCTCCTTAATAAGCGATAGGCTCCCACTCCTTGCTCTGACCTGGAGTTGCAGGGTGTTGGGCTGTGGGACTGGGTGGGCAGGGAATGGTGGGAGGGGGGCAGCTGCATCCTCTGGGCCCCCCCAGGAATGACTGAGTGCTGGATGCTCTCAGTGACCATCAGTCTTCCTCCACTTACCCAGTGGAGTACTCAACTTCATCATCACCTCCACAGAGCTTGGCACATGCCTTCCCTACCAAACTGCCACGATACAAGAGTCCAGGTGAGAGTCCAATCCAGCCTTTCTCACTCGCGGTGTCACACCCAGTGGAATTCCATGGAGCCCTGCAAAGCCAGACCATGGCTTCCACATGTTAGGGCTGCCTCTAGCCCAGAGCTTTACCCCGCAGCTGTTTCTAGACTGGAATGAAAACCTTCCCTCGGAGCCCTCTTTCCTACTTTCACCTGTGCCTTCCGGGAGTAGAGGTAAAACTAGCCCTAAACCCAGGTCAGCAATTTCGAGCCTTGGAGTTTCTGCGAATCAGCTGCAGGGGCATTAGGGCTGGTGGTGGTGGGGGTGTCCCAGCAGAAGCATAGGAACCTGGATGGGAGATGCAGCCATCTTGCTGCGTGCTGTGCCCACCAGACCCCACCAGGGACATTGCAGGCAGGCCTTGGCAGCCCACAGGACAAGCGAGACATGTTCTTTTCATTTTTCTGAAACTCGTGCTTTCCAGGGAGTGGATTGTGAATGCACATGCATATTTTAAAAAGACATGTATGTCTGGCTGATACTCAGGTCTACACGTGGTATGACTAGACCAGTTGGGTCCAGTGCTTCTGGGTGCCGGTGTCCTCCCCACCAGTGTGGCTGTCCCAGCTCCTCCCTTGGGCCCCAGGCTCCCCATGACATAGCACTAGTGCCTGGGCCATAAGGTGACCCTACTCCAACCCCCTCAAGCCAGCACCTGTTCCTATCAGCTGAAGCTTTATTCCTCTGTGTTGCTTTCATTTTTAATGTTGCTACTATTCTGAAGAATCAGTCACAAAAAGTAGTTTAGAAGGGACTAGATAAAAGGAACAAGGAGGAGTCCTCATTTTCTGGCACTGTAAAAAAAAAAAAACAGGTCATCCTGTTTTGAAGACTCCAATTTAGGCCACTTTCAAGTCCAACCTCTCTCCTCTTTGTCTTTGTTAGGTGCTGTGAAGTCGGGTCGGAAGCAGTGACCCTCATAGGGTTTCCAATGGCTGATTGTTCCCAGGATTGCTTTGGTAGTGGGTTGCCATATCCTTCTCCCATTTTTTGCAGTGCTGGGAATCAAACCCTAGTCCTCAGAGAGTGCAGCGCAGCACTGTACCAACTGAGCTAAACCTCAGCCCTCTCTTTTCTTTACTCTTCTCATAACCTAAGTTCAATCATCATTTCTTACCAGAATGAACCTTCTAGTCAATTCTCCTGCCACCAGTCTCTCCACCCTTAAACCTAATCTCCATACAACAGTAGGAAAATGATTTCTATGACTGTTCCCCTTACTTAGAGCCACTGAAGGCTTTCCCAATAAAGTGTCTAGTAAAACGCCCTTTTAGGGGAAGGAAAGAGATGTCATGAATGACATTCTTCTTGCTCAAGAAAGTTGGAGGAGTATCAGATGATACAGATTTGATTTTTAATTGCCAGACTTCCAGAAGCCTTGAATAGGCTCTACGAATGGTGAATCTTTAGTTTTCTTTTCTTTTCTTCTGTTTTGAGAGGCTGAACCTTGTGCATACTTTGCAAGTGCTCTACCATTGAGCTGTACCATTAGTTTCCATTTTTAACTTTTTATCCCCGGATAGGGTCTAAGTTATGCGGGCTGCCTCTGGCCTCGATCTCACAATCCTCATAACCCCTGCCTCCTGCATCACTGGGATTATAGGCGTGTACCAGCATGCCTGATTATGAACTGTGAATTATGGAAGAGTGTATGACAGGTGAATGAGTGTATACCATTCCTAAATGTTTTGATCATGAATCCATCTCTTTTATCATGTCACTACTAATGTTGCTCATAACAGTGTTTTATTGAACACCAGGTTGGGAAACACTTACCTTAAGATTTAGGTTCCAGCCCTTCACTGGGGCCCCTAAACACCAGTCCAGTCTCATCTCTTTGGCATCTTCTCTTTCTGTGGACACTCACTCCCATCTCGTGCCTTAGTCTACCAGTTCTCAAAGTGTGACCCAGGGATCCTCATAAATCCCCAAGGCCCTTCAAGAGCTCCACAGATAAAAGCAGTTATTTCTTAATAATCTTAGGGTGGGCCTTCTTTTTCACTCTGATTGTCTCATAGACAGCTTCCCAGAGCCTAGTTGGTGTGTGATTTTTCTAATAGACTCAGTGCAGTAGCAGATATGACAATCTACCTATCTTTTATTAAGCTACATACAAGACACTTGAAACATTATAACTCATTTTGTTTTGGAAAATATAATTAGTTTTTGTAAAATGTTTTTATAAGAAGAAATATGATAGGTTCATTGTCATTTTAAATGACTAAGAAATATTTTTAAAGTTTCTCAACTGTAATTTCATTCATTGTAAATATCACTGGATATAACTCACACAAACAATTCACAATAGTTTTTAAGAGTACAAAGGGATCTTAAAAGCAAAAATTTGAGGATTGCTATTCTGGTCATACTGAACTATTACAGTTTGGTGTCTACAAATCAGACTCTCTTCCTTTCCTGCCAGGGCCTCCCATACTGTCCTCTTTGTCTAGAATTTTTTCCCTGCTAACAGAGTAAAACATACTGGATGTCTCTTAGATGTTTGGCACAGTGCTAGTTGCACTAATAGTCTTGGGAAGTTGATATTATTATCATATTTTCTAGGAGGGAAGCCAAAGCTCAGAAAACCAAGGTGTCTTGACATGGCATTCAAGGTTAGCCCTGACCACAGTCTAGAGCTGTGTTTCCTTTCTTCTGACTCAGACTACCCATGTGACCTTTGATTCTGTCACTATCATGAGATCTATTTCATCTTGATTATAGATTCTGAGATATTTATGGAATTTTTTTTAAAAGTTGCATTGGAGATGCCTTGCTAGTCTTCCAGTGGTAAGGCCCTGTTCTTCAGGCTTTAAAGTGGAAGGATGGTATGATATTGTGAAATACATATTTGGCCTTTTTCCCTGTATCCTGACATATTGGAAAATCCTTAGAATCTCTGAAGTGATGAGTGCCTGGCAGCAAAAGAGGTGGCTGGTGGCCCTAAAGTGTCCTGTGTTGTGCTGAATATGATGAGGAGGAAAATTATTTTTGAGTCCCATATATGGTTTATTGCTTTTGCCTGCTTAGTACTGGGTTGTAGGAGAAAATATAGGAGAACCCTAGAATCTGCCCCCCAGGCAAGGGCCCATTTGATCTCTTTGGAGGGCTAACATCTATCCCCCAGGGAATAAGAGCCTTGGGAGGTAAAAGAGAGTATCATCAAGGACAAGGCCCATCTGGCCCTCTAGGGGGCTGACTTCTATCCTCCAGGGCCAATAACCTTTAGCCTACATCCTGGTCCTTTTCCCTCATTAAACCCTATGGGGAAAATGGCAATGGGTCACCTTTGCCCCATATTCGGGCCCTTTGCTCCTACCCCTTCCATGAAGTAGCCCAAGATGGCCACCAAACAGCCCAGCTCTAGGGTGGCCTCCTTCAATCTGATTGGCTACCAGGGGCCACCCAATTGGTCAATAAGGGAATACTCTTAATTGGTCTGGTCATTCCCTACCCACCTATCAAACTTGCAAAATCTCAAGCCTCCATTTGCATGACAGTGCCCCAGACACGACCCCTGCCCTGATGGGTTGCTCCCTAGCTGTCCCCCTTCAGGAGGATATTTAAACAGGCTGTTGACCATCCCCAGAATCCTTTTGTCTCCACCCTTGTGTGCTCCACCCATCACCTGGACCTGTCAACTTGTACCATTGTTCCCTACTCTGGACCTTCAATTGACCAGACCTTCTATCAAAATGTTGTGTTAAGCCCAGGGGCCCCGAAGAGCTGAAGGCATCCATCAAGATACAAAGCGCTCTCCAATTCCTCTCCACACCTGGGGAGGAGGAGAGTAGAAAAGGCAAGCTGCGAGAGTCAGCGGAGATCAACAGTGTCCATGACATTTCCAGCCTTATTCCTGCCCTTGTTTACAGGAGCAGTGTAATTAAACCTTGCTTCTTTTATAACAATGCTCCTGAGGTCCTTCTTGGCACCATCGACCAGCTCTCACTTTAGCCCTGAGAGTCCTGGGATTCACCTAGTGTTGAGGCCAGGTTCCAAACGTTTGCCAGGCCAGAGCCAAACCCCAACACTGGATCTTTTTCCTCTGCTCATAGCTCTCCAGTCCTCTGGTGGGCTGCCCTTTCCTAGTTAGGGCTTTGGTTGGTCTCCTGGGCAGAGTGTGCACAAGAGAGGTTTCACGCTAGTCACTCTTGCTTGGGAATCTCAACTTGAGCAGAAAGACTCAAAGGCTGACAGACACTTGATTTCCATCCAGCCTAGCAGAAGCACCCTCAAGAGACCTTCAAGTGCTTTCTGATAGGTGGCTCTCTTGTATATCTCAGGTTCTTGTACTTTCTGAGACCAAGTCCTTCAAAGTATGATCCACACCCTTCCTTTTCAGCACCTATCCTCCTCCAATCAAGTCATCCAAAAACATACACATAGGACGGCTATCCTGTCATTCAAAAGAATTTCCTGGCCCCAAAAGTCTATAACATTGACCCTCAGAAACAGCATAACTCTGTGAGGTAGGTGTTACTCTGAATTTATAGAGGAGAACCTTAAGACTCAAAGAGGTTTTGTGACCTACCATAGATGCACAGCTGGTAAGTAGAGAGTGAAGATTCAAACATAAGCTAGTATTGGCTCCAAAGCCCATGCTTTTCTCACTAAAGCTGGCATCATTAACTTTCTGAACTCCTTTTCTAGACATGCAGAACTCAGGCAGGGGTCTTGGGAGTTTGAGATTGGCTAGGGCTGGGCTAGAAGCCTACGTAGGTCAGAAAGACAATCTCAGTTCAGAGTCAAATCAGAAAAAGTAGCTGTGCTCAAGGGTTAGTCCAGATAGGAGTAACTAGGCCCAAGCTGAAGTCTCCAGTATATGAGTTTCTAGTGGCGCATCCCCCAATGAGTCTGCCAGCTTATCATGCTGTGGGTGCTTACATGTTGCTGTGATACTTAAAGCTATTCAACTGATATCTCAGATACCAGCAGGGCCACCCATGGTGGACAGGTTTCAGCTGAGCTTCTAGACTAAGATAGACAAGGGAGAAAGACCAGGTAGCCTACTCCATGAGCCACTGAAAACCTAATGAATAAGCAGAGAAACTCTGTCAAACATAGTGTCAGAAAATGAGCCCCTCTGGCTGGAAGGCATCCAAGCAATGACTGGGGCAGAGTTGCCTCCACAAAATAAACCTCAAAGTGGAGTAGACCTTAATGATGGGAATGGAGTAAGGCTCCTGGGACCTCCTTTTACTGATGCGGCATGACTCAAAATGAGAAGAAACATAGAGGCAGGAACAATGGGTTCAAACATAAAAAGATAGTGTGCATGGCACAGGTTCAGGTAGCATTTTGTGCTGCTATGCTTAGGGTCACTATGAATCAGATCCAACTCAGCAGTATCTAACAACAATAGCAGCAAAGTGGAGTATCAGCAGTCCCACAGAGGGAATCTATGTGGCCTTGTAGCAGAGCCACGGGGCTTAGACAGTGTGTATGAGGTCTCCACATGAAGAAGAAAGAACCATATATAAGGATTCAAGAAAATGAGACATAGAATGTGTCCCTGACTATCTCTAAGATCAGAGATGTACAATTAGGAACACTTTCCTATCCACTTTGTAAGATCCCAGAGAGGAAATGGATTAGAAAGGTGACAGATACACTAAATGTGATACTTGGTCTTCTTAGCTTTTTCTCCTCCACCAAATTCTACCACACTTTTGGTTCCCTGGTTTTCAATTCACACTAGCTCTGTGCATATATAATGGAAACAACTTGAACTTGTTCCTGTTTTCCCAATACACTGTCCCCAGTGGCCTATACTGGCTATTACTTCCCATCATCTTATTTGTTCTAGACTGTCTTTGTGTTGTTAACATTATTTGTCAATAAATCATTGCTTTTCCCTGTGTTTGAGTGCCCAGAGGCCATGGTATTTGGGTTCATCCTCAAAATACAAATAATGTAAGTAGAAAGTATAAATAATAGATAAGCTTCTTAGGCCCTGGGAGTTCCAGCTGGCCTGTTCAGAAATACAGATTCTCTTAGTCTCTGTTCAATCTAATTTTAAGGTCTGTGGGAGTTGCCTTTATACCCAAATAAGGATAAGTTCATGAGCAGATTATTTTTCCTATCAATGATCTCTTAAATTATCATGAGTCCAGAAGGGCAAGTGTAGGGTCACTTATGGTAACAAATGGGCAGAATTTAGTAAATATCAGAATTCTGGCTCTTTTTCCTTTTGGTTTTCAGGAGGGGGAGAAATGACAAACCTTGTAAAATTAGCATTTGTTCTTCCAAATGATAATTTAAAAAATCCATTAAAAAGGAACATTTATCTAGCTGTGAATTTAACAAATATTAGCTGCAGGCCCATTTCTATTAATTTTCTTTCATTTGTTTATTTTTTCCCTCTCATACTTTTTCATGCAAAGGCAAGGCAATGAGGGCACTTAACATAGTTCTCCCCACTGTAAGTGAATGATAGCGTGTGTGAGGTCTTATGCCCTGAATTTACACAGACAGCTCCTAGTCTTTGGGTTTCCCCTGACTTTTCAGGATGATCCAGTGACTGTTTTTGTGTTCAATTTTATTTTACTTCTCCATCAACTATCCACCAAATCATAACTTAGAATCTACCATATGCAACCATTGTGACTCCCAGACTCTCTCTCTTTCAAACTATCTTCTCCATGGTTACCAGAATGGATTTCGTAAAAGTCTTCAACAGTTCCCCTTTGCCTGCTTTGAAGACAAAGTGTGGATGCCTTATCTGGTGTTCAAGCGTATCAAATTCAAATCTGTGGATTGTAGCCAAAATGGAGTAACTGGTAGCCAGGTGTGGTGGTGCACACCTGTAATCCCAGCACTCAGGAGGCTGAGGAAGGGGGATCATTTGAAGTTTGAGGCTAGCCTGGGCTACATAGCAAGTTCCAGGCCAGCCTTGGGTACATAGAAAGACTGTCACAAAACAAAAACAAAGCACAAAACAAAACAAAACAAAGTGGAATAACAGTAGAGTAACTGGATTTGGGCAAAACATGTGGAACAACATATTTCAGACATTAGAAGTCTGGTAGTGGAAAATGATGATCACTGAGAGAGGGAAAAGAAGTGAGATAAGATTTACAATTTATCCCAGCTTACTTTCTGGAGGGAGTTTAGGGCAATATTGCAGGGAGGGGGCCTAAGACGAGCAGGGAGGTCACCTTGAGCTGATAAGATAGAGAGTTCTCAGGGCAGAGTATCAGAAGAAAGACAGCTGCTTACAGGGCGCTAGAGGTTTACAGAGGGTCCTGGAGTCTTTGATTGGGTGCAGATCAGACATACATGTGAGAAGACTACCCAAGAATAAGGAAGCACTGTCCAAAAGCAACACAGAACAAGCACCAGGGCTCACACAGGGCCGTTCAGTTCTTGTTCCCACAGGCCAGAGCAAACATTTCTGAGAATAGTAAGTAGAATACTCAGAAGAATTTTGCCTTAGTGGTAGAGTAAAGGCTTGTCCAGTTCTGCCTAACAGAGTTTTAATGCAAATTTTGTTGTTAGGTGCCTTTGAGTCTGGTCCTACTCATAGCAACCCTCATAGGCTTGTCAATCGCTGATTGTTTTGGGATTGCTTGTGGAGTAGATTGCCACATCCTTCTCTGATTTTTTTGTGGTGCTGGGGATCCAACCTGGGTCTTCAGAGAGTGCAGAGCAGTATTATACCAACTGAGCTACACCCCAGGCCAAATGCAAATTTAGGAGAGATTAAATTTTTTCAAGGAATTTAGGTGCACCCCACAATTAAGTTCTAGAATATTTAAAAGAATATCAAACATCTTGTCCCCAACTAGATAACATTCACAACTATTAGCAACCAAAAATAATAATAATAATAATAAAAAAGAAAAAGAAAAAGAAAAAAAAAAAAGAAAACAAACCTAAAACCAACCAAACAAACAAAACACAAACCACACACACAAACCCACCAGCAAATCGGGCATGCAAAGAAGCAGAAAGATAAAAGTGATAAAGAGAGAACAGCCAATTAAAAACAACCAAGAAGTAACATGGGATAGAATTTGCAATGAAGATATTATATAGTTATTGTAACTATATTTCTTAAAAAGGTAGAATAAAGCATGAGAACGTGAAAAAGAGATACTAAAGATATAAAAATACAAACTTTTAGAGACTAATTAAACAATATCAGATTAACACACATATACATACTGGATGGAAATAACAGAAAAATAGGCAGTGCAGAAAAAAAGGTAAATGTAAAACCCAAAAAGAAATAAGTACTTAAAATAACAAGAACCACAGCATCAAGTGCTGTGAAATAATGTCAGGTGGCAGAATATATGTGTAACTGGAGTCCTTTAAAGGGAGATGAGCAGAAAACAAATTGAAAAAATAACAGATTTTTTTCCAACTTTGATGAAAAATAAAGTCCAAAGACTGAAGAAGATTATGAATACCAAACCAATTAACTTGAAGAAAACTACACTAAGACACATCATAGTCAATTTGCTTAAAATGAGATCATCTTAAAAGAAGAATGAGTGGAAAACATATGCAGAACACAGGCATGATCTCTGGTGAGTGTGGAATGCTTTTAAAGTATTCAAATGAAAAAATATGTATCAACCTATAATTCTGTGCCCAAGAAAAATATCTTTCCAAATTGAAGGAAGAATAATTTTTTTTCAGCAAAACAACAGTGAAAGAATTTGTTAACAAAAGACCCATATTGCAAGAAATGTTAAAGAAAGCCTTGTGTAGACAAAAGGAAACTATACCAAAAGAAAATCTGCATCTACACAAAGCAATGCGGAACTCTAGAAAACGTGTTCAGCTCTCTTTTCTTCACTTTAACCTTAAAATCCTTTAAAAATCAACTTCTTCTTGCTGTTGTTAGTTGCTGTCGAGTTGGGTCTGACTCATATCCCTTTGAGTGAAGAAATAACTTAAAGCATATTAAATAAATAAAGCAAATATACTGGGTAAAATTGTATATTATTTGAAGAAAGACTTTGATCAAGATGTGTACCTTAAATTTCAAAGCACTCACAAAGATAACAAAACAAGAATTATAGCTAAGTCAACAAAACAAAATGGAATTGCAAACCATTCAGTTAGTCTATAAGAAGCATAGAAAGAAAAAAACAATTAAGAACAAATTAGACAGACAGGAAACAGCATGTTAGTAGAATTGCCTGCAGCTATACCACTGTGACGTCCAATCCTGTCAGATCTAGGATGGTAAGCAGGGCTGGGCCTGGTTAGTACTTGGGTGGGAGACTGCCTGGGAACACCAGGTGCTGTAGATTTGGGAGAAGGACCTGGCAACCCACTTAAATAACTATCAGCTATTGAAAATCATGAACAGCAGAGAAGCACCATCAATAGTGTTTTACCTGTTGTACATAGGGTCACTATGAGTTGGACACCTACTTGATGGCACCTAACAACAACATATCAATAATTACATTAAATGATTAAATGTGAATTAAGTGGCAGATACTATGAAATTGAATAAAAAAGGGAGATCCAATTATATGTTGGCTGTAAGAAATCTACTTTAAGTTTAAATACATAAATAATGTATAAGTTAAAAGACAGAAACACTATCATGATAATACATCAAAAGAAAGATACAGTGAAAGTATAGTATACGTTAATATCTGAAACAATATATTTCTGAGTAAAGAATATTACTAGGGCCGGGCATGGTGGCACACACCTGTAATCCCAGTGGCATGGGTGACAGAGGCAGGAGGATCACAAGTTCGAGACAAGAGGCAGTCTGTGTAATTTAGTGGGACCCTGTCTCAAAAAGTAAAAGAATGGGCTGAGGATGGAGCTCAGTGGTCCAGTATTTGCAGAGCATGCAAGCGCGAGGCCCTGGGTTCAACCCCCAGTACTACACACACACACAAAAGAATATTACTAGGAATAAAAGATTTTTGTAATGATAAGTCATTTAATCAAAAACACATGAGAAGTCAGGCATGGTGTTACATGCCTATAATTGCTGCAACTTAGAAGGTGGAGGCAGGAGGATCCTGAGTTCAAGGTGAGAGGCAGCCTGGGAGACACTGATTCAAAATAAAATAAAATAAAATAAAATGGCTTGGGTTGCAGCCCAGTAGTACAGCAAAGTATGTGTGAGGCTCTTTTAAAGCACATGTAATAGAACGCATATTTTAAAAGTGGATATAGGGCATTTTACAATATAGAACATATTCTGAACAATAATATAAACATCATAACTTTAAAAAGGTTCAGGTCATACCCCATATATTCTCTGATTACAGTGGAATTAAATTATAAATCAATAGCCAATATTTCTAGAAAAATCTCTAAAGAACTTAAAACTAAGTCATTCATATATAAATACTCCATAGGTCAAAGAGTAAATCAAAATGAGCATCAAAGAGAATTTTTACCTGAAAAAAAATGAACACCACATGAAAAAGTTGTAAGATGCAGCTAAAACAGTACTTATGGGAAAATTTATAGTCATAAACTCCTCTATTAGACAAATCTTGAACCAATTACTTTAGATTCCATGATAGCATACAAAACCATTCAAAATCTGACTCTACTTTCCTAGTAACATCTTTCTCCATTGACTGCCAGCAAGTACCAGTGCCAACAGTACTTGTAACAGCAATTGTAGTAAGAGCTGTGTTAATTATTGAACATTTATTATGCAACATTTTCCATATGCTAGTTCATTTAATCTTTTGATAGCTATTATATACATGGCTTCATTTACAGTCCTCTGAAGCATTGTCACTATCACCTCAGTTTAAATAAGAAGTATGCTAAAAATCACAGATCACCTAGCTATTCAAAAATTATTGAACATTTACCATGTGCAAGTCTCTGTTCCAAATAACAGCCACGGAGTAGACTTAATCTCAAGGCCTTTTCTCTTAGCCATTTTCTTTTTCTCTATGAAATCTTGCTTCCAATGCCAGAATCTCAGTGCAGTGTTTGTAATATAGATGGGATATAGGAAATGAGAAAGGAACATTCATAATTCATTGAATTATTATCCTGTAGCAGATCTTGTGACTGCCTTTCACATATATTACTACCTGTATTCTTCATTAGGACTTCTCTTTCTTCTATGTTCCTGACTGAAATCAATCTGGCTATACTAGACTTTCAGTTCTTGGAATAGGCCAATAGATAGCTTTCAGGCATATCATTCCTTCTACCTCGAGTATGTTCTTTCACACCTACCTGTATAAATCTATTCATGTGTCACATCTCAACGTTTATATTATTTCCTTTAAGAGACCCTTTCTGACCCTTTTCCAATATCAATTTGCTTGATTAATGCCACTCATCACTTCCTGTTCTTCTGCTTAGCTGACCTTATCAAAATTTAGAATAATTTATGTTACTAAGACTCAGCAGAGATCTAGAATTTACAGAAATCCATAGTCCATTCTCTGTCTTTATGTTATCCTAGCCAACAGAATTTTACATTTACAATTGTCCATTTTTCCATCCCTAACTGCTCTTTTTTTCTCAGACCTAATTCTTAACTATCAGTGACTTCTGTTGGCTTGAATTCCAAAGAATTTCTAAGTGTGATCTTTTCTCACTATCTGCTTGGATATGATCTTAGTCTAAGAGCTACCACTAGGTCTCAGCTGGATTCTGGCATTCAGCAACTAGGTGGTTTCCCTACTCACCCTGTTGCAGCCTATCCTATTATTTATCTTCCTTGACAGCAGTTGGAGAGAATATTTAACATCATAAAGCAGATCATATAGCCTTCTCGATATCTTCTAATATGTTCCCATTGTAACCAGAATGCGATAGAACCTCCTTCCTCTGTTGGTCTACACTGCCCTGCACTCCTGTGTCTGCCTACATCTCCATTACCATCATGACTCACTCTTCCTCTTGTTCATCATGTCTCTGCCACAGTGGTTTGTCTGCTGCAAGAACATGGCAATGTCATACCTATTTCAGGGCTTTCAGTCTTATATCTCCAACTTGGAGTGCTTTCCTACAAAACATGTGTATAGATGACTCCCATGGTGATGGTCTCAAATGTCATCTCCTCAGAAAAGATTTTCCTTCTCTTTAGCTAAACAGTTTCTCTGCCGTCACTCCAAGCATTCATTATATCCTAGCATTTCTAAGATGGTAGCATTTTTTGTTTACTTATGTATTTATTGTTTCTGTCCCCAAAATGGAAGTTCTTGAAGCTATGGAGTGCCTCTGCTGCTTTGTTGCCTTAGAGCTTAGAAAAGTTCCTGGCTCCTAGTAGTCAAATATTTGTTGACTGACTGCCTAGACTCTCTTTGGTGAAATTGTTTGTCTAGGCAGATTTCAATGACTTCTAATTGGATACCAAATGTTTGAAAATATTTTTTCATGCCAATGTACATGTATTTTCAAAACTGACATGAGCAACAAAATCCTGATTAAGGCATAGTCTTGCTACAGGCAAGAAATGCAATAGTTCAACCCAAAATATAGAGTGATCTTTTTCTAAGCTGGATGTTTCCTCTGAAATCTCTAAGGTCTCCCAATGAGACTAAAGCATCATCTAGAGAAGAGAAAGGGTGTGAGGGACAATTGGGCATCAGGAAATGAGATTATCTTAGTTCGTCATTGACCAGTTTTATTAAATTCTCAACTCTTTCAGAAATTGAATTATGGTGGCAACATCTTTGTGGTGGAAACTGGTGTTTTAGAAACTACTTTGCAATTTTAGTAACTGTGTTAAGTATTTGACTCCTTACTGTGTGTTGGATCCTATGCAAGACTTGGGAAATGCAAAGAGAGATGAAGTCTAATCCATCAATCCTAGTTCAACACAGTAAACACTGCAGCAGAAGAGTATACAGAGAGCAGCAGAAGAGTATACAGGGAGCCATGTGAATAGAGACAATCGACAGGGGAAGCGATGGTGGAAGGTGAAAGCAAAGTATTCAACTAGCAGACCAGATGAGAAGAGCATTTCATTCATTGCCCAGGGACAACAGAAAGCAAGACTCTTTCAGGAAATAACAACAAGCACTTTGGAGGGGCTAGAACAGTGGGATGGTTGGGAGCAATAGGAGTCAGGCTAAGCCAACTCACCCAACTTACAGAACACTTTGAACTAGACTAAGGGATATGGATTTGATCTTGGAAAGTAATAAGCTAAACCAGGATGATTTTGAAGCCAAGGCAGAGGGAAGGTGATGAGCTTTGAAGACCCAAAGTTGAGCTTCTTAAGCTTAGAGACAGCATGGTGGTTTTTTCATCCTTTTTTCCCCCTGAAAGTATTTCAGTAGGTACATAATGTTCAGGGCTATTCATAGTGCAGAACTGGGGGAATTATGAAGAAGGGGATGGTACTTGGGCTAGATATAGAATTTTAGATGAATTATTCTACCAGTAACTATGCTATGTATACACACACACACAGACACACAGACACACACATACACACAGAATGTGTGTGTTCTTCATTTCTATGTGAATATTCTAGTAATTTTACTTGAAATATCCTCAAACTGAAAGCAATCCAAATGTCTATCAGTACATACATCCTGGCAGCAAAACACCCTGGCCCAATATTTACAATTGAATATCACTAACAAAAAGGAATGAATGACTGATGTACACATCTAAGAAGAATAATACATACCAAAACAACAAGGCTGGGAGAAAGAAGCCAGGAATAATTAGACGGCACGCTATATGTTTCCATCTATATAAAATTTGAAAAAATACAAAGTTTCTTATAGTATGTGAAAGCATTTTGTAGCTGCCTGGTGTATGACCCTATTTTGGCCTTAAGAACTGCATGGGATAAATCCTATTTTTATTTCTGTCTCACAGATAAAGAGATGGATTCTACCACAGTACAATGATAACTGTGAATCTTTCTCTGATATCAGATCTTGCCGTTTTTAATCTCAATGTGATATTGCTATTTTAAAGATGTTAAAAATTTTAATGTCATTTAAGCAATAATGGCAAGATTTCTGTTTTGTTTGTATGTACATTTGTTTTGTTCTGATTTTTGCTCAGTGCTAGGAGTTGAACCCAGGGCTTTATGCATGCTAGGCAAGTGCTCCACCATTGAATTACCTTAATCCTATTATTTTATTTTATTTTATTTTATTTTATTTTTTTGAGACAGGATTTCACTAAGCTGCACAGACTGCCTCTGGCCTGGAACCTGGTATCTTCCTTCAACCTCATGTGTTTCTGGGATTATAGTTGTGTGCCCTGGTGCCTGGAAATGTCTGTTGGTTTTCTTTTGTTTTTGTCCATAATATTCCAATCTGTTAGCATATGAAAATTAGCATATGAAAATAGAAAATCTGTTAGCATAGGAAAACTTATGAAAATTGAAGTTTTTATTTCTTGCCACAGAAGTAGCTCTCAAATATAGAGTGTATTAGGATCATCTGTGAAACTTGGTAAACGTACAGGGGTGAGTCTCTTTATGTTTTGTTAATGCTCCAAGTGATCCTGATAAACTGAACTTTGCGAATCACTGTCCAAATAAATTAAGAATCTCCTGGGCTGAGGCCTGATGCTTGTAATTTTAAAGGCCTATTGGATGATTGTCCAATCCATGGAACAATTCTTGGCTATTGTATAAAATCTAAATTCTTCATGATTTTGTAGAGAATTCTTTCAAAATCTGGCACCAAACTCTAAGATGCCCTCTGTCACTATCTTCCCAACAACCCCCATTCCTGCTGACCAGAACTTCTCGTTGGCCCTCATAATGCCAACCAAAGGAACATCCACAACGTGGGGTATATTGTCTTGTAACTTCAGTCCTTTGCAGACCCTTTCTCAAAATACTCCTCCCCTTTGTTATTGCAGAGACTCAAATTTATCCAACAGGATTCTTTTCAAACATCTACCCTTCATCAATGCTTTCTTTGCCATCTCAAGCCCTTTCCTCTATGTTCCTTTTGCATTTTAGGATCATCATTTATCACTTGAAATTGGCTTTTTTGGTTCATATGTCTCTTTTGAACTTCACTGTCAGCAGAAAAGTGACTCAGGGCAGGAAATCCAATAAATGCAGCACAGATATTTGAATGAGATGGATCCTGGTAGGTTCTGAGCTCTGTCAGCAGCTGTGTGACCTTGGTCAAGTGTTTAAATCCTCTAAATCTCAGCTTCCTTATTAGTGAAGTTAAATTAATAATTGGCTGTCTCTCATAGAGGTCTTACAAAGATTGAAGAGAAAGGAAATAGAAAGCACCTCCTAGAGTTACTGCTATACAGTAAACACTCAATAAATGCTAGCCATGATTGATTATAACTAGAAGGTAATGCTTTGGCATTATTCACTTATATTTCTAGCACATGGGTGGCACCAACATGTCTGTTGAATGGACTCATCTTCCATATATCCTGAGGACCACAAAGCTTTACCTTCCAGAGAGGACCATTAGAAACAAAGTTTTCTCAATTCAACTGCATGTCAACTTTCTGAAGAGAGAAAGGTCCAGATGCATCCAGCAGACTGCACAGGGAAAAGAGCATGCATTTTAGGTGAGGGAAGGAGGAAATGGGAAAGGTGGCACTTTACTGATTACTGGGTACTTTTTATTTTGGGGGACTCCCCAAGTAGCAGTGAGAAAAAGAAGTAAAATATAACCATTATCTCCAGAGGCATTCTGAGTCCTTTTGGAATTTTAGTACCAAATGATGGACACTGAATTTATGCACAAATGACCCAGATTTATTAAGGATTAAGAGTGGAAGGAGGTAAAATAACTTAGTCTTAACTGAAGTCCTTCAGTGACCATTTTGGCCTCTGTTTCAATTCTTCCACAGAGCCACTGACAAAATGTTTTGAGAACTAATCAGATGAGTTCACTCTCAATCAATGGCCTTTTATAGGAATCCATGGCTTACAGCATAAAATCCAAACTCCCTAGTGAAGAATACAAGTCCCATCATGTCTGGATACACAAGCTGCTGTTGTGTGATATTATTCTGCATTTCAGTCTTATGAAATTATTTTCTCTTCTCAGAATGAAGAATGATGTTTCCTGTCACTCCACGCCTTTGCAGATGTTCTCTTCTTAAACACACCCTTTCCCACTGGGTCTTCATAGCCAACTCATTTCATTTCATAAAACTCTGTTCCTTGCTCATCCCCTTCTTCCCCATGCTTCTTCCCTCCATTGGTTTACTATGAGTCTGTTCTTACACCACTATCCCCAACAGACACCCCTGCCCTAACACTGGAATGCCATTAGCTGTGGATATTTTGTCTCTCATGTTGGACTGGGAACTCCTTAAAGGCAGGACCTGGAGCATGAGGAGTATTATCAAAATTCTGCCTACTTCTATCTTCATCAGCCCCTGTCACTCTGGAATAGCACGTGGGTCCTGGTCATGTGTGGGGGCTGACTGGGAGAAAGAGAAGATTACTCATATTTTAATTTCGGCAATGGGGATCATATCACAGAATGTGATAGCTCCTGTATACCAGGCACTGTATAGAGAACATGAACATGAACTGAAAGAGTCCTTCCCCTTACATTTTCACTTCTGGAAGAATCTTCATATTTAATTAAAATTAAAATTAATTTAATTTTGAGAAATATTTTAATATGGTATCTCAATGTACTAAAAAGCAACAAAAAAGGAAGATAAGGACAATTATCTAGTTTTAGACATGAAAATGAGATAGCCCAGTTTTTTTTAAAGATTTCATAACTTGGGAAAACTCTTGGATTGGAATCAAGTTACAAGGGAAAGAGCATTTTTTATATAATGTAACTTATTATTCATGAAAATCTACTCTTTTCCAGGAATTATGCTAAATTCTGTACACATATTATCACTAATTTTCAATGAACCATTATGATAACTTGGATTGCCTCTACTTCATATAAGGCATTTGTGGTTTAGAGAGATAATGTAAGTTTTTGAAGAACATAGAGAAAATAAGAAGCAGAATCAAGATTTGAACCTGGATCCAACTAATACCAAAACATAAACTTTTCAATCACCTATGCTTGCAGAGTTTTAAAATTTTGTATTTACCCAATTTCATTGTAATATGCAAGAGCTGATAGAAGCCCACACAGAAAGCTTTGCTAGGAGACTGAATATTTTAGCAGTCTCTGCATCATGATATAGTGGAAGGAAAGCTCCTCCCACTGATGAGGTAAACAAAGGAGTCTCAAGTCTCTGTGCACTGATAGGGAGCAGGGATGGAAGAATCTGCCCTGCGCCTCTCTTGCTTCCCTGTTTTGTGCTTTCATCAAGGAAACCTTCAAGTAGGCTGTCTGGTGCCAGCTGGGATAAATGCTGAAAACTCAGGCACCATCAAGTTAATGAATGACCAAGATGGCGGAGACTCAAAACCACATGGAAGAGAATTTAAAACAGAATGGAAGTTTCAAGAAGGATGAATGATTCAGTACACAGAAGATTGTTTAAGTACTTGGAGGGCTCTCATATGGAAGAAGCAGAGCAAGGATGGAAACCCCAAGGAAAGATTAGATGTCTGCTGAGGACCTATATGTAGAAATAACCAAAAACCAGATTTCTTTTCAATCAGTACAAGTGAAGCTGTAGCACGTGGGGAAAGGCAGTGAGCTACCTGACCTGGGAGATGCTCCAGCAAAGGTGGAGTGACCACTTGGTGGGGATGTTGTAGAGAAAATTCAAGAATGGTTAAGTCCTTTAAAATTCCTGCCATCTCAGGCTTCTCTTATTCTGAGAGTGGCATTGAATCCAAATGAATAATACTAAAGCCATGTTTACCACGGTCATTATCATGCCTCTGCACATCTGAGGAGATGGATGTTGTCTTTGCTGTTTAGATGGGAACATCTAGTCAGGAATAGAATCCAATCATACTAGATGTGAAATGGATGAGCCACTGGGGTATAGCAAATCAGAGTCCCTTCGGGGAGAAGATGAGTCACAGATTACAACCATAGCTGGTGTCTTTACACCCTCCTTGGTCGTGTGCTGCTCAGCATTGAAATAGGCTGAAAATGTTCTCTCTTTGGGGTGATAAAATTTTCCTTGGTAAGCACACAGATTCATTTTCCTAAAGCAAATAAATCACTTGTGATTTTCTTCTCTTATATTTTCTATTAACTGGGTAAGAACCCTGCCGTCAAAAATCTGTCTAAAAAGTCACTGTCTACATCTTAGGAGCACTGCACCAGGAATAAACACATTCTAAGTCCCATACCAGAGGTCAAATTAGGTTCAGAATTTTGCATATTTTGATGGGAGTTGTAGAGCTGGCGTTGCTAAAATGAACATGTTTTGTAAAGCATTTAAGAGTCTAAATTCCCAGCAACTTCTGATTTTCACTGAAGTCATATTGTCAAGAACACAGATGGCTTTAGGTACTGAAGGGAGAACTATTGCCTAAAGTATAAGGTCCAACTAATAACTCAAACCTCTATTGTTTCCCTCTTGGGTTTCTGTATGCCCAGGCTTAGATTTGAATGCTAAATCTAGGTCAAATAGCTTTGCTCAAAGAATTCCAAGTCCTGAGGGCTTGGAAGTTGTTTTGAAAACACTTGCAGTGGAAACATTTCACAGAGGTACTATGTCCTAAATTTATTCTTTAAAGATTTATTTTTTGAGTACTTTCTGTGTCAGGTGTTCTGTCGGGCATAGTAGCGAGGAACACGAACAAGTCACAGTCCCTTCCCTCAACCAGCTCGTATTTCAGTGGTGAGGGAGACAGTCTTGCTTCCAAGTATGTAATTCAGTGTTCTTCTGCATGTTATAAGAGAGGTGTTTATAAAGAGTGACAGCGATGTAAACGAAGATGCTATGGTTTGGATCTTAAATGTCTCCATGGCATATAAGTTGAAGACTTGGTCCCCAGCTCACAGTACTACTGGGAACTGGTAGAAACTTTAGGAGGTGGGGCTAGTAGAAGGAAGACTACTACTTTAGGAGTTAAGGGTTTGCCTTGCAGACAAGATCCCTCCTCCCCTTCTCTCTCTCTCTCTCTCTCTCTCTTTCTCTCTCTCTCTCTCTTTACTTTGGGGTCATCATGAGGTGAGTAGCCTCCTCTGTCACAAGCTTCTACTGCCATGAGGTACGGGTGCTACCACAGGCCCAGAGCAACAGGGCCCAGAAACTAAGGATTGAAACCTCTGAAACCATGAGCCCAAGTAAATCTTTCTTCCTTTAAATTTATCCTCTCCGGTATTTTGTCACAGTGATAGAAAGCTGATTAACACAGAAGATATGACTGACTATGAATCCTATGAGGAAGGCAGAGGAGGTAAGGCTTATAGGAGAATATTTCTCAAAGGAATTAATGTGTATTGTGTAACTTGGGTTTTGAAGTTTATCTTTACTCACGTAGGTAAAGGGGCACATGAGAGAGGAGGAAGAGAACATGCAAAGCTGCCAATGTGCGGCAAAGGGTAGTATATTTAGGAAAATGTGAACACAGCTCATATGTAAGGTACATGTAGAGCTATCTGAGACATGGGGCTGACAGGTAGCACAGGGCAGAGGTGGTGTCAGTTTCTGCAAATGCAGACATCCTTTGGCTGTGACCAGGTAAAAGAGGAAAGTAATAGATCATATTTCATGATTTATAAGTACATGTGTTTACCATGTGGAGACTAGACTGAAGGAGAAAGACAATTAATCTGGAAGCACAAATAAGAGTTGATTAGAATATGTGAGTTTGATCAAATCTAGTGGTAGTAAGCCGACAGGGAAACAAGCATTCTCATACACTTTTTGGGGATATGAAAATTGGTCCTTTTGCTGGGGTTCGGCAGGAGGTGACTGGATAATATGTAGCAATTACACTTCTAGAAATTATACATATATGCATATATGTACACAAAAATGTTTGCCACGAACAATTGTTGTCAACCTAAATTTTTATCAGTAGGGAACTGGCTAAATAAAGCAGCATGCCTTTGTACGATGTAATAGGCTGAAACAAACAAACAAAAATAACGCAGATAGAAGAAAAAATGGCCAAGGTATATTGTTAAGGGAAATAATGAGTTGCAGTATGAATGATAGGTGGGTGGGTAGGTAGGTAGATTGATAGATAGTAGTTACATATGCATAGTACTTGGTAACTATCCCACTAAGAACACTGGGAAAGCTGAACTCAGACAAACAAACAAAAATAATATAGTTTGAAGGAAGTGGAGACTTACTGAGTCATTAAAATATTATAAGTTAGAGATTCAAGAAAATCAAAATATCTGGAGAAATAAACCTTGTCTTCAGGGTAGTATTTTTCACCATAAGTGTCCACTGGTTCTGAAACAGTAATCTAAGAAAGCTGAGAAATTGTAAATAAAGCTTTTTAACCCATTAATAGAGCTAAGAGGGCCAAAAATGCAGTTCAGCCTCCTTAAGCTAAGGGGTGCCATTGTGATAAACCTCTTTCATTCCAACTGAGAAGTTAAAAGGAAATGAATGACAATGCTGAGAATTTCAGCAGAAAATGGAAAACCATAAAATCGAATGGAAATTCATGAACTTTAAAATCTAGACACAAAATTTTAGAAAAATAAGGATGCATTTAACATCAAATTAGAAGAACTGAGGAGAATTAGTGAGTTGGGAGATTAAATAGAAAAAATAATATATACAAAATAATGTTGAGCAAAGAAAAATACAGAAAAGAGTGGAAGGGACCTTATAGGAGGTTTTAGATGACACTTACTGTGGTAGAGATTGGCTAGAGTGTTTACCAAAATTCTTTCAACTTTCTCCTGGCACAAAGTGCTAAACTACATTTCCTAGCCTCCCTTGGACTTGACTGTGTCCGGGTGAGTGAGTTCTGGCCACTGGAATATAGGAGGAAGTAATACATGTCACTTCTAGGCAAAACCGATGAAATATCTCATGTCACCCTCCTCTCCTCTCCTGCCTGAAATGTTGATGCCTAGTTACCATGTTGAAGATGGTTGGGCCTCCATCACCCTTGGGCCCTAAAGGACTGCAGGGAGTGAAGACTCTTAACCTTTGCCTCTAAATAGATTTCTTATGCATGAGAAATAAACAGCTACTGAGTCAGGACAGTGAGACTTCAGTTTGTCATGGTAGCTAGCATTACCTTAAATAACATTTGCAACCATGCCAGGGGATGTCTTTAGAGCAACTTCTGCTGCCTACTTCAGATTCAGTGCCTCCACTGAACAAGACTCATTCTCCTTCATTTGAAATATCTAGTGCTTGAAAGAAAATCTGTCTGGCTTTATCTAAGAATGTACTCATTAGAGTTATTTATTTACCTGGGCCCACTTTCAGAGCTAGTCCTGTAGATACTGAAAGTAGCTATCGTAAAGAATTTCCATTTCGGCATGTGTTTTTGAAAGAAGAAGTAGAAACTCAATGATAGCATCTGGTTAAACAAGTTTGATTATGTCTCCTTTCCTCAAACTTGGCCTCAATCTGTGAAATGATTGCACTAAATGGATTTCTACTGTCTCTTCCAGTTCAAGAAGGTGAGATTTGATTTTCACCAAATAGCTCAGAGAAAATAAGTATAAAAGAAGATATTAAAAGTACTTCATTAATATAAACTTATGTCTACAACTATATCTCATTGAAATGAGAAGATTAAAGATTAGATTTATATCTGTATGATAAAGAGAGAGTACTTCATTCATTTATTCACAAAATTCAAAATTCTCTTAAGGGTCTTTTAATCTGGTTCTTCCCCTATCCTTCATTCCTTTCCAGCCTTTGAAATGTGAATTTCTTCTACCACAGCTCCACCAAGTGGATGTTTGTATGCTGCTTGAATTCCTCCAGTGACAGGGAAGTCATTACATCCCAGGAAAGCAACAGTTTGATCAGCACAGTTCCCACACTTAAATATTAAGAATTAGATTTAATAATGCCAGAAAATAATTTGACTATAGAATTGCATGTTCTTATGCACACATACACATATTATTAGCATAGTAGATACTATAGATATGGGAAGAGATGTGTAAACATATGCATCATATATTGACATCACGTATAAAACTTGTGCATAAGTAACATTCATGGACTTGTTGATGGATTTGCACTTATCACATTGTATCCCTTGCTAATCATTTTGACTGTGACAGGATATGAAAATCTTTTGCTCACTTTTTCCAGTAAGTATAAGGCCATTTGCTTTGCTTTAAGAGATGTAGAGTAAGTCTTCATCTAATAAGTTTTGGAGGAAGAGATAAAGAATTTTCCATGGTACCATTGCTTATCATCTTGACTGTCCTCCCTCCACTGACTTAAGAGTATACGAATTTCCCCCAGAAGCTGGGTGCCATGTGCATGCCTGTAATGCCAGCTATTCAGGAGGCTGAGGGAGGAGGATCGTGAGTTCAAGGCCAGAGGCAGCCTGAACAATTTAGTGAGCTTCTCTCTCAAAATCCAAAATAAGTAAGAGGCTGGGGACTAACCTAAGTGGTACTTGCCTAGCATATGAGAAGCCCTGAGTTCAACCCCTCCATACTGATTCAAAAAAATAAAATTTTCTAGATAGGCCATAGCTGGTGTGAGGAATAAGTTCAGGTATAATCTGGCATCTTGGAACACCTGTTTTTTCTCTCACTATACAATGAGCTAAATCCATTTTTATTACTATTTCTAGAACAACAATATTTTAAGTGTGTATTGGTGGGCATATTTGGGGATTAAGGGCTGTATTCTTACCATCTAAAATGACAGGATGGTAAATATTTACAGATTTCTCTGGAGCTGACAAAGTGCTATATGATGCATTGGTTATTTAGTCTTTGCAACACTCTTGAGTTAGGTAGGGCAGGGATCCTTACCTCAAATTATAGTTAGGAAGAATGAAGGACTTAGCTCTATGTCCTAAATCACATAGTTTTTAGGTAAAAAAAAGCTGAACCGTCTTGATGTTACTGGAGAGTTGTGTACTTCATATCCTTCTAACTCCTTTTTACCAAGGAGCCCATGGTGTGGGGATGGCAGCATGTCTGGTATAGAGTATGTGATCTCTTGTACGATTTTTCAGATATCGGTGGGCTGGTGGCTCAGTTCTGGCCAATGAGATGCAAACTGGAGTTCCCAGTGAGGGTGTTCATTTCCTGAGTAAATAGACCAAAGTTTGGCAAGCAGGTATGGCCAATGGCACTGCAACGGTCTTGCAACAAGAGAAACCACAGTCATAGTAATACGAGCTAACATAAATTAACCTTGACATTGAGCTAGATATTTCTAAGCTTTTTCTATAGATACACGAATTTATTACCAATCATTATTTAAAGATATGAAAAACTGAGACATAGAAAGGTGAAATAACTTGTCCAAAGTTCCATGGTTAACAAGTGGTAAAGGCAGGATTTGAACCCAGGCATCTGGGCTCAAGGAGCCATGTTAAGAATGGCAGAGCTGAAAGCAAGAAATCTGGGAGCCTGATGGCATTACAGATCGCACAGACTAGCCCCATACACCTAATCTTGATCTTTCAAAATCTAAATGGCTGACTTGTGGAAGCCGCTGTGGCAGGGGTTGTTTTTGGCAGCTGACTGCAGTCTGGCTTCCATTTGGTGTGTTGTGATGTGCAAGAGAGAGTCCTGGGCTGGGTTCCAGGTGAGCATAGTTGAAGTTCAGGCTCTGTCAGGTCACTAATTGTACCATTGAGAAAGTTGCTTCTATTCCCTGGGCTCAGTTTCCTCATCTTTGAAAGGAGAGAATTAAATGGGATTTTGTTCTAGGTCTTTTAAAGCCTGCTCTTCTGGGACCCTTCAAGTTTCTCAGGCTACGTTTTGTATTCTCTGATGTGTTAATTTGACATAAAACAGAGAATAAGAAGCATTTCCTGTGTTGATGCTCTCTGCAGGGACACAGTAAATGGTTTAGCTGTCTCTGCAACTGGCCAACCCTGGCCTTGTCTTCTACCATCCTGCTGGGCAGTGGTATGTTGAAGTCACTTGCGAAAGCAATACGTATCAAACTTAAAACCATTACAGACCAGCTTATCTTATATTCCTCATTTCTCACTATTTCCCCTAAAATTATCCACCAATGCAAATGTCTTTCTTATTCTATTAAGATGCCTTGAAAAGCCCTGTTAGGATTTAACAAGAAGGCTTTAACTAAGGGGAGATGATTTTGCCAGGCCAACTACATGTAGTAACTTAATTTTGCTCTCACCTGAACATTCTTACAGATGTTAGAGTCACTATCAATCAACATGTTAGTTTTAGTCTGAGGGGTAGTGTATAGTAACACAATGTTGACAAAGCCAACCAAAACAACAAAAAATCTAGAACATATAAGCAAATATGCTCTGGTGATAACACAACAGGAAGTGTAAATGTGGGGTAAATATGACACCTCTCCCCTTTCTCATTAGGAGTAAACTCTGTGAAGTTTTCTGATTGACTTTAAAGACATAAAGAGACAGAGGCTAATTGATTGTATTGAACCAGACTGAAGCTTCCAGATTCTAGCCCAGAAATCCTCAGATTTTGCTACATATTAGAATTACCCAGGGAGACTTTGCAAATCCCAATATCGAGGATTCCTCCAAAACCACTTAAGTCAGACTGTCTGTGTATGGCATAGGCATTAGTTTAAGGCTCTGAGGTGCCTCTCTGAAGCCAAAGATGAGAACCGCTAACTTCAGCCAGATCCCCTTCTTCCATTCAAGTGAGAGGCTGAGACTCAGGAAGGGAGGTGACTTCCTCAGAGTGTCACAATCATTTTCAAGCTCAGATCATCTGACCCTTGTGATCTAGGCTTTCTACTATGCTGGGTATCTATGCTCTGGGCTTTCTAGTCACAGACAAACTCAAGCACACTGTCAATTAAAAAGCCAGTGTGGAACTGTAATGCAGAGCCAGGTGGGAGGGTTTTGACCCAGTTGTTCTGAGAAATGACCTGAGACTTGGCATCCCTATGTTAAAGAGTGGCAAGCTATTTAGCCATGTGGCTGGAAAAGGATCCTTCAATATGGTGTGGACAGCACATGATGGGCAAGGAGCTGGACAGTTAGAGGAAGGGAGAGAGAAAGAACAAATTACCTTTTCTGGGTACCACCTGCTCCATGTGGGAGAAAACACTTGGACACTTTAGTAGGTGAGCCTACTTATTCCTCAGTCCCAGGCTATTTTGTTGGAATGCAGTATTGGTTGTTAAAATATTCCAATAGTTCTCCAGGGATTGATACAGAGCTACTGCCTAAGACACTTAGACATTTAATTGTCCCCTTTCCTACAACCCCTGTCCTCTGGCCACCATTCCCTCTCCCTTCCAACTCTTCCTTCTCCTCCACCTTCTCTTCTCAACAGGGTCTTGCGATGTATTCCAAGCCTGAGTTGAACCCATGGTCCTCTTGCCTCAGCTTCGTCAGTGCTGGGATTATAGGCATCACCTCCATACTCAGATACCCTGTTACTTCCCTAGGATCCCCCTGACCTTTCTGGACTCAGCACCTGGGGATCAACACATGGCACAGTGCAGGACATAGGAACTGCTCTAGAGTTCAGTCCCAACTCCCTTCTGACTGCCCACCACCCATGACTCTCAAGTTGTTAAGTCTTTTGAGTATCACCTAGGTGCACATCACCCCAGCAAGACAGACACGGGGATCCATCATTCTTCAAATGGAAAACAAACAAACTAAAAGCAGATGCTCAGAGAGTGTACGGGACCTGAGCAAGGTCACACAGTAAATCAACGACATGCTCTGCACTTGAATCTTCAGGCACTGACTCTGAGTAATGATGGCCTGTAGGTGCTGCTCTGGAATTCACTGTGTATTTTAAGTCTTCATTTCCATCTCTTTAAAGCCATAGCATGAAAGGCTCTGCTTTAGCTCCCCCCATGCAACATGAACTAGGATGTCTGTAGGGAAGACACCAATGCTGCCTGTAGATTGTTTTAAAACAAAAATTGATTTGAGAGGAAGAGAATGAGCATGTTAGGACCAGTCTGGGCAATGTGTCTCAGGGCTTGAGTCCGGGATAAACCATGTGACCATAACGCCCATGTCCACAGGCCAGCTCGCTCCTTCCCTTCCTCATTCTGGAATCACCACCTAGAGACCACAAGCCAGTGACTAACACTCACACACTTCCTATGTGGGCATTACTCTGCAATGTGAGAGAAGCACTTAGACACGAGAGTGCTAATAAGTAACATTTACCACACCTTTACTACCACTTTTCCACAGTACAATAAATCTGGAGATGCGTTTTTAATATAGCAGAGCTGGGCTATTTATTCTACATCGAACTCCACTTTCTTATCCTCCTCAGACTTATAAAGAATGTTAATAAATTCTATAAATTGTAGAGGCTCCTCAGCAAGAGAGAGAAAAGGATCAAGAGCTTGTTCTCATTATCTGTGCAAACACTTGGGTGTAAGACCACTGAGTTCAGGGCTCACCCCTTACTGGGCACAGCACTTGGCCCAGAGAAGGTGCTGGGTAAAAATTGTTAAATTCAATGCTGAATAACTATGTGTTATCAAAGAGGAGTAAAGGAAGAACCAGGATTGAATATCTAATTTCTGGGCATAGATGCATGATTGTTTCAGCTTACATTAAGTCATATTTTTGAAATAAGATCCTTATATTCTGAGGAATTCACTTCTCTGCCAATTTGGAAAAAACTAACTTAAAATAGAGCATGAAAAAGCAAAATCTGTTATTGATTGATTGATTGATTGCAGTACTGGGGGGCCTGAACCAAGGGCTTCACACATACTTTGCAAGCGCTCTACCACTGAATTGCATCTCTAACCCCCTTTTTATTTGTTATCTTGAGGAAGGGCTTGCTAAGTTTTGCAAACTTCCTCCAGCCTCAAACTCACAATCCTCCTGCCTTGAACTTCCAAGTCACTGGTTTACAGGCATGCACCATCCCATCTGACTAAAATATATTTATGAAAGAAAAATGGAAATGTTTTTCTTCATAAAATCTCTCATTGTTTTCTGTCTATGATTTGCTGTACAAAATAATCATTTTCCAAGGAAAGATGAGAGCTTTACAAAGAATTTCTAAGCAGGGAAAGAGTAAAATAGCATAGCCAGGTGTTTCCAGGCAGACAGTCCATGATCCCGGTCCCTCCCTGGCCACTAATGAGGCATGTGAGATTGGCTAGATCCTGTCACTTCTGGAAGCCTCTGTTTTGTAACCTTTCACGGGGACTGTGCGTCTCCCCAACATCCTTCCCCAGACTCTTGTGAGAACTAAAGAAGATGATGTGTAGGGCATGTGCAGGTTGGGACACAGGACATACTGGGTTTAGGAAAAATATTGATCTTTTCTTCGAGGTTTTGTCTTTGGATACACTGACACTATGATTTTGTAATTTGTATGTACAATGCCACACACACATACAAAAAAAAGTGTTTGAAATTGTTGAAATAATCTTTCCTGTAGGAAAAGTAGGGAAACTACAACTAAATGAAAGTTCTCACAATTGTTTAATTCCTTTTATAATTACAACCATAAAAGCAACCCTGGTTATACTTTTTATGGGCTACCTGGGTTTAATGATACTCTTTTTTCCTAAATGTATAGTGTTGGAAAAAATATAATCTGTATGTTGTTGTTTTTGTTGAGTGACATTGAGTTGGGTCCAACTCATAGCAACCCTCATAGAGTTTTCAATGACTGATTCTTTTGGGATTGCTTCAGGAGTGGAATGCCATGTCCTTCTCCCGAATCTTTATATTAGATATATTTATGTTTGCTAAGAAAAATGATTGATAAAATAAGTGATTAAAATAAAGAAGTAAAAGAGTAATGGTATCCATCCAGTTATGGATAAAGAATTCTGAAATAACTATTTTTGCTTCACAGATAAGGAAATTCCTTGTTTGAAACTACAGTCATCGTAGGCATGATTGAGTGGATTTGAAGGGAATTGGATACCTGACCCTATGAAATGGTCCAATCACATTTTCCTTTTTAAGAGCTTGGAAAGTGTTGAGCACTGAAACAGTATTGGTGAATAAAAATGGGGCCAAGATTGTGAGTTCATCAATCCAAGGCTTCCTAAAGGCTGATATTCTAGGGACCAGGAGATTGTTAGCCAGGGAGAGAAAGGATGAAGGAGAGGAAAGGAGAGATTTCATGTACATTTGTCCCATGAATTTCCCCAAACAAATGAAAGACTTTTAAAACAAGATTTGAACATGTTTCTGTTCTTTATAACCAAAATTCTGTATGAATACTTATGATGGAAAAGAATATTGTGTTGAGATGGAATATTTTCTGGTTCAAAGATTGGAGAAAAACTTTCTCTCTCTCTCTCTCTCTCTCTCTCACACACACACACACACACACACACACACACACACAAACACACACAGAGTTAGTTAAAGGATAGACACGGAAATCTGCTTTTGTGATATGTTGTAAAGCAACACAATATGCCTGGGTGGCAGTTGGATGTAGAAGAGACCCTGCTCTCTGTAAGCAGGCACAGCACTCATGCTAGAGGAAATAGCACTGATTGTCTTGATTAAAGGATCTGTATTTTCTGTGAAAACTTGAGCAATTGAAGAGAGGAAGACAGTTATCTCTAACTGGTGTCAAATCTTAATGCCAAAATGTGACCAGTACACACAGGTATGAAGAGGTTCATAGACAGGGATCAGAAAGGAGAAATGATGCATAATAAAGGATTTGTTGCTAGGAGCCTTTGAGCCATGTCCAACTCATAGTGACTCTTATAGGGTTTTCAATGGCTGATTGTTTAGGGATTGCCTCGGGAGTGGATTGTCACATCCTTTTCCTGTTTTTGCGGTGCTGGGAATTGAACTCGAGACCTCAGAGACTGCAGAGTGGTGCTCTACCAACTGAGCTAAATCCCAGCCCCAATAAAAGATTAGGATAATATAAGGCTAATGAAGAGGAGAAGCAGAACTAATATCTTGGCCCTTCCTGAGTAAAGATTGTTCAAAGCCCTTAGAAGGGGCTCAACTGATGCCATATCCCTTATGTATATTATTTGTGCTTTGTTATATATAGTATGGTTTATGCAGCTTTTAAATAAACTGTATGTAGTTCATGTATAATAGTAGAAATAATAGCTATTATTTATTGGTGTCTTGCTATATATTTCCTGTTTTGCTAGGGATTATATATACCCACATTTCCCTGCTCAACTAACTGAATATTCTGCAGAAGCCTCCTCCCCACATCCATCCCTCTAAGTGTAGAACGTGTGCATCTGCTGGCTAGCAAGATGGCCAAGGAGTCTACCTGTATAAGTTTAGACTGTGGATGGATGGAGCCTGGATATGTGAGTGGAGGTGTTCATGTGCATTTGAACTGAGGTGCCTTGGATCATGGATAGGAAGAGAGAAAGAGTGTGTTGTGGACTGGTTCTCCCACACTGCCATTATCCAGTATGGAACTTTGAAGAGTCTAAGAACTCTAAAGTAGATCCATGCCATCTGAGTTTCAATGAAATTGTGTATGTCAAAGATGGAGGATAGAATATATTTTATTTAATAGTTCATTTTCATAATCTTGAAATATTTAACCATATGACAAATGGTCCTCCATTTATATTCTTTCTTGGGCCTGCAAATTCAGGAGGAAGCTTAATACCTGGTATACCACAGGCCCCGAATTTCATAATATCTCTGATCTAATATCTATTTTTGAGGTTTATTCCTTCTTAGTTGTGCTTCAAGTTACATACAGCACAGTGTATTGGATGGGGTTTTGAAACACCCGACAATTAAATTCTAGAATTAATCATCCAAAGAGAACAGATCTGAATCTCTGAACAAGCAGGGCTGGAATGATAACAGCTGGATAGAGGCTGTTGAAGAGGACAAGGCCTACAGTATTCATAGCTACTCTACTCGTTGGGAGCAATTAGCTGTGGGAAAGAGAAGAGGGCAGCACTGAGGGGAACAGCTGTCTCTGCAGCTGTGGACAAGAACACTGAGGCTGAACGTGAATGGAAGGTCCTCTTCATGTGCTGCATTGCTTCAGCAGGAGAGGGCTTAGGCATTTGGAAGTTCCATGGGAAGAATGACCAACTAGTTGGTGCCTGATGGCTGAGCAACTATCTCAAGTCCAACCCTGATGACTTTGTCACTGGAAGAACTTATTCTCTGCAATGACAGAGAACTGGAGTTCAACTTGTATAAGAAAGGACAGAGGTTTGGTGGCAAGCACTGAACTAGGAATTGGTCACCTCATCTCTCTAAGCTTTGCTATCTCGTTAAAAACACTAAAGCACCATATTCAACATAGATCCCATAGGTGAGCATCCAATTGATGTTGGCAGGTGCAACTGCTCTTCTTGCTAATTACTTCTCTCCATTGTAGAATGGAGATGATAATATCTCTCTTGCCTATTTCAGGGATAGTTGTCAGGAAAGGTGAGTTAATGGATGTAAAAGTAGTTTGAAAACTGTCCAAATGTGAGGGCAGGTTAATATTATATATTCCAAAGCTGAAATGATTTAAATGACCCTCAGAGCTCTACCTGAGCCCTGAGATAGTAGTCTACCCTTGCTTGAAGAGAGTATGTTTTAAGACCCTCAGTGGATGACAAAAAACTCAAATAGTATTAAACCCTATGTATTCTCAATGTTTTCTATGTGCCCTGCATCATTGCCACACACTGCCAGAGTTAACCTGTCCTTCTATATTTTGTGACCTGGTGTCTCCTTTGCATCACCAGTCTTGCACTTTGGGGCCAAGTTAAAGTAAAATAAGTGTGATTTGAACACAAGCTCTGGAGTACTTTGCCAGTTGATCTGGTAACAGAAAGCTACTAAGTGTCTAATGGGCAGGTAGCATGGACACACCGCACAAAGGGATGATTCACATCCAAGGCAGGACAGCATGGGATTTTTGTCATGCTGCTGAGAATGATAATTTTTCTTTATGCACTGAGGATTGAAGCCAGGGCCTTGTGCATACTAGACAAGTGCTCTACCACTGAGCTACATCCCCAGCTTGGGGTTGGGATTTAGCTCAGTTGGTAGAGCGCAGCTCTGCAGTCTCTGAGGTCCCGAGTTCGATTCCCAGCACCGCAAATGGGAGAAGGACGTGGCAACCCACTCCCAAGGCAATCCCGAAACAACCTGCCATAGAAAACCCTATGAGGGTTGCTAGGAGTTGGATACAACTCGACAGCACCCAACAACAACAAAAGCTGAGAATGATAATCAACTTAAAAGTTACGAAATGTTTACTTATATAATTTTCTGTTTAATATTTTTGGACTATGGTTAACAGCAGGTAACTGAAACCTGAAAAAATGAAATTGTGAATAAGGGGGACTACTATACGTGGTGTACAGAGTTCCTTTCATCAGGCTGCTTCTTTGGTGTTTGGAATTCTGATATTAGTGCTCTCTAATGGAACACAGTGTGAAACCATAGCACTGTGGTGTTGGATTCCATCAGATCTCAGAACCTAGGCAGGGCCTGGTTCATACTTGGATGGGAGAGTGCCTGGGAACACCAGATGCTATAGGCATGGGAGAAGGACCCAGCAACCCACTCCCAAAAATCAATCCAACGCTGAGCACCCTATGAATAGCAGAGAAGCACTGACAATAGGGTTTTTCCTGTTGTGCGTAAGGTTGCTATGAGTTGGACACTAACTTGATGGCACGTAACAACAACAATGGAACTCTTGGTGATCATGGAAGTGTCTTTTATTTGCACCGTCTGTGCTGTCTAATACATGTGGCCAACAGCTGCTATGTTGTATACCACAGCCTTATGTCAACTTACCCCTAAAACAGGAATGTGATTTTTTATTTCATTCATTATTATTTGCTCTTAGTAGCACAAAGCCACAGGATGCAAACAATGTCAAGATTCTTAACAATGGCCACATGAACACCTTAATCATAGTTCATAGATGTACCTGGGGACATCACACAGAGTGTCTTCTCAGCCTTCTGAGCTGGATGTTGTTGCTCCACTTTATGGAAGAGACATTGGAGGCTTGGAGAGATTAAGGTGACTCTCAAGAGATGATGTTACAATGTGAGGAATAACAACGGCAGGTTTTATTGGGTATTGACTGTGCTGGTGGAGGGTCTCTAAGATTTTCATAACCCTTATTCTCTTCTTACAGTAAACACGAGCATTGTTAGGTTCTCAATTTTGAAGAATGGAGTGTAAGTAATTCGCTTAAGACCACATAATTAGGAAGTGACAGCTTTTTACCTAACTTGTCTAACTAGTTCCTAACAGATACTGCCTGATCTGAGTAGGTATCTCCTCCCCATTATGCTCAATCCCTGCTCCCTGTTGGTTTCCTTCACCGAACTAACCATAATTTAAAGTTATGAATTTTGCTTGTTTGTTCTATGTATTGTCTTTCACTCTTATAAACTTCACCAGGGCATAAGCCATGGTTACTTTATCCATCATCATTTTTCACTCTGCATCATAAATGCTCAATAAATATTTACTATTGAATGAATGTGTTCAGCACACTTCAGCTATCATCATCATTATTATCATCCTCATTACTGATTATTTTTATACCTTCCATATTATGTTATAGCTTACTGATTTACACCTGTTCTCTCTTAGGCTATGAAATCTCTGAGGTCTGCAACTCTGCCTTTTTGTCATGAACTACCTAACCTGGCACATAGTTGGCCCTCACAAACACTAGCTGCCTGTGTGGGATGGAGTTACACTCTGCAGAGGAGAAATCGGAGTCTGACTACTGTGGCATGGATTCAGTGTGTCCTTGTGGAGTGAGGGGCATGAAGGAAACCGAATCACTCAAGTAGCAGATACTGCTGGAATTTGAGGATGGGCTGGGTGTGAGGCTTCACAAAGCTAGGAGGCAGGTGAGAAGGAAGCAGGATCCTCCATCTCAGCTGGGGGACACCATGGGTTGGACATAGATGGCCTGGGCAAACACCATGGGCTTTGGGGGCAGTTGAATGAGGCAAATGCTAGTCTCTAAAAATCCCCTCTGGGATACAGAGGACAGGCTACAAGGAAAATTGCTTGACCCTTTTCTGGGTGGGAAAATGCTGAAGTATATTTAAAATGAATATTCTTCATGGTACTTTCTCTTAAGTACCACTAGAACATACCTTTTCCTCTCCCAACTGACAAAACTCATCATTTGTTTAAAGTCTGGACTAAGGCAATACACATGGTCTGTATTCTCAAGATCTTGCATGATTTCTTTTTGCATTATTGTCATTATTCTAATTAATTAATTAATTAATTAACAGTACTTGAGGGGGCGGGAGGCATTGAACCTAGGGCATTACACATGCTAGGCAAGCACTATATCACTCAGAAGCACCCCTGTCCCCACTTTTATTTATTTTTGAGACACACTCTCACTAAGTGGCACAGGTTGCTTCTGGCCTGAAACTTGTGATCCTTCTGCTTCAGCATCCCAAGTTGGTGGGATTACAGGCCATGACACCTGGCCTGTCATTATTTTAATTGATTAATTGTGCAAGTATTGCTTTATATCTTTCTCCCTGATGGACTTTTAGCTCCATGGTTATCTTACTTACTATCTTATTCCCAGCATGTAGGATGGTGCCTAGTAATTATTAATTATTATTAGTTATCTATTATTTGTCATTATTCATTATTAATTATTTATTGAATTTAAAATCACCACAACGGAGAAAGTGCTCTGATTAGCTGTATGATTTTTATTCTCCATGAAAGCCTATCACTAAGCCATCTCTGAGGCTGTCTACATGCCAGGCACTGTCTTGGATGTGCTGATAAAAGTCTAATCGTAAGAACATAGGGACATCACCCAGGGAAGTCCCTAGCATATTATCAGCATCATATACATGTTACTGGCTTTATATCTCCACCTCTACTTGTCTATACCTTTTATATAAGTTGTCAGGTATAAATTATGAATGACAAATCCTTATAAAAGACCCAAAAATGTAATACATAAAATCATCAGATAGATATTTCCATCTATACATTAAAGGCACATTAGAGAAGTTTTTGGCCCCGTGTCTAAGGAGCTGGCACTCTGGATTGTGGTTTTTAGTAAGAATCCCCAGGGTATTTTAAGTATGCATATTCCTGACCCTCATTTCTAGAAATCTGATTCTATGAGCTTTTGATACATTTCAGAATGCTGATCACTAAAACTTCATGCCACTCAGAATATTTTTCATAAAAGGAGAAATAATTGAAGGTGCTATTGACAGAAGAGGAAACCAGGTTAGTGACACCCCCAGATGTTAGGGATCTAGCATGGTTTCCCCTTAGGGAAAGAATCTCAAGCCTGGCTGATCGGTGGCCTCACCTGAGCAGAGGATCCTGGTCCCTAATGAGCAAGTGGTGAGGGAATTCTTATGAACTAGATCTGAAAATTGCTGAATGCCAGCTGAACACTTAGCTAAGTGTGAATATCAATTTGTTCCTCAGGCTCTCTCTCACGTTTCCCTGTATGAATATAGCTTGATATAAACTCAGTGCTATCCCATATCTGGGCAGAAACCTTGGCCTCATTAGGTCATGAGCTTGAATAAAACTTGGGCTTTGGGGTATGACCCTCATCCCACAGTGGCTCAGACAACATAGGTCTTTTCCTCTCTTTGCCAGGACTTCCTTTTCCTCCTTGAACTACCCTAATCCTAAGACCCAACTCATTTGTTTGCTGGGCCCTGCACCTCCAATTCACAAGACTGATACCTGCTGGATCATTTGTGGATTAGAAACAAGGGTCTAGAGTCTGAATATTTGCTTAATATGGTCTTCTACGGTCTTTACCTCAATTACTACTTTCTGCTTGGACTCCTGTTCCATCTATGGGTCCCCCTTTTCATCCTTCCTCAGCATCTTCTTTTGATTAATCATTGTATGCAGACAATTTTCTCAATCATGTCTTTCAGTGAGTACTCAGCATTTGCCAGCCCAACTGTCTCTGTGAGGCCGGGTTTTGTGGTCACCCAGCATGCTTTGCACAGTTGCCAATAAGCATGCTACATATTAACAGTATCCATTCCATGTTTATGTAACTCATTTTGCATCTTTAAGAAATTATTTGTGTGTGTGTGTGTGTGTGTGTGTGTGTGTGTGTGTGTGTGTGTTGTGTATTTGGGAGGGATGAGCAAATTAATTATGATTCTTCCATCTCAACAATTATTCATAAAGCTAGCATCATTTGCATCTTAAAGAGTCTCCAGGAATTCAAAGAAACAGTGTACTATAGCCACAATGATAAACTCAATAATAATTAGAATTATTCCCAGGCTGTTAAGTAATGCAGACATATTAAAACATTTTTGGTTGAGTTTATTATGGGCTAATAAAATGAAAGTATAGCTAACGGGCAATATTGGGTAGCAGCTGGTCCATTACCAATTCTATATTGTCTTTGGCTATTTAGATACTGACTATGTGTTTATATGGGCTCAAAAATGATTTTAACAAAACCCACTACTCTTCCAACCCATAGGCTCAAAAACCAAAAACAGGACAAACAAAACAAACAAGTTTTTTCAATGTAGTTGATTTTTCAATTGGAATTTTTCACCATTCCTCACTATTATGTTTTAAATATGAAATGCCTCCCACAGGTTCATTTACTGGGGGCTTGATTGCCAGCAAATGAGCTTTAGGAACATGACTGGATCCTGAGAGCTGTAACCTAATCAATGGGTTAATCCCTTGATGGATTCATAATATGAGGGCATTATTTGGAGGTGGTGAAAAGTAGGAGATGGGGCCCCGTTAGAGAAAATAGGTCCCTGGGGGTGTGTTGTTGAGGGCTATATCTTGCTCTGACCTCTTTCTGTATTCCCTTCTTCCCTGCTTCCTGTCCACCATGCCAGGAAGAACCTCCTCTGCCATCTGCTCCCACCTCTGCAACATTCTGCCCCAGTGCATGAGGTCAGAAAACCGTAGACCCAACCTTCTGAAACCATAAGCCAAAAGAAATCTACCCTCCCTTAAGATATTCTGCCAAGTATTTTGTCACAGTGATGTAAAAACTAATGTAGTAACTGACCCAATAGGCGGTCCACTTAAAGGTTTTATGGAGATTTTTCATGCAATCTTTCTTTTCAGCATCTTTATGCTCTACCATATAGATATCTGCTGAATTGTCTTCTATCCTATCCTACCTTATCCTATCTTGTCCTGCTCTCCTCTTTCCTATTTTACTTTCTCCCTTCTTCACTATTCTAGCATAGCCTATTTGATTCTGCATGGTTGAATACAGCAACCATTAACTCTTGTTGTTGTTAGGTGCCATTGAGTCGGTATCTGACTCATAGTGACCCTGCATACAACAGGTGAACCACTGTTGTCAGTGCTTCTCTGCTGTTCAAAGGGTTTTCAATGGCGGATTGTGTTTTGGGAGTGGGTTGCCGGTCTGTCTCCCAAGCCTACAGCACCTGGTGTTCCTAGGCGGTGTCCCATCCATGTACTAACCAGGCCCGACCCTGCTTAGCTTCCAAGATCTGACGGGATCAGATGCCACAGGGCTACGGCTGTAGGCTAAGCATTAACTAGTCACCTACTATGTGTTGGGATTTCAGATGATGAGGAGATGAACAGGTTGGAGACTTTACTCTCAAACTTTTGTCTTGAGGGTTGGGTGAGTCCGTGAGAAACATGAAAGTTACTACAAAACAGGTCGGCCCTGTGATGTAAGGGGGCGAGTTATCACTGGGGACATAAATGCGGCAAGACAAAGAGATTGGTTTAGGGCAGGAGTATAACCTTTAACATATCCATAGGCTGCCCTGACATCCCCATGTGTCATCACCATATTCCAGGAGGGAAAGGGCCACTGCTGGGAAGACCATCAGATGGTTAAGGGCATACTAGATCAGCGGAGCCTGCAGCTGTAGCCTTGTGGCATCTGATCCCATCAGATCTCAGAAGCTAAGCAGGATCAGGCCTGGTTAGTACTTGGACGGGAGACCACCTGGGAACACCAGATGCTGTAGGCTTGGGAGACGGACCTGGCAACCCCCTCCCAAAAATCAATCTTCCATTGAAAACCCTATGAACAGCAGAGAAGCACTGACAATAGTGTTTTGCCTGTTGTACCTAGGGCCGGTATGAATCAGATACTGACTCAACGGCATCTAACAACAAGATCAGTGGAAGTCATAGATCTATTTGGCCTGTAAATGTTATACAAATGGTAAAATTTCCCCCGGTTAGAAAATAAACACACATGCACATGCACACACCAAGCTCCATCAGAGGGGCATCACGGTCAGCATGCCTCTGCTGCCTGGGGCACTTGCCTCTGACTCACTGTTCTCTCAAATATCTTACCTGTCCACCAAATCTATTTTCCCCTTCACATTATTGCTCCTTATTTATTTTAGTATCTCCCATCCATTCTTATGAGGCAGTATCTTTAAAACCTATAAAACACAGGGGACCCAGGTGGGCTTCTTTGGGAACAGAAAAATTAATAATTATAATGGTAGCATGAAGAGCACTCCCACGGGCCAGTCACTATGCTTCACCTTTCCATATATTATTTCTAGTCCTCAAATTGACAAGGCGAGGTTGGAACTTTTTAACCTCTAGACAACCAAGGGGAGAGTGAGAGACTGGCACAGAGGATGCATAAATAGGTGTGAGTGCCATGAATGACTAAAGGAATGAACAGAAGGATTGCCCAGGGTCCCTCTGTAGTAAGTGGTGGGGCATAGGCTTGAGCCATGAGGACTGAAGCCCAGCCCTTCCCTTTAGCTCTGCGTCAGTAGGTTTGGGTCGGGAGGAGAGGAGGAAGCTGTGGAAGGAGGTGACCAACAGTGGGATCCCTGCTGCAGACCAGGTCACAGAGGAAGGCGAGCTCAATGGACTTCAGAGAGGACGTTAGGGCTCCCAAATGGGAAGGCTGGGAGGCCTCACTGAGACAGTCCTTCCATGAAGCGGTGCCAGCTTGAAGGGACGCTTTTAGCTGCCTTTTCTACAGGACGCTCCTCCAGTCCCATCCCCTCCCTATCTTCCTTGCGTGGTTTCTAGTTTTCTCTGCATCTTCTACGCCTTGTCTTTGGCTGGACTTCATTTTTTTCTCTTCAAGTTTTTCTAAAGATGCATATGTACAGTGATTCTAATTATCTGCTGATACTTCTTAACCAGAGAGCTTGAAGAAAAATTTGGAATAGTTTTAATTTTTTACTATTTATGTGTGAGTACCAATGAAGAAAAGAAAGTTTAAAAAATATCCTCCAGGACATCCAATGGGCAAAAATCCAACATTGTAATCACACCTTGCTAAAGATTACTGGGAAGGAAGTTGCCTACCTTGTAAAAGATTTGAAGGCTGGCTCTGGATAGAAAACCACATTAAGGGAACAAGGAAGGCTCCAATTGTGGTTAGGAACTGCCATCAAAGAAACACCCAGAGCCTTTCCAAGTGGCAAAACTGATAGGAAAATCTGAATTTTTATTCACCCCCTGACATCAAGCAGAAACTCCCACATAAGTCATCTTTATTCCCCACAGTGATCTCTACAGCACCTGGTATCATGTATATTTTTTCTTCTATCACAAACTCATTTGCACGTGTCAGCACTAATTTTCAAATATGCCTGGAAGCAGTGAAAAATGAAACTTCAGATTGGTAGCAGCTTTCAAATAGCATTCACCCACAGCTGCCTCCCAACTTTTACTTGTTATTAAAAAGAGGGAAAAGGCAAAATTGGTATTTTTTTATTGCTCTAATTAAGCCTTTAAAAGCTGCAACCACACAGAAAAGAGAGAAGAGGGAAGAGGAGAAAACAACAACAAACCAAGCTCTCGCTTTAGAAATGAAAGTGCTGCCTAATAAAATTCACAATGACACACTCTGCTGAAGTTACTGTCTTCTCGTACCTCACGGGTATGCCTGAAAGAGGTGTGTGGGACTACACAAGGGATCTGTTTACTTTATGAGGGACATAGGGCTCTGGGGTAGAGATCAGCACAGACTGTAAGGAAGGGAAGAAACACAACACAATTTACAGAGAGCCAATCCCATTCCTGACTCTTGTGGGGTTTTTTGCTCTATTGCTTCATTTAATCCTCACACCTTCTTCCTGAAGTCCCTCTGGGGTGAACAACAAAGGAAACATAATAACAATGAAAACAAACAAACAAACCAACCATAGTGTTCTGACTATGTTTTAAGGTCTTTATATGACAAATCTCTTTTAATTCTCACAACCTTGTGACTCACACACTCTATCCTGTTTTAATGAACAGGGTTACCGTGACACGGAAAGTTTCAGAAAGGGCTCAGCCATGCCTGGCTCTGTGGAGTGAAACTTTGGACAAAGGAGTTTGGCTCTCAGACCAGCAGTCATGACTCCTGCACTAAGCTGCTAAGCGAGGTCTCCTAGCAGGGGAAGCAGGCTGGGAGCAGGGATCACTGGTAAAGGCACCAGCTCTCAACAGAGCCTGGAACTGGATGGGGCAATGCCTTGAGTACCGCCATAGGGGGGTCCAAGTTTTCTTCTAACAGAAGACATTGGAAGAATTTTAAGCAAGGGACAGGTTCAGTTTTACTTTCTGAAAGAGGCTGCACTTTGGGGGATAGCAGGTAAGAGTGAGACAGGCAGAAGGTGGGGAGACCAGTGAGAAACCTGTTACACAGAATAGGCAGGTAGCTTGAATAAAGGGCATGGCAGAAGAATGGAGGGAAGCAGATAGAGTAGGTCGAATCCTAGGACTAATGACTGGCTGGGTGTGTATTTGCCAAGGGATGGAAGAAAAGAGGCCAAGGGAAATGTTGAGAATATGATCAGAATTTGAGAGGGGAAAAACAGCTAAAAGTTCAACTTCTTTGCAACTGTGATTTTACAGACTTGTAGCTGGGAAATGCACCTCAAGTGTATAGTATCAATGCTCTTCTCTCTCCCACTCATTTCCTTTAGAAAGACAGATTCACAGCATATTTCTTAACCTTCTGCGCCAAGTTTTGTGTACATAAAATGAAAGAGCATATCCACTAGCAGTTGGAATCACTAAGAATGGTAAGGTGGAACAGGCAGGATCTGTGGAGTCAGGGAAATTTCTCAAATTGATAAAGGATATCTAAAACAAAAATTGTTGACCTCCTATTCAATTGTTGTTAGGTGCTGTTGAGTCAGTGTCTGACTCATACTGACCCTACATACAAGAGGTAAAACAGTACTGTTAGTGCTTCTTTGCTATTCATAGGGTTTTCAATGGCTGATTTTTGGGAGTGGGTTGAGGGGTCATTCTCCAAGCCTATAGCACCTGGTGTTCCTATGTGGTCTCCCATCCAAGTACTAAACAGGCCTATTCCTGCTGAGCTTCTGAGACCTGACATGATCTGATACCACAGTGGTATGGCTGCAAGCTCATATTGAATAGTGAAGAATAAATATTTCCCTCCATGACCATGAACAAAGCAAAGATGTCTGCTGTCATCATTTCCATTCAACATTGTAACAGAAGGTCTAACTTGTGCAATAAGACAGAAATAAAGAAAACTGTCTAGGTTGGAAGGGCAAAGGAGTACTGATTTGTTTGGAGAAGATATGATTATGTATGTAGAATATCTTTTCAAATCTGCAAAAAGATATTAGAACTAATGAATAAATTTAGCAAAGTTGAGGGATATAAGACCACTATGCAAAGCAATTGTATCTATATATGTTAACAATTAACAATAAGAAATACAAATTAAAAACCTATCATTTACAATTGTATCAAAAGTATAGAGACCTAGGGATAATCTGGGAAAAATGTCCAAGACTTATATAACAAAAATGTATTATATTGCAGAAATTGAAGAAGACTTAAACAAATGGAGAGCTATACATATTTATAGTTTGGATAAGTCAATTTTTAAGATATAAATTTTTGCCTAATTAATCTATACATTCAACCCAATCCTAGTCCAAATCATAGAAGGAATTTTTAATAGAAATTTATAAGATCATAGTAAAATTCATATGGAAATACATTGTTTATGTAATAGCTAAAATATCTTTGAAAAAGAATACAGTTGGAGAAGTTACAGCCAATAATTCCAAAACTGAGTCTAAAACAACAGAAATTAGTGCCGTGAATACAGTGTGGTATTGGCGTTAATATAAACAAATAGATCAATGGAACAGAAGAGTCTAGGAATTGATGTAGGCATGTGTGGTTATTTGGTTTTTGACAAAGGTGTAAAGGCAATTTAGTGGAAATAGGATAAGCTTTTCAACAAATGCTGGAACTACTGGAGTGCCACATAAAAATGAATTTTTTATCATTCCTCACATCATATAAAAATTAACTCCAATGGATCATAGATCTAAATGTGAGAGGTAAAACATAAAACATTTAGAAAGATATATAAGAGAAAGTCTTTATGATCATGGGCAGATAAAAAGTTCTTAAATCATCAAAAGCAAAATCCATAAAAGAAAAAAAATGATAAATTGAGCTTCATTAACATTAAGAGCTTCTGCCCTTTCATAGACTCCTCAACAAATGAAAACTTGGGGAAGATATTTGTAATTATAGATGTGATAAATGGTGCACTCAGAATTTGTTTTTAAAACTCTCAAACCTTAGCAATAAGTAAACAATTAAGTCAAAGAAATAAAGGCAAAAGATTTGAACATAATTTTCACTAAATGGGATAAATGGATGGCACATAAACATAGGAAAAATACTGAAGATTATTATTCCCTTGAAATGCAAATTAAAATTACAAGGAGCTATTTCACGTATTGGAACACCTAAAATGTGAAAGATGGATCCTACAAAATGTTGATGACATTGTGAATTAACTTGAACACTCCTAGACTCAGACCTGACCTGACGGCACCTAACAACAACAAATACCCTGTTAAGGAGAATAGAAAATGTTGCAAATACTTTGGAAAATAGTCCCCCCAAAATTAAATCCACCAGATGACCCAGACATTCTACTCCAGGTTACTGAAGCTAGAGAAATGAGAGTCTATGTCCAAATAAAGAGTTGTATACAAATGATCACAACATGACCATGTAGCTTCATCTGTTGTACATATGGTCGCTATGAGTTGGACACCAACTCAAGGGCACCTAACACCAATAACAAACTAATAAAGTTTGTTAACATGTATGTTTTTAAATAATCCATGCATAGAGACATTGCTTATAGTAATGAAAGAGAGAGAGAGAGAGAGAGAGAGAGAGAGAGAGAGAGAGAGGAGAGAGAATCTTTTACATACATCCTAAAAAGGAAGTCGTTTGAAGTTTAGAAGCAAAGAAAAGTTACCATTTATTTTATTTGTCAGGAAATCTTGGAGGCACTAATTTGACTACTGCATCAGGAACTCTGAATATTCAGCATGGGCATGCAGGCATGAAAAATATTTAGGATCTAATTGTTGAGCATCAAAACCTGCAGAATTAAGTTATGGGAGGAGGGAAAGGAAGTTGGAAGGAAAGGAAGGAGAAAAAAAAGGGAAGGAAGGAGGGAAAAGAAAGGGATAATTGTGCCCCCAAGAGTGTTTCCAGGAAATGCAGAAAACGCACATTGAGCTAGCTTAGTCTTACAGCACTGAGTCAGCACTGGTGGAAATAGCGGAGAGAGCAGGACACCTGATAAAAATGAGTGTAATATCCACAGTTACTGAAATCTTACTATGTTCCAGGTACTAATCCTAAGAGCTTTATATGTATTGGCTCATCTGTTCCACTCAACAACCCTGCAGTGAACCTTAGGAACCGTTACATTTGTATTTTACAGATGATAAAACTGAGATACAAAATTTAAAGTAACTTGCCCAAGTTTAAACAGAGAGAAGAGACACAAAGCTGAGATTTTTGGCTACATTCTTGACATCTGTGCTATAGCTGCACATGCTGGTGCATGCCTGTAATCCCAGCTACTCAGGCAGCTGAGGCAGGAGGATTGCTAGTTTGAGGCCAGAGGCAGCCTAAATAATTTAGCAAGACCTTGTCTCAAAATAAATAGTAAAAACTGGGCTGGGGGTGCAGCTCAGTGACAGAGCACTTGCAAAGTATGTGTGAGGCTTTGGGTTCAACTCCCAAGACACACACACACACACACACACACACACACACACACACACACACACACACTACAAGAAGAAACCCCCCTTCATCCCCTGGGGGACATGGAGAATGAATCTAGTAGAGTTGGGGAGCTAAATAACCTAACAATCAAGTAAGAGTTAGGCTGGTCATCCTGGTGTTGACTAGCTAAGGTTGGGTGATCAGAGGTTGGGTTGTAATTATACTGCCAGTACAGGTGAGCCCCTTTAGACCTGCAGGGCAGGGAGAGATTAGAGGTGGTGGCCTTTCCTCCTAATGGTTCACATCTCCATGTGCATGGGGGAAGGGTAAATCAGAATTAGACCTTGGGTCAAAGGGTAAAAGAGGGTGAGATATTCTAGAAAGAAAAGGCAGGAGAAACTATAGCAAACCATACCTGCGTCAAGCCTTCCATAAAATCTGGTGTTTTCATTTATTCTTCACATAATGGCACATTGAGCATATATTTGGTGAGTGCCTCTTATTTGCCAGGCACCAGGAGATTCACGCTTATCACACAGTAGTGATGTGCTTTCTCTCCTGGTCTTCCAGCTGCCTGGGAGCTCTTGGTGAGTAGAACTATCTTTTATATCTTTGTATACTTAATGGGGAACAAAGTGCCTGATATTATTAGGTAAAAAGAAGAGTGACCTGGATTTAAAACTTTAGATCTGTCATTTAATAGCTATGAAATCTTAACCAAATACTCACCATTTCTGAATCTCAGTCATCTTGGCTGTAAAATAAAAAATGTCTACCTGGTAAGCATGTAAAGACCGCGAGAAATAATGCCTGTAAAAACAATTTACAAAATGCAGCGTGCCTTATAAAGGTTACTCCTTGCTCTCCTTAATTTCCTGTTTCTCCCATCCTTCCTCCCCAGTTCTAACCTACCCTCTCTTTCTTCCTTATTGGTTTTCATACCATACTTTTTGTTACTCAATTCAATAGCACTTTAAACTGTTCCCTTCTGAAGAATCAGACTAGAAACAGAACAAAAACAAGAAATATATATATTTCTTGGTCATTTACTTTGAAAACACAAGCAAGTGGATCCTTTGTCATTATTTTTTCATTGTTCTTTCTCCTACTAATTTTTCTGTGAGAGGGCTGGAGAGCATTCTGTTCTTTGTGGCTGTGTACTGAGGACAAGCTAAAACAATGCATCTGATTCTGAAGATGCTGGCCATGGAGACCGTGAGAGCCTCTTCACCACTCCCTCTGCTCACTGTCCTTCAGAGCCTGGCCAGTCCAGTCCCAGGGTTAGAAATAGGTGGATGGAGTGCACCATCCCTCCAGGGCCACACAAAGCTCTTCCCAATGCCTGTGGAGAGCCTCAACAATACACTGTGACCTCAGTGTTTCTAGAGAGGGAGGTGGCCTTACAGAGCCACACATGAGTAACCAAACTCTCCAAATTTAGCCATCTGATGCAATGTCCCTTGTTGAACATTTGGGCATCCTATGAAGGCCACTTAACTAAAGATAACTTCAGTCCGAAAGACAAAAACAATCACCTGCTTCCACTATTTTCTGAAAGTCACCCATATGTTTTTCTAAGAACAAACCCATGTGATTTCTGTCAACCATCTGTAAGTCACACATCTTCAGTGGCTCCCCAGTACATATGGATTCCAGTCACCCCACATTCTGGATCCTGTTCTAGCTCGTTCATGATGTATCCTGTGCTAGAAGTTCCTCATTTTTGCCGATTCTTTGTCCCCTGTGTGCCATCTTTACCTTGGAGAATTCCAGTAGAGGCTTCAAGATTCTACTCGAATGTAAAAGCTACACTGGCCCATCTCAGAAGATGGCTTTATTGAGTGTTAATAAAGCATTTTATTAGCTCTGTTATTAAACTTTTGTGGACCCATGAGGTTGACCTTGTTGAAGCCACAGAGCCTCATTCCTCTTTGCCTCCCAGTATTTGGCAGGTAATGCTGTCCTCTGGGGCATACTTTAAGGATTCTCTGGTATCTCTCTATCCTTCCCTAGCACCTCTTTCTCTACCTTGGTGGAAGTAGCACCAAGACATTAGACCTGCCCACAGCTGTCACGGGTAGATCTTTAAAACTGTAAGTGGTGATGGTTGTTGTATCTATAAACTTTTCTGCTTTCTCTCTGTCAGTTTTTCCTCTGTCCTAATTTCTCCTAGGTATATGGCTAAATGCTGAATCTGACATATGACTGGAGGGAAGAAAGGGCCCTTGGACTCTGTCAAGCATCTACTGTTGCCCTTTGCCTCTACTTATTCGCAAACATTGAAGGATTGGCCTTTGTTCTCTCTTCTCTTCTCTTCTCTTCTCTTCTCTTCTCTTCTCTTCTCTTCTCTTCTCTTCTTTCTCTCTCCTTCCCTTCCTCCCTCCCCCCTTTCTGTTTCTCTAAGTAGTACAAACAAATGAGTCTGTATGTTGCATGAAAATGGAATGGGTTACGGGTTTAGGATTTGTTTAGTTTCAAAGCTATTTAACCTTTACAAGTAATGTGGGAATAATCAGCAATCTGTGTGGTCTCTCCTGGTTATGAAACTCTACTATGTAGAATTTGAGGCCCTAGCTCCTGATGACATTAAAGGGTTGCTCTGTCCTGCCCTGTCTCTTCACACATTTCGTTAGTCCAGGAACCTCTAGATAGTAAAGAGTGGTTGGGCCAAGGCAGAATTTAGATTTCCTGGCCAAACCACATTCTTTATTTTGTTTTGTTTTTGTAGTACTCATGAGTTATGCATACCCAGGGCCTTGCACATGCTTTCTCAAGTGTTTTGCCAGTGGGCTGCACCTTCACCACATTATTTATTTATTTATTTATTTATTTATTTATTTATTATTTTAAGTCAGGGTCTCATTAAGTTATGCAGGCTGCCTCTGGTCTTGAACGCCGGGTGCTACTGCCTCCACCTCCCAAGTCACTGGGATTACAGGTATGTGCCACCATGCCCAGCTCCAAGCCACATTCTTAATATCATACAAATACTATCCCTGAAAAGCATCCTGAATGTACTGTCCTAGGAGAAAATGAAATGAGGAACCAAATTATCCCTCCTTCTGGGCTTGAAGCTCTGATGTTATTTTCATCTATGTCTTTCTTTTGACTTTTGTCCAGTCATCCCCCTAAGTCCTTTCAAATCTATCTTATTAGTACCTTTCGTATCTCGCCCCCCCCATATCTGAGCCCCATCTCCTTGGTCACTGGCACACTCTGGATGTGCACCATCATGCACTTGGTGTCCTAGAATCATCTCCTAACTGGGAAATTTTGGTCGATCCTCATCATGCCTTGCAATAAGAGTTTTTTTTTCCAATAAGATTTTTAAGGCATACTTTGACTCTTTCCTCCTATGTAAAAACTTTAGCCAGGTGCCATGCTGCACACCTGTAATCCCAGCTACTTGGGAGCCTGAGGCAGGAGGATCATGAGTTCAAGACCAGAGGCAGCCTGAATAATTTATCGAGATCCTGTTTCAAAATAGGAAATAAAAAGGGGTTGGGAGTGCAGCTCAGTGGTAGAGCACTTGCCTAGCATGTGCAAGGCCCTGGGTTCAACTTCCTGTACTGGGAGGGGAAAAAAAAGAAAAGGAAAGAGAAAGAAAGAAAGAAAGAAAGACCTACGGACCAACCGAAACCCTTATGAGCTCCTTAGTATTCATATCAGAATCTTTAGGCTTGTGAACAACAGATAGAACACATCCTATGGAAAGTTTGGGGATTATTTTTGTTTGTTGTTTGGCTTAGGAACTCAACAAAACAACAAACCTGAAATCAACATTCAGATATTGGGAGGTTGCTTGTAATGATCGATATTTCCAAATTTATTTCAAAAATTAGAATATTTGGCAACCCTGGTCCAAAATTTCCAAGTGGTAGTCATTGCTGGAGATGAGTTTGGGCTTTATAAGTGTGCATTTTGCTCTAAGAGAGTCACTGCAGCCCCTCCTCCACAACATTGACAAGAGACACTGGCACAGTTTTCACTCATAAGCCCAGACCCTTATCAGTGAGTAGAAAGCTCTCTCACTTGTAAAATCCAGACTTCTTCATTTAGTGTTTGAAGACCTGACAATGAAGGGATTGAATAAAGGCCCCCAAATACCCACATCATCACCCCCAGAACTTGTGACTATATTACTTTACATAGTACACAGATTTTGTAGCTATGACTAAGTTAGGGATCTCAGAGATAGGAGATTATCCTCTGTGCAAGGTGGACCCAATGTGGGGTTCTTACAAGAGGAAGCAGGAGGAGCAGATATCAGAAAAGAGCTGACAATAGAAACAGGGACCACGACTTAGAAAATGCTGGGAGCCTCTAGAAGCTGAAAGAGGGAAGAAATTAATTCTGACTTCTCCCTGGCACCTCCAGGGAGAACCGGCTCTGTTTATACTGTGATTGTAATTGTGTAAGACTCATTGCAGACATGACCTCCAGAACTGCAGAAGAAGTCATTGTGTTGTATTAAATCACTAGGTCGCAGTAGTCTGCAGCCATAGCACCCTGGTGTCTGATCCCACGTGGTCTAGGACACTAAGCAGGGCTGGCCCTGGTTATTCCTTGGATGGGAGACCCACTGGGAATACCAGGTGCTGCAGCCTAGCGAGAAGGACCTGACAACCCACACTTGGACCAATTTGCCATTGAAAACCCTATGACTAGCAGAGAAGCACTGACAATAATGTCGGGGATGTCACCATGGCAGAGAGCGTTTCCTTCTGTTGTACAAAGGGTCTCTATGAGTCAGATTGACGTGATGGCACCTAACAACAACAACAAAGTTGTGGTAATATGTGACATAAGCAATAAAATACTAGTAAACTTCACCCCAAGTTGGTTTTCAAAATTTACCTTCTAAGGTCTCTCTCCACATATTTGGTTTGTCACCCAGGACAGGTTTCTCACCCTTAATTCACACCATTGAAAGTCCCAATTCACAGGCTTTGCTAGACCATGTATTTGGATTGCCCATTTCCTCATCTCTGTGACTCCAAATTTGCCACAGCTCTCAAATGTTACTCATTCTTGAAACTTGCTCCTTTCCTTTCAACCCTATGGGAGTAGCCTTGATTGAGTTGTTTCATGTTTAATCTTTTCTACCATATTATGGAATGTTGACAATGTACCAGGATTTGTATTTGTGTCTTCCATTCACTAACTCACTCAGTCTTCATAAGACACCCCGCCTGTGTATGCTCATGCATGCACAGCCTCAGCCCACACGCCCAAGCACCCTCCATTCCCCTGCACACCCCTTCCCCTTGACTATCTTTCATGTAGAGGTGTCCATGGACCTGACATGGAGTGTTGACTCAGATATATATATATATATATATATATATATATATATATATATATATATGTATATATATATATATATATATATATATATATATATGTACACACATATCTATCTATCTATCTATCTATCTATCTATCTATCTATATACCAGATGAGGTCTGTGCAGGTCCTGGAAGAAGTCTTAGACTATGTGAACAAGAAAGTTTGGGTTCTCTACGCAACAAATGTAGACTTGAAGCTGGGTTTTAGTACCCATGCCCCTTTGACTCTACAGAATCCTCACTCTTTGAAAAAAGGCACAACCAGAGGAGGAGCAAAGAGGGACCTTCCAGTAAGTTCTGACTAAACAGCCTCATGTTTGTGTTTGTGACTTATGTCCTCAACTGACACACACACACACACACACACACACACACACACACACACACACATATATCTATATATATCTATATCTACCTATATATATACACACACATATATATGTGTGTATATATATATATTTATATATTTATATATTTTTATATTTTCCAGAAAGGTAAAGGGTGTAGTGTAACACTCCATAAGCCAGCCAGGGTTTAGCATGTGTGTGGAATAAGTTCTGACTGAGCCAAAATCAGAGATGTGGGTTAAAGTTAGCCTGTATTTACTGCCTATCTATTCTATGTTGTGACCTGCTAAACTAAGAGCTCTACACACATTCCCTTATTTGATACTCAAAATATTTTGAGAAAAGTCTTGAATCTAGATAGAAAAAGAATATAGCAGGTAGGATAGTAGTTGAGTCAAAGTCACATGACAAGTAAGTGGCGAGTCTGAGGTTTTAACTCATATCCGTCCATCTCTACCTGCTGTGCTCTTTCTTCACTGCACTAATTCATTTAACACTGTCGTATTGGAGGCTCACTATGTGGCAGGTACTTCACTGATTGCTGGAGTTATGATGGTGAGTAAATCAGTTACTGCACATAACCATACAGCTTATATTGTACTGACACAATCATGGAATCCTGGAAAGAAGTAATTGTATTTCTGCATGATGTTTGCTAATGGAAGAAGTAGATGGTACACAATTGTTTTACAATATAGCATTAAATTGCTACAAGTGGACCTCCAAATGCTGTGGTTGGCTATGAGAAAGAGTGTTCTCTATAGTAGGCTAGTCTCAGAACCTCTCAAACCATGTAACAATGCCCCATTTAGCCCCATTTATAGGGCTTCCCAAGTTACAGAAATACACTATTAGAATACTTCTCTGAATATCCCTTACCCTGAATTACAGAGTTCACTTCTTGTATTTCTCAAAGCAGAATGAGCTGTTTTAGAAAACTTGGATGTGTTTGATAACATGATAGAATTAAGTTTATTAACTTACCATGGCCCTTAGTTTGCTCTATTATTAGCATAAACATGAAAATTATTTTTATTATTCTGTTAAGTACTCTAAACCTAATTTCAGCCAGGAAGGTTGACACTGACTTTTGCACTTAAAAAAATTACACAATGAAGTGCAAAAATTTTAGGTAGGTTGTTCAAGGTTACATAGCAAATCAGAGGCTGAGGTGGAAATAAAGAGTTTAAACTCCTGGCTACTGAACATTTGGTGTGTTTGTGTGTCTCGCACATCCTTTTCTACCCTGTCTTTCATTTAACATTTTACAAAGAAGAAAAGGTTTTCAGGATCTGCATATGGTGTGAGAAGAGAATTCAGTGCTGCTTTTAATTGGAAGCTCTAAGGGCAAAGCTTACACAGCAAAGTAACAGCTGTAGTGCATGCAACTGCCCAGTCATGCTTGTGTCACCATAATAGGCAGACTTATTATTTTTTAATTAGGAGCTTCAGTGTTCTGTTAAACTGTAAATGTGTCAGGACCTGGGGATTTGGCCATACAATAAACTGTCTTGTGTTTAATCTATGTGGGAGCTTTTAGGGGATATGGGGCCCATTTGCAAAAGGCATTTTGTAATTGCAGAATAAAAATAGTTAACATATACTATGCATTTACCAGCTTCCAGGAACAGGGCTGAACACTGCTTGATTCATTTATTAAACCAACCAACCAACCAACCAACCAACCAACTAAACAAACCAGATGATACATATTCCTAAAACTACTATGATCCAAGGACTGTGAGAAGCATTTGGTGAATAGATTCATGATGAATAATACCCATCAGACTCAGACCTTTAGGATGTTATAGCAACATGAAATATATGCTTTTATAGCTGAAATGGAAAATACGCTCTAATCACTACCAAATGGAGGGATAGTTAAATGTGTCCCATTAGTCTCATTTCTCCCCATGTTTTTGTCATGCGAGTGTAAGGCACCTCTATCCATCCATCCACTAGCTGAAGGCGCCAATGCTGTGGTCATTATGATTTCTTTCTCTCCTCTCCCCATGCCATGTATGAAGTCCATTGTCAACCTGTGTCTATTCAATCTCCAAATTATACCACAAAGTTACTTTCTTCCTTCCTATTCCTACCCCCCAACTTAAACTTATTGCCTGCACTTCTGCAATGACCTCTCAACTGGTAGCCCCAATATCATTCTTGCTCCCTCTAATCCATTCTCCACATTCTGGGCAGTGAGATCAGCTTATGTCTCCTCTCTACTTAAGGGAATCTTCAGTGGCTCCCCATTGTACTTCTTAATACACCCTAGAGCCCCTGGCTTACCTACTGCCTTTAGTCATTATTCTCTTGTCCCACTAACCTCCTATTGGTTCCTTGCATGCACTTCAGGGTTCAAATTGTTGTAACTTCTGCCTTGAATGCTCTTTCTACCATCACTATCTAGCTGGCTATTCCATGCCCTTCAGATCTGAGCTGGAATGCTCTTTCTCCAGGATAGTTCCCTGACACCCACAGAAGAAGGAGATCTCTATCATTCCTGGCAAGGGACTTCTCTCTTTCATAGCACATAGCACACATTGTAATAAAGTAGGTTGTGTAGTTTATTATGTTTAACATCCATGCCTTAGACCAGAATACCAACAACTCTTTGCAGCCTCACTGCAGAGAACAATGCCTGAATCAAACTTGACTTTTCATAAATATTTGCTGCAGGAATGAAAGAATACACCCAGAGAAAGGAACATTCAGATGAATGCACATTCAGAGGAAAAAAATATGCCTTCTTCTAAATAGAGTAGATGGGGAAATGAGGAGAATGCACAATTTTAAGTTTGATTCTAAAAGATTTGATCAGACTAAAAATATCATTGGTCAGGGGATGATTGAAGAGGGGATTCCAAACAGAATAGAGACATCTGAGTTTCAAGCGTGGTCCTATCACCAGCTGTGTGTCCCTGGTTGGATTTTACAATCACTCTGTTTTTTTGTCTATAAAAAATTAATACAGAATAGTTGTCCCTCATTGGACCCTTCTGAGAATACCATGACGTGCAGATTATGAAAATCTTCTGAAGACCACTAAGCCATAAAGGGAGTTGAGAATTATTTTTAATATTTAGATTTTAATATTTAGTTATGTATGTTTTATTGCCAACTTTGTCCAGACTTATGACCTTTCCACCTAGCTTTCCCCCCAAATCCAGTAGGGTCTTTTGTTTCACTGGTTTTCCTGCCCTTCCCTGGGAAGCCATTTATTGGTGAATGCCGTGGAATACATGACCTGCTTCAAATAAGTTCTATATGTTCTTCTCTGATGTAGTGTTTCGGACCAGAAACATTTTTCTAGCCAGACGTTTTTCTTAATGATTATGGTTTGTAATATCAAAATAACTAGACACACATGGAGATGATTTGTGTCTTGACTTAGCCAATAAAAGCTGGTTGCCTTGCAGGGGTGAGAAGCAAGGGAGAGAAGGACCTTAGTGATGAAACTCTAGCTTTTAACTGGTCTCTGTGCATCAGTGTTGAGCAGTAGAGTTGTAAGGTGGGCTTAGGGTCTTAAAAAATATGAGTTAATATTTACTTACAAACAATGTGCTGGGAGTTCCAACAGCTCCACAGGCTATGTTTTTAATATGTGTGTTTATTACCAGTGTCTTCCAACTGCTACTAAAACCACCACACTTTTAGTATCTTTTATGGTCTAGGCACTTTGCTATATGTTTCACTTGTATCATGTTATTTAATCTTCAAAGAAACTTGTGAAGCAAGTGCTATTATACACATTAGACAGATAAGGAATATTTTAGGGTGGTGAGTTCCTATATGTTAGTGTTTATCAGAAGTGCCTACTTCTGGACGATTCTCATTCTGTGGGTCTGGGAAGGGGCTTCATATTTCCATTTCCAGTAATATTCCAGGTGATGCTGATACTGCTAGGTCAGAAAATCGCTTTGAGACCCACTCTTTTAGGGGAAGGGCCAGTATCCACACATGGCACTCAATAGAACTAAGAGTCAAACATGGATCAGGGTCCCAAACTCATGCTCTTTTCTGCCACATTACACTTGTCCATTTCAGCAAAGGCTGGAATATGAACTTCATCAGAGGAATGAGGGAGGGAGGGAGGAAGCAAAAGAGAAGAAGAAATATAAGAGGGGACAGGGCAAGTAGGCAGGGGAAAATTCCGCAGCATAATCAAGCATGTTCATCCATAGGGCTTGCGAATGACCTCACCATCCTGGACTTGCCCCACCTTGTGACCTAGAAGTGATTGAAATCAGATCGAAAGTCTTTTATACCTTTGAAGTAATGTATCATCAAAATGATTAACAAGTAGAAGGTGACAAGTGAATCTTAGATGAAGATAGTTTCTGAGTGAGACCTTTTTTTTTTTTTTGGTAGTACTGTGGGCATTGAACCCAGGGCCTCACACATGCTAGGGAAGTCCTCTTCCACTGAGCTGTACCCCCAGACCCACTTTGATTTATTTTTATTTTATAACATTTTTATTTTGAGATAGGGTCTCACTGAGTTTTGCAGGGTGCCTCTGGCTTCACAATCCTCTTGTCTCAGCCTTTCAAGTTGCTGGTATTATAGGCATGTACCACCAAGCTTGGTCAGACTCAGTATTATTCTTTGACTCTAAGTCTTGGGAATTTCTCATGGCCTTGAAAATCACTTTTTTTGTCAAATATTATCCCATAAACTATTGATGACTATAATGTTCACCTAACAAAGAGGTGGCGAGGATCACAAATGTGAGCTATGCTGAATCAGAGAGTGGTTGACCGATGTGAATTAATGTGATCCTCTGTTGAAGTCCAGTGGGCTGATGATAGTGGTTTTACCAACAATATTCATGACTTGGATCCATGTGAAACTCTCTGTTCACTAGATGGGATAATGTGAATTGGTTGGGGAAAAAGAAACATGGGTAAAAAGCAGAGAACACACTCTGAGAGAAATATCTTAGATCTCCTGAGGGAAGGGGAGAGGTACAGAATTCTTACTCTTGTCAGTCTGTACCTTAGTGAAACCACCCATCACTTTGGATCAGTGAGCTTTATCTTGTGTAAATACTCAGGGCATAAGTGGAAAGTGGACAGTCGAATGGGTAAGCCTGAGAGCTTCTATTTTAGCCCAAAAGCCTGTAGACTTCTTTCTTACCACTTAGTAGGTACGTGACTCTGTGTAGGTCCCTTAAATTCTCTAAATCTCAATTTCCTCTTTGTCAGAATAGAATAATAAGAGTCTGTGCAGCATAAGATTTCTGTCAAAATTAAATATGTTAATGCATATAAAATACTGAGCCCAATACCGGAACTATGTTGTCTTGACACACAGCAAATGTTCTCTTTTTTTTGTTCCTTTTCATTTTAGTAAATGTTCAATGAAAATATCCAGGAATAAGGGAAGAATACACACACACCCTGAATCAGCTTTACATTTGTGCTAGGGAGGGCTCGGCCCCGTAGCTTCCAGAAATATGTCTCCTGCTTTCACCTGACTTAACAGCCTCTTCCTTGGCTTCTTCCCTCTGCATGAAGCTCTCATCCCGCTCTAGTGTCACCTGAGAGCACATGGCCACAACGGGCCATCCCCATGGTCTCAGATAAATGGTTGGCCCCAGTAAACTGGATGGGAATGGCAGGCAAAAGTGACATTAAAGGATACATGGGAAAAGCAATTGCTTTTGCCTTTAAGGAAGTGAAATTGTACAAGGCATGGTGACCTCTGGTCTACATTGGTGAAGAGGAAAAAAAAAAGCAATTTACTTGCACATGGTTCATGGGGAAAGAGCCTTGGGGGGAAATTACTTATGTAGTGAATTTATGTCAGGTTGTAAGACAGATTATACTACTCTATCAGCAAATGAGGTCAGAGGGGCAGGAGGATGGAGGGTAAAAGCAGCTTGCATGGAGAGGCTGCCTTAAACTGCATATGAACCTTGAAATAGCTGATGATTTCTTTAAAGTGCTGGGTTAAAAATGTATCATTTTTATAATCCTCCAAAGAAAATCTTGGGTTTTAATTTTTCATGTATTTTACATTCATATACAGAAAAACTTAAAGTATAATGATAAAAATAGTGGTTAGACATCATACTAAGAATCAAGAACACCTGGCGATGTTGTGTTACTACGTGTTATTGGTCTATTCTTCAGATCTCAAATTCAGACAACTAAGGGCTGTGGTTTAGCTCACTTGGTGGAGCACTGCTCCACACTCTCTGAGGACTCTGGTTCGATCTCCAGCACTGGAAAAATGGGAGCAGGACGTGGGAATCCATTCCCGAAGCAATCCTGACATAATCATTCATTGAAAACCCTATGAGGATTGCTGTGAGTCAGACCTGACTCAGTGACATCTGATAACAAGAACAAGAGGGCCAGGCAGGGAGTGTCAGTGACTCCAATGCAAGATCAGAGGAGATAAGAGAGAACGTGGGGACTGCTGTGAAATGTAGTATACCCATCCTGTTAGAAAGGGGCGGCTGCTTCTCACTTCCAGCTGATCCAGGGCTTAATGTCGACAGAATTTTTGGCTTTTCAAAAAAATTATACAAATCTAAAATCTAGTATATCTTCTGATTATTTAGTACTTTCTGAAAACAATTTAAAATGGATATGCCTCAAGCAAAATTTGCATTTGAGTCAAGTCTGGCCATTAGTACGTGACCTCTGGTTTACAGATGTAAGCATGTGCTACCTCTGGGAAGGATTTCCAAATCTGTAGGTTTTGCCCATGACAATGGCATTTAAGCCCATTTAGCCTTCTCACACCCTGGACAGCCTTTCCTTGTCTCTTCAAATGTTTCCACGTGCCTAATGGCTTTCCCAGAAACTTTAAATGTTTATCAGGACTCCTTTTGTGAAATGGAAGAGGCTGGGGTGACTTAGGAGGGCATTGTCAGCTCCCAGAGGAGGTTATTTGATTTGGTATCTGGCAGGCAGCAATGGGCAGACTCATCTTTAGCATCATTAGGGTGGTTTTTAGTACAGATTTGGAATAAAAAGTACTTATGAGTAAATCTAGTATCCTTTGTTTAGCAGCTGTGCTACCAAGGGTAGCCTGGGCCTCAGTTGCCTTACACATAAAGTGGGCATAATAATAACATCTCATGGGGTCCATCTCAGGTTTAATCAGTTAATGATGATGCCTGGCATGACCTGAGCACTCTGATGCATGAGGACAATGGCTCACAGTTACTTTGTGACTCTCTCCATTCCGTACTTCTCAAGAGCCTCTAGCCTGAACCAGGGAAGCCACCCTGTCACTGCTGCTGGCATGGCTTGTGCTCCTGATGCAGTGTTGGAAGTGTAAACACTGAAAGTCCTTTGGGTTTTGCTGGGGTTTTTGCCTTGCTGAAAGGGTCCATGTCTTCAGGAAGCTTTTAGACCCTCAAGCCTCTCATTTAGCCAAAGCCTGAGGAATTCCTTTACTCATTCACCTTGGCTTAATTGACAATGATGGTCACACTTTAGTTCTTCTATTTTTCTGGATATTCTGCTTGGTGCTGCAGACTTGGAATGTTTTAGTATGCACTTTTCCCCTCTCAGTTTCCTCGGCATTGATATTTGTTCTCTGTACACTGCAGGAGCAAGGGTCTTGGGGCCACTTAGTGGACCCGCAGCATATTTCATTGTTGTATCTTCTTAAGGCCTTTTCTCCTGCATCTGCAAACGAAGAGCAGGAACTGCATGCTTTCTAAAGTTCCCACTCTGACATTTTAGAATTCAATTTGTCTTGCATCTGCTCATTCATTTATTCAGTGAATAAGTATTGATTTAATCCCATGTATAGGTCTCCATAGCAGTAATTAACTTGCCGCAGGGTAATTGTTTGTTTATGTCTCAGCACTGGGGACACAGATAGAAAGTGGCATGATCTCTGTCTTGAGGCACTCACAGTCTTTTAGGGAAGGTGCAAACAGATGGTGACACTAACAATCTAGTTACTGTAATGAAGGCTTCTCCAACTTTCAGAGGAGACTAAAAGTGGCCTTGGTCAGGGATGGGTCAGCGAGGGGGTGGCCACTGACAATCACTTAACCAAGCAAATGAAAAGTTCATTTAATTTTTAATTCATAGAGGCCCTGCCCTCCAGAAACTCAGTCTAATGTGAGAAACAGACACATATACAAATGACTCCAATTCAAGTATGTCAAGCTCTGTAATGGAAGAGTGAACAATGTCATCTGTACCCAGGGGAGACACAGCGAGTTAATTCAGACTACTACCTCTTTGAGCTGAAACTTTGATTCAGAGTTTACAGGAATATGGTTTTCAAATGACAAAAGTATATTACTTGGTGTTAAGGCTGTTGAATGAGTGTTTGTTCTGTGCTAGACACTGTACGAGGGATAAAACAGTGGTACAAAGATGCTTCTGTCAACAGATGGTGTTAGGAAGGAGACCAAGGATAAATGAGCTCGAGAGTGTTTAAGAATCTAGAACCAGAGCCGGGCGAGGTTGCACACGCCTGTAATCCCAGCGGCTCAGGAGGCAGAGGTAAGAGGATCGCAAGTTCGAGACCAGAGGCAGTCTGCATAACTTAGAGAGACCGTCTCAAAAAGTAAAAAATGGTTTGGGGGGCGCAGCTCAGTGGTCCAGCACTTGCAAAGCATGCAAGCGTGAGGACCTGGGTTCAACCTCCTGTACCACAAAAATAAATAAATAAATAAATGAATAAATAAATAAATAAATAAATAAAAAATAAAAAGAATCTAGAACCACAGAACTAGGCTTATTACCCTAGTCCCTCCTTTTATGTGCTGCATGACCTAGAGAAAATCTCTTGACCTCTCTACCTCATTTTCCTGGCATGCAAATGGAAATATTAATAAGTACAAGTGCAGGTTGTATAAGGCCTAAATTTCAAATAAAATAAGGCTTGTGAAAGTGCTTCGTGAGCTCTAATGGACTCTACACATTAGTCATTATCATAAAGGAAGAAGACGGAATTGATACTTCTTAACCTGAGAAGAGTTGAGGGCCTGATTTCCACACAGTGACGCCTGCCTGCTCAGGGCTTCAGGGCCATGTCTGGCCAGATAGGTGACTTCCCTTCTCTACCTCCTGCTTAGTCTTCTTTTTCAGATGCAGATTAATAACAACTGCCTATTTGACTTCTCCACTTGCCTTCCCCTTAGTGCCTCATACTTCGCATGGCTAGAATTCAGTTCAACTTCTTCCTCTTCCTCACCTCACTTCATACTTTGTCTGGCTCCCATATCTCCTATCAAGTAAACAACCCCCAAACCAGAACCCTCTTCTCTCTCAGTACACATTCTGTTGGCCACCGAGTCCTGCCTAGCACTCACATTATTCCCATGTTCACCTGCATAGTTTAGTTCAACCATAACCCTCTATCTCCTAGGCTGTGCTGTGTCCCTGCCATGAGACTCTACACATTTTTCCTCTAGTCCATTCACCCAGCTGTTTTCAGTGATCTTTAACCTAACCATATCCCTGTTATTATTAAAAGGCTTCAGTTCCTCCTCATAGCTGTTAGGTGCTGTTGAGTCAGTGTCCAACTCATAGTGACCCTACATACAACAGGTGAAACAATATTGTAAGTGCTTCTCTGCTATTCATAGGGTTTTCAATGGTGGATTGGTTTTTGGGAGTGGGTTGCCAGGTCCTTCTCCCAATAGCTTTACAAAGAATCACTTAAACTATTAACAAAATACAGGGTTTGTTTTTTTGTGACCTGGAGCTTCTCTCCCTTTCTAGCCTCAGTTTACCAATTCCTTATTTACCAAGCTACTTCTTTCTCTTCTCTGTCCATCACTCATGATCTGTCATTGGCCTAGAACTCTTTTCTCTTCGCTTAACAATCTCTCTTATATCAATCCAGGTCACCTAGGTATCACTTCCAGGAAGGAATTCTTAGAGACCTTCTCTTGTATCCTTCCACTATATGCCTAATATTGCTGTGCATACTTCCAACACAGTTCCTATCTTACTGCAAGTCCATGTATCTAGAACACAGACCAGCTTTTCCTTATCTCCATGCCTCAGCATGCTGCCCAGGACCAGATTCACAGCAGCACATTTGAATAGGTGGGTGGCTCTTCTGGATCCTAAGGAACACTCTTCTTGGAGTCTATGACTATATTTACACAGCTCTAGAATTACATTATGATACCTATTTACTATTCAAATAGCTATTTTCTGGTACTTTCAATATAACAGAGATTTAGAATTTTGAAGGGGAATACAGGAATTGAGTAAAGAAAGAAAGCAAGGAAGGAAGAAAGAAAGGACAAAAAAGAAGACAGGAAGGAAAAGGACAGGCAGGAACAAAGAGAGGTAGAGAGAACAAAAAAAATATCATGTGCTGATGAAAAGAGCCATATTTTTAATACATAGAAAAGTGTCAAGAACTCCTTATGAAGAAGGAATGGTTTACTCCTCATTTTCCCTCAAAGGAAGCCTTCTGATAAGATGCACCATTTTTTTAGACATGGTGCTTCTAATTTCCCCCGCCCCCAATGCCAAAATACCAGTTTATATTTATTCCAACAGCCCCTAGTTAGTTCCTTAAGAAGCCCTCGGGATGATGTCATCTTTCTTAGCTGTGTGTTTATGAGTTTTCCTTTTTCCTGAGTGACATTGCTAGGTGAAGATCTGCAAAGAAACTTATGGAAGGAATATATAATTCCGTTTTGTGGCATTTAGAAAAGCTAGGTGTTTAGTAAGCATTATTCGTATTGCATTGATCTAGGACTAAATTAAGAATATGCTTCTTGTACTAGTTATGTATGTTACATTTGCTGTTGTTTCATCTCAAATTGAAGTTTTAAAAGACCCCACTTGTTTTATGGCCTTCTCCATTGTTGATCTCCATGACTTCTGTTGTTAGGTGCAGTCAAGTTGGGTCCGTTTCATTGCTACCCTATATACAACAGAATGAAACACTTCTCAACACTGTGTCGTGCCCATGATCTATCTATGTTTGAGCCCCTTGTTGCAGCTGCTATGTTTCTTCTCATTTTGAGTCATGCCGTATCAGCAAAAGGAGGTTCCCAGGGGCTTTACTCCATTTCTATCATTAAGGTCGACTCTACTTTGAGGAGGCAATACTTCCCCAGTCGTTTCTTAAATGCCTTCCAGGCTGGGGAGCTCATTTTCTGGCACTGTATTTTATAGTGCTTCTCTGCTATTCATAGGGTTTTCAAAGGCTAATTGTTTCAAGAGTGGGCTGCTGAATTCTTCATCCTAGGCTGTCTTAGTCTGGAAGCTCAGGTGAAATCTGTCTACCATGAATGGCCCTGCTGGTATCTGAAATACCAGTGGCGTAGTTTTCAGCATCACAGCAATGTGCGAGACTCTATAGCATGACAAGCTGACAGACATGTGGGGGCATCACTTCTGGTAGATTTTAAATATGCCTCCCTTGTATCTACAATCAAATGCAAATCCCAGCCCTGGACCTATCAATTCCTTTTTTGCCTCTGTATCCCATTCATCTATGCAAATGGACTATGGCTGTTGTTGTTGTTGTTAGGTGCCGTCGAGTCGGTATCCGACTCATAGCGGCCCTATGTACAACAGGCGAAACACTATTGTCAGTGCTTCTCTGCTGTTCATAGGGTTTTCAATGGCAGATTGATTTTTGGGAGGGGGTTGCCAGGTCCTTCTCCCAAGGGCTATGGCTAGGTTCTAGCTAAAGAAGTCCAAATACATAATCTATAAGGTGTACAGAGAAAACAAAGAAGAAAGTTAGTCATTGCGTTCCTGTTATGTCTATAAAGAAGATTATCCTTTGTTAGTTTCTATCTTGGCTGTTGGCGCCAGTGTAGGAACCTGGCTATTATAAAAATGGAGCCAGCTTGTGAGACTTCAAACACATTATTAGTTACTGATGGCACTGATGACTTCAAAACAGGCCGAAGACATTTGTGGAAACAAAGGATGATTGTCCCTGACAATGGAAGATGAAAGGAACCCAGATTACTCACACTAAGCTAATTGTCCTGCTATGGTGCATACATTAGTTTTAATTTTGTCACTTGTGTAGACAGATACAATTATGCTGGTCAGCTATTTACTTGTATTTCAATGATTACAGATCTATTTCTTGCTTTAGAATGAGGGCAGTAACTTGTTGCCTAAGAATTGTTGGTATTATTCTTAATTTGAGTCTTAGGTTTAACTACAACATTAGGAGAGATTGAGGTCAGACATTAAGAAACACGCTCAGTGGCAAGATTGGAGAAATAGCTATCTCTGTCCATATTAAATTGTTTCAGAAAGTCTCATCTGTCTGAGACAGAAGAAGCACTTTCCTGCAAAAGGCTGGCCTGTACTACTTCCGAACACCTCCCCTGACATTGGGGCTTTTTGATATTCTGAAGGATATCTTTTTATCCGTCCATCCATCTTTTATTGAACTCTCACTCAGATGAAGGTCTTGTACTTTTCAGTAGGGAATTAATAGACGACCAAAGAAACCCTTGCCCTTGAGAGACTCAGGGTCTAGTAGTGAGAAATTGACATAAACAACATTATAGATATAGGAGGAAGTTAGCCACGTAAGTAGGCTGGGGGAAAGGGAAGGTGCTCATGGCAGACAGGCATAGTATATGCACAGAGGTATCAAAAAAATACAGCATATTCTAGCTTCTGCACAGCTGGATCCAGGGTATATACCATGGAGTTTTAAGGGATGAATTTAGTACATTAGCAAGGATGAGATGACAGAAATCTTTGTTTGATTTTGTGGGAGCCCTGTGAGCGTGCTGTTCTGTTCTCCCTCCAAGAGAAGACCTGCCACACGGAGACTTAGCTAGCGGACCACCTCCAGCTGCCACACTTTGGAGCTTACACCAAGGGCACACTCGACCAGGGATGCCCCCATCCAGTGCCTGAGCATGGTGGTTGCCACTGGAGCTAAACGCTTCTTGTTCAACAAAGGACTCCACCATAGGGCAGTCTTTGCACTGGGCTCCTCAGTGGGCCTGACTTTGACTTTTTCAGAGCTGCACTACGGTCTTTGGCAGTTCCTACTCCGTACCCTTCCTTTCCCTTTCCTTCCCCCTTCATGGTATCAGGTTTGCATGTGGGGCTGATGCTTCTCCAACCCATGTCTGCTCTCTCGTCCCTTATCCATTGATAAATCTCATTGACTCCTCATTCTGTCTTGGTGTCTGCTTCCTGAAGGAGCTGAAGTGACCCAGACTTGGTAAGGTGTTTGGATTTAGAACTGAAGGTAATGTAAAGCCACTCATGGTTTTGCACAGGGCCACTGGTTGCAGAAAGGTTTTTGTTGGCATAGTGTGGAGGGCTGATTTAGGAAGAATGAGACCAGGTGGAGAGACCCGTAGGAGTGAGAAAAAAGGAAGATTTGAAATGGCAGAGGGAAGAGTGGGAAAATTGTCAGAAGAGAGAAGCAAGGAGGTGGAGAGATGGGGTGTGACAATCCATTAGTTGTCAAGTGCAACAGAGAAGGAGATGAAGGCTGGGGCATCTTCACTGTTAGGTGGTGATACACTCTTGGACATGGGGAATTCCTGAGAAGTGTTGCTATTGGATGCTGTTCACATGAATGGAGAAAGGAAGCATTAGCAACTGCCTGTGCACCTTCTCTGTACTTTCTGCTATCAGGATGGACACTGTAAGCAAGGAGGACAAAAGGATCCCCTTGCTGGTCTTTGACAATGTAACTTCCTTTCCCAGTCATTTGAAAATATCCCTCCTTACTTGACCAAGCTTTGGTATTGTGACGTAAATAAGAGTTTTGATAATTTAAAAAATAATTCTATTTTTTCCAGGCAAAACTGAATCTCAGGATTGTCTCATTGTGAACTTAAGACATCAAAATTTGAAACTCAGACTTGAGCTATGATCCTTTTGTTCTTCTCAGCATGAGAATGATACTGGTTCACTTGCACTAGCATCCAGCCTCCATCTCCTTCTTTGCTGCCTTGAATTTAGGGTGAATCATCTGCAACTTCCTCTTCTGCCATTTAGCCATAGGGAGCCAGGAGATTCAGTCTTGGTCACAAACACGTATGTGGAAGTCTGCTGGGGTACTTTAGGAGACCTTCTGGTTTGCTCCACTAAAAAAAAATAAATATGGCTGACACCTCCTACCCTGTTCCCTCCACCCTTCCTGGATTAACTGCAGATGAGATACTGAATGCTGGGGCACCTGTTCTCATACACCAAAGGAATGGCTTGTTGTTGTTAGGTTTCGTCGAGTCGGTATCTGACTCATAGGGTTTTCAATAGTTGGCTGTTTTTCAGGATTGCCTTGGGAGTGGATTGCCAGGCCCTTCTCACATTTTTGCAGTGCTGGGAATTGAACTCTGGACCTTAGAGACTGCAGCACAGTGCTCTACCAACTGAGCTAAATCCCAGCCCCTCAAGGAATGGCTTAGGTGGCATTTATTTGACCAATGACATAGATTGGCACCATCTACCTTCAACTTCCTATGTGAAAAAAATCAACCGTAAGCCACAGAAAATTAGACATGTGGTGAATTAATTACTAACAATCTTGTTGCCGAAGCAATGAATGAAATAGATTTATCGGTTGCAAACTTCCAAGCATAGTGACATCATGAAAACTCCTTTAGCATCATAGCTTCAAAATAGGACCCACAGTCGTATTCATAAGTTGGTATCTTACCCAGACTGGACCCTAAGAATTTGGAAAATGCAGTCTGAATGCAATCAAAATGCAGAAAGAGGTAGACAGAATATAGAATTGTTTAGTAAAATTAGGAGTTCTGAATCTATAGAAATGGAAAATTACATTTACTTCTAGAAAAAAGTGGATTTCTTTCTTTTCTTTGTCTCTTTCTTTCCTTTTTCTTTCTTCTTTCTTTTTTCTCTGGATTTTTTGCTTTAGGATAAGTTGTCAGGATGGATCAGACTTAACAGTAGGACTCCCTAAGGTAAGTATTCCATAATCACATGAGTTACATTGAAAAAGAGGCTCTTCAGAAATGCTGGTGTGAAGCAGATGCCCACCATTTTGTCTAGGCTACCATTAACCTGAAGGCGCTGCTACACTTATAATCATGAATTATTTCCTTAAGCTGGAGGTATGCTTAGAAGCTGCATCCTTAGCTTCTTTCTATCCTTTCTCTTTGAAGTCCTTGCAGTAGATGAGGAGTAGAGGTAAAATGCAAGGCCCAGGAAAGACCAAGAGACACTTATGGCAGTCTTGGCATCAAAGTACCACACAGAGCTGGAAGGGGTCCTTCAATTGTCCTCTGGGCAGCCCCTGGCATCTGTCTGACATAAGTAGAAGTGGCATCTCTAGAGGAGAGCATTCTTGGCACAGCCCCAGGTGATGTGATGAGGGGTGTCCTCCATAACAGCACTGGAGAGGCCCCTTCAGCTGGCTTTAACTGAAGGAAGAAAATGATGGATGGCAGTGATCTCATTGTGGCAGGAGGCTGGCTGTGAGCACCAACCTATGGGAGGCTTATGAGTTCCCAAAAGCTATGGAGGAGCCCCTGGCAGGGTACATTGTGGCTGGCAGTCACATTGCCATGTTTTAGAGTTTGGAGTACTGCTTTAGAAACGACCTTGCTTTTTGTCCCAACAATTGCTTACAGAAACAACCAGAAAAATCTAGGTGATGTTTTCAGAATCTCTAGTGGTAGATTTGGGGTGGAGTTTATCTCAAATGGCAGAGTGCTCTCTGTACTCTCTGAGGTCCTGGGTTTGATCCCCAGCACTGCAAAAATGGGAGAAGGACCTGGCAGCCCACTCCTGAAAACTATCAGTGGAATTGAAAGTTAGTACATTCTTTAAAATGAGTAACATTGGGCATGCCATATAGTCTCTGAGTCTTAGTTTTCTCTTTTTCTAATCTATAAAATAGTCTGCAGCCATAGCATCTAATCCCGCTGATCTCGAAAGCTAAGCAGGGTTGGCCTGGTTAGTCCTTGGATGGGACACTGCCTGGGAATACCAGGTGCTGCAGGCTAGGGAGAAGGATGTGGCAGCCTACTCCCAAAGCATCTAAAACCCTAAGAGTAGCAGAGAAGCACTGATAATTGTGCTATGCGTGGCACCATGCCAGGGAGTATTTCATTCTGTTGTATATAGGACCGCTATGAATTAGACCTGACTTGATAGCACCTAACAACAGCAATAGTTTATAAAATATTTATATATTTTATATTTAATATTTATATTAATAAGACCTACCACACCAGAGGATTTTGAGTATTAAACATGATAACTGCATATGTAAGGTATTATTTCTTGGACACACTAGAGACCAAATATGTGAATTAAGATCTCATCATAGGATAGTCATCTGTATTTCTGCCTCAAGAATCATGTTCCAAATAATGTTTCTGCATCCCAAGCCTCATGGATGTGGTTACTCTTGGCTTCCTTACAGCGCATTCCAAACTTCAGAGGGTGATGCTATTGGAGATTCTCTTAAGATGAAATTCGAGAACAAACCAGTGTTTGCAGAATTGGCCTTATAAATGGGTAAAGCAAAGAAGCATGAGGGAATCATCACCTTAATGATGCTCAATTGGAAAAGACTATGGAAAAGATGGACAAGTAGAGGGATAGTAGCAGTGGCATAAGCTTTAGAGCTGAGAAACACTGAGTCAAAATATGGGTTCCCCCATTTGCTGGCTATTGGACTTAAACAGGTTGTCTAATCTTGTTGTTAGGTGCCATCGAGTCAGTATCTGACTCATAGCGACCCTCTGTACAACAGGGGAAACACTGTTGTTGGTACTTCTCTGCTGTTCATAGGGTTTTCAATGGCAGATTGATTTTTGGGAGGGGGTTACCAGGTCCTTTTCCCAGGCCTACAGCTTCTGGTGTTTCCAGGCGGTCTCCCATCCAAGTACTAACCAGGCCCCACCCTGCTTAGCTTCCGAGATCTGACGGGATCGGATGCCACAGGGCTACAGCTGCAGGCTTATCTAATCTTAGAGAGGTTTTTCCCCCCTACAAAAGTGAATAAAAATAAGCAGTTTTGAGAATTATTGAGAATGTTAAATAAAATGCATACATGTAAGACAACTGTAACAGAGTAGGTACTCTCGCAACGAGATGGCAGAAACCTTGCTCTTTTTATTTCTACTTTGATCATAAAGACTTGAGGGGCAAATAGTCAACTGACATCCTTAGCAATTTTAAATGCAGGGTTGTGAGAAGGGATTTGGATAAAGAAAGCAGCAAAGAAGTTAGTCTTTTTTGTGTGTCAATTTTAATGCGTTGGATGATTTTTCCTTTTGTAGCCCATTATACTATGTTTAGATACAGTATGGCCCAGGACAAAAGCTGGAATTTATTTCTGAATGTGCAGAACAATGAGATCACTAGTATTCTATGTATCAGCATCACATTGCCAAACACAAGAAAATCTGAGTATCAATAGTTCACTTTACTCATGTGTCTATTGTAACATTGCAATCCAGTCTTCCTTTAAATTTTTTTTTCGGATTTGACTCTATGTTAAATATGATACTTTACATTTGCATAGCATTCAATACCTTACAAAAACTCTTTCCCAGATACTATTTCATTTTTGTTTTTGTTTTTGTTTTGTGGTACTGGGGTTTTAAACCAGGTTCTCGAGCCTGCATGCTCTGCAAGTGCTGGACCACTGAGCTGCACCCTCAGCACATGTTTTACTTTTTGAGACAGGGTCTTGCTAAGTTACGCAGACTGCCTCTGGTCTTGAACTTGCAATCCTCCTGCCTCCGCCTCCCAAGCTGCTGGGATTACAGGCATGCGCCACCGTGCCCGGCTCCCAGATACTATTTCAATTTTGACCTTCTCAACGACCCTGTGGATTAGCAATTCTTATCCTCTATTTGAAGATGCAGAAACAGGCTTTGTGTAGTTAGATAGCATTCCCAAAGTCAGAAAATTAGTGGATCCTGGGCTAAATTGCAAAGTAGTGCGAGGTACTGCTTGAGAAAATTTTGTTGTTGTTATCATTAGGTGCCTTTGAGTTTGTGGCTGACTCATAGTGACCCTACATACAACAGGCTGAACACTATTGTGGGTGCTTCTCTGTTATTCATAGGGTTTTCAATGGATGAATGTATTTTGGGAGTGGGTTGCTGGGTTCTTGTTCCAAGCCTATAGCACCTGGAATTCCCAGGTGATCTCCCATCCAAGTACTAACCAGGCCTGACCCTGCTTAGCTTCTGAGGTCTGGCGGGATTGGACACCACAATGGTATGGATGCAGGCATGAGACATTTTAGATGTCAGTTGTTATGCTAGGGGCTTTGCCTGTGACTTCCCCAGTCATAACGAATCACTGTTCCTTTTGCAGTGAGCAACCCATTAGCTGCCTCCTCACTAGTCCTTTCCCTGTCCCCCTGCCTTGTTCATGGAACTCACATTGATTTTAGCCTGTATACGTTGGGAAATGCTTAGGAAAACAGGGCTCCAAGCCTACCTTCAGAGGATAATCCATGAGTATCTAAACTGGCCGTCATACCTCCCTTCTCCTTGGCCTGTAACTGGTATAGAGAGGGGCCTATCATCCAGTTTGGCCAAGGAGTGGAAAGAAGTTTGCTGGATGCTTTTGGAAAAGTCCCTGCCCACCCAGTTCCTCACCCACCCTAATAAAAAGAGAGTGAAAGATGCACAAGGAGAGCACGTGACCCCTCTGTTCCTGATTTGGGTGTTGTCACATGGAGGTCTGATATTTGGAGCCATGACAGCCATTTCAACCACAAAAAGGCATCAGAACAAAGCCAAGCAGAACAGAGCAGCTGACCGAGGGCCCTGATATCCTTGTTGTTAGGTGCCGTCGGGTCGGTATCCGACTCATAGTGACCCTCATAGGGTTTTCAATGGCTGTTTCGGGATTGCCTTGGGAGTGGATTTCCAGGTCCTTCTCCCATTTTTGCAGTGCTGGGAATTGAACTCAGGACCTCAGAGACTGCAGCGCAGCGCTCTACCAACTGTGCTAAATCCCAGCCCCCTGATATCCCTGAGCATCTTTAAATCAACCTGGAAAAAGCTATTTTCAAACTTTGTGTTAAGTACAATAAAATAAAAGTTCTTATCATCTAAACCATTTTTATTTTTATTTTTGCAGTACTGAGGGGTTGAACCCAGGGCCTTGCATATGCCAGGCAAGTGCTCTACCACCAAGGTGCCTCCCCAGCCTCCTTTTTATGTTTTATTTTGTGACATTGTCTTGCTAAATTACACAGACTCCTGCTGGCCTTGAACTCACAATCCTCCTGCCTCACCCCAACCTGGGTGCTAGGATTAAAGGTGAGTACGGCCATGCTGGGCATCAAAGCCATTTTTAACCACATATTCTATCACTTGCTCTTGCAGTCATTCTAGATGACACATCTTTATGAGGTATTGTAATCACTGTTTCACAGCTAAAAAATCTGAGGAATGATGATTTTAAGTAGTGCAAGGCTACAAACACAGAAAGTTGTAGACTGGAGATTTGAACTTTTGTGTATTGACTTAGAAAACTTTGATCTCTTAGAATATGCCAAAGTGCTGACTACCTACTCACCTGTTCCCCCACTTCCACCAGCCTACACAATAGGGGAGCTGGAGGACATAGAAGACATGACACTTACGCTCTGGATGCTTCCTGGGGACAGAGAACAAAGCCTTGGAAATAGAGGGTCACTGAGTAAAACTGCCAAATTTACCCTTTGGCCTGACAATGCCCTTCTTTATTCTGTGCACCCCAACACTAGGGAAAGCAATGCGAGAAGTAGAAAGAGCATGGAACTTACAGGTATTAATTCTGCTTTCAAATTCTGATTTGAACATTTTGCAAGAGTGTTACTTTGGGCAAGTCCCTTGATCTCTCTGAGACTCAGTGTTTTCATCCATCAAATGAGAATGATACCCTCTGGGCTATTTCCTTCTGAGGTTATGGCTAGGATGACAAGAGAAAAGGCATGTGGCATCTCAGCTGCAGAGGACAGATTCTTATTATTTAGAGACATCCTTGGGGCAGACATGGTCTCTTCCTGAGGTGCAGTAGAGACTAAAGATACAAATATGGTCCTTAACATGAGCATTACAATGTTATTGCTTTTGATAAATTTATAATTTGTAAGTTGTAAATTCAAACACTCTCCCCTATGAATGCTGTTCTGAAGGTTAATGAATGAAATACCTGATTTTTAAATCCCAACAGTTGGTGTTAATTGCATCCAAACACACACCTTCAGGTTTGATCTGACAGAACAAGACAATCAAATAACTTAACCTCAAAGCAATTCATTACCACACCACTCGGAGCTGGTGGAAAACGGTAGGCATTTCAAAGGCTTCCAATGCATATGTGTGCTTGTTCCCCTCCCTGCACCTCCACCTTCTTTTTTGGAAAAGAAGTAAACTAGAAGGAAGAAAGGGACCAAGGGAAATTTAAGGGAAGAAGATAGTAGATTTTTAAGTAACTGGAAAATATTATATCCATAGGATTTAATTAAAACCACCTGAGAGCTTGCTGGGACTTGCTACTTATGCATGATGAGATATTTTGCAACCTTTAAAAAATATGGCCTGGCAGAGTACTTAAAGGTAGAGAACAATACACTCAGGGTCATTGTGAAGAGATAGTGGGGAAATAGAATGAACTTGTAACCCATAGGTATAAAACCCATGATTCTAAGGTAACAAAATGTGTCTGCCTCACCCAAATGCGGGAACACACACACACACACACACACACACACACACACACACGCACACTCACCCCACACTGTTGGAAGGAGATAAAAAATTTTTCTTCCTGAAAGAGAGAGGACTTCAAATTTAAAGGCACATAGATTTTTTTTTAAACTAAAATTGGATTTATTCTCTGTCTCCCAAAGTTATAAGTTATAGGATAAGGACATTGTTTTCAAAATATCTTTTTGTACAGGTCTCCTTTCTTCCCTCATGTTTACTATATCTAAGTATTTTGCATGTATTTACTCTCATTTACTTTTTATAATAATCCTGTGAGGTAATTATTATTTTCATTCCCATGTTACAGAATGGGGAAATGGAGGATCACAAAGGTAAGGGATTTGTCTCAAACTGCCCAGCTGGTGAAGGGGGGATCCTGGAGCAGAAATTCTTGAAGTGAAACTGAAACAAAAGGCAGTGCACAGAGACCTGGATCTCCTGAGTATTCTGTGTCTCCTGCCTCTTGCTCATGACCCTAGTGCCGTCTCCTTAGTTTGAAGCTCTCCATCTCTGGTCAGGTGTCCTCACCAATGTCCCTGTAGGGCCCTGCATCCAGCCTCACACTCTTGATTTGTCCTCCACAGTGAATTCTTACATAGACCCCATGGCGTCATGCCTCTCTGTGAAATTGCACCATAGCCGCCCCCAGCCTCTGTTAGGACAGAGCCCACAGACCCAGTGGGGCCTGTGGGGATCACTGTGATCCTGCCCTGCTGCTGCTCTACCCCTTCTTCTCTTTATTTTCTCTTATATTGTTGTTAGGTGCCATCGAGTGGGTATGCAACTCATAATGACCCTGTGTACAACAGGCAAACCACTATTGTCAGTATTTCTCTGCTGTTCATAGGGTTTTCAACGGCAGATTGGTTTTTGGGAGTGGGTTGCTGGGTCCTTCTCCCAAACCTACAGCACCTGGTATTCCCAGGCAGTTTCCTATCTGAGTACTAACCAGGCCCGACCCTATTTAGCTTCTGAGATCTGGTGGGATCAGATGCCACAGGGCCATGGCTGCAGACTTCTCTTCTATTAGGAGTTCTGAAATGGCTATTCAGAACTCCTCTACAAATAATACATTTAGGGAGGTGCAAACATACATGGTGAGATCAGAGTGCACAGAGGCAATAAGGGGAAGTAGAGTTTCACTAAACTTTCTCCCAATTTTATATCTTTTTACATAAAAATACTGAATTTTGCTGCAAAAGTTCATTCTGTAGGTTGTCTTCAAAAAGCTGTCACCATACCACACTTCCTGTAGTTCCTGTAGTTCTCCAAACATTCTAAGTTATATCTCTCCTGACTCTTTGCTCACTCCAACTCTAACTTATCCATTAAGCACAATAGGCTTAGTGTCAAGGATCCATGGGACTTTTAAGAGATATTATAAATGCTTTAATTAGAAGAAAAATTCTATAATTAGAAGAAAAATGAATACAATATACAGCCTGGGTTACATTTATATCTATTCCAATAACAAACATATGTACATATATAAAATACTATATGTCGTGATGGTGGTTGTTAGGTGCTGTCCAGTTGGATTTGACTCATACCAACCCTATGTACCACAAAACCAAACACTCCCTGACACTGTGCTATGCCCAGTACTATTGTCAGTGCTTCTCTGCTATTCATAGGGTTTTTTATGGCTGATTGTTTTGGGAATGGGCTGCCAAGCCTACAGCACTTGTTATCCCCAGTTTGTCTCCCATCCAAGGACTAACCAGGCCCAACCCTGCTTAGCTTCCAAGATCTGAGGAGACCAGATGCCAGGGTGGTATGGCTATAGGCTATAATAGTTCCTCTATTTCTGTATGTGTGTGTGTGTGTGTGTGTGTGTGTAACAATATAACAATATATAATAATATATAACCATATATATGTATATATGGTTGTTAGATGCCATCAAGTCAAGTTCAACTCATAGCAACCCTCTTAGGGTTTTCAATGGCTGATTGTTTTGGGAGTGGGATGCCACATCCTTCTGCCATTTTTGTGGTGCTGAAGATTGAACCCAGGGGCTCAGAGAACACAGAGACGTATTCTACCAACTGAGCTAAACCCCAGCCCTTTACACGACCCATGAAGGCAAAAGTACCCAGGAATGATGAAAGTTATAATGCTGCCCTGATTTACTCTTCTACCTGGAGGACCCATGGCCCACAGAGAGAAGTTTTGTTCATTCTTAAAAGTCTTGGCCAAGTGTCATCTCCCATGAAGCATTTCCTGATAGCCCCTATTGGGTATCTTAATTAGTGCATGTATTTGCTCATTTATGTATTCACTTATCTCTTTCAATGGCTCTTTCTCCAAGTAAATAGTTTTAAGCAGAGAGTAAGATAATCCTAGCCAAGGAATATGAACACTTATGTGCTAAATGCAGTGGTAAAGACTTTCCGATGCTCTTTCATTTTAGTGTCACATCATGGTAGACACTATTCTTATTATCTTTATTTTATATTTGAGAATATAGAGGCTAAGAGAGATTGACATGTTGCAGTTTGTAATTGGCAGAGTGAGGGCGTAAATCCAGGCTGGCTCTGGAGTCCGGAGTTGGCTCTGTTAGCACTGGGGACGTGGATAGGAACCCCTTCACCAGCTTCACAATCCCAGGCAGAGGTATGTCAATTAGTGTAACATCTCTGGACTTTTTTTTTCACCTTCTACCCCTATGCCTAGATAAAGGGGTGGCCATGTGATGTGTAACTCTGTCATCCTTCTTTTCTCTTTTTGAAATTGACCTGCCTATACATAACATGTTCTCTGGTCTGCTCCCAGCCATTAGAGAAGCTCGGAACATCTGTAGGTCTTCAGCTCCTCTTTTAAATGTTTAGTCTGATGTTTGTGAAGATAATGCAGTGAACCATGACTTCAACTTCTTGCTCAGTTATAAAGCTGGTCTTTCATTTGGGACCTCAGTTGGGCAGGGTAGAGCAGTGATAGTTCTTTGAGCAGTGACGGTCCTTAAAACACCAGCATCCTCCCAATTGTGAGGCACAAAGAACTCAGAAAATGTTGGGATGGACTACACTGAAATGGTTAGAGAAGGCTTTGTAGAGAAGTGGGACTCAGAGCTGAGTTTTTATACAAGTCTCTATATAGAAAAAAACAACAACACTGGCTTAAGAGCAAAAGATATAAGTTCAATAGTGGAATAAAGGTGTATTGAGCTCTGAGTATACAGTAACTTCTTAATCAGCCATTGTTCTTATTAATAGGTAGTGGTGATGGGAAAGCAGCTTATTTATAGTGGTTACTTACCAACTAGTATTCAAGGTACTAACATTTTACATGATATATTTCCCTTAATCCTCAAAATATCTCTTGAAGTAGTGAATACCCTTACTTCCTATTTACAGACGAATAAACTACAATGCAGAGACGTCAGGTAATTGGCTCAAACCATCAGAGCTAATTGATGGCAAAATTATTAGATAGTAACTGAGGAATCCACCCAAGTGTGTGTGTCTCTAGTGCCAATATCTTTACATCTTTCATACATTTCTTTTCCACCATCACTATGCTGTGTCCTTGGCACCTGCAGAGCTCTTAGCTCTAGATATGGGATTATCTGTTTTCCTGTTTGTGTCCCATTAGAGAATGCAATCTTCATGAGAATAGGAACAGTGGCCTCCTCTTTGTACCTTCAGCTCTTAGCATATTTCACGTATTCAATTACATTTTTCTTGAGTTCCATAAATTGCTAGGCATAATGTATGGTGTGAGGCATACTTTGGTGAGCAAGAGAGATGTCATCATTACTCTATGGTGTGGTCAGTTTACCAGGGTGAATAATAAACTTACAAGTTAAAAAAAATAAGGAATTCAAAACTACTAATAGTGTGAACAGCTAGGCATAGTGGCACCTGCCTGTCATCCCAGTGACTTGGGAGGCTAAGGCAGGAGGATTGTGAGTTTGAGGCCAGAGACAGCCTGTGCAGCTTAGCAAGACCTTATCTCAAATTAGAAACAAATGGGCTAGGGCTGCACCTCAGTGCTGCAGTGCTTGCTTAGCATGTGTGAGGCCCTGGGTTCAGCTCCCAAGTACTGAAAAAAAAGTGCTATGAAGCCAAAGAATGGATAATTGGGGAGGATGGTGAGAGGGAACCTGGACAAGGAGCCCTCACTATGGGTTATTGAAGCTGTGACTTGAAAGATGGGGAAGAGCCAAGTTCAGGGAGCCGTTATTTCAAGAAGAAGAAAAGGAGTGATTGAAGGATCTGACATGAGAAAAATATTGACATGTTTAGAGTTAGGAGGTGAGCTGAGAAAGTGGCAGATGAGATTTATACATAGCCTTGAGGAGGACTTTGGATTTTAGTTCAAGTGCAATAAAATAGGTAGGCACTAAAAAAGGATAAATAAAGCAATGACCATAAAGATGAAGAGAAAGTAAGCTGATGTCAAAAAAATTTTTTTTTGTGGTACTGGGCATTGAATCTAGGGTCTCACACTTGCATGCTTTGCAAGTGCTGGATGACTGAGCTGCACCCCTAGCCCATATTTTTACTTTTGTGAGACAGGGTCTGGCTAAATTACACAGACTGCCTCTGGTCTCGAACTTGCGATCCTCCTGCCTCCACCTCCTGAGCTGCTGGGATTTCAGGCACGCGCCACCACACGCGGCTGTGTGTCAAAATATTTTTGAAGGTAGAATTGATAATGCTTGCTGATGGCTGGAGAATGAGAGGAAAGTTAAGATTGACCCGAAGGAAGGTTTCTAAGCTGAGCAACCGTGGGTGCTAATATCATTTACTGAAATGAGGAAGACTGAAGATATACCGGTGGGAGGAAGTGTTGGGGCAGCTAGTAAGACTTCACTTATAAAGCTGTGTGCTGTGGCTCATGCCTGTTATTGTAGTGACTTGGGAAGCTGAGGCAGAAGGATTGCAGGTTCGAGGCCAGAGGCAGCCTGCACAACCTGGTGAGACCCTGTCTGAAAATAAAAGAATAGAAAAGGAGGGTGGGAGTGCAGCTTAGCGGTAGAGCACTTGTCTAGCATGTGTAAGGCCCTAGGTTCAATCCCCATCAATGAAAAAAAGAAATAAATTATGTTTGAGATAACTAGTAGACACCCAACTGGAGCTGTAAAAAATTGAGGAAAAACCTACATTTGTCTCTATTTAGTTACAATCTTATCATTTTTGTTGAGCATGTTATGTACCTGGATGCAGAGAGAAACAAGCAGACAGCTCAAATAAGAAGCAACCTTTGTAATACTTTGAATGGTTTTAAAAGCCAGTGTCCAGTGAAAAAGTATTATACTGTGAGTACCTTCTTTTTGTACATGGTTGGTACAGGCTTTTATCACTAGTGTAAAAAAAATCTTTTACACAAATTTCCAATTCATACTATGTGCAGTAATAATTAGCAATTAAACAGTTTAGTGAAGAAACAATAGCCATACTCTGAGATTACATATATTATATAAACTATATACAATATACATGTTATATAATAATAATAATAATAATAATAATAATATCACAAGGCAATATATTTTTGTTTTCTGACTTCCAGAGCAAAAATAGTTTTGCCATATAGCTGTCTGTCATAATCACATTTGAAAATGTAAAGCTACATCAAGACATATCCTGATTTGCTTTTTGAGGTTCAGTGAAGCAGATTTTCAGAATGGCTTAGGGAAACGGTGGAGCTGGGGTTTAGCTCAGTTGGTAGAGTGCAGCTCTGCACTCTGAGACCCTTGGTTGGATCCCCAGCACTGCAAAAAATGGGAGAAGGATGTGGCAGCCCACTCTCAGAACAATGCTGAAAAATCCTTCCATTGAAAATGCTAGAGGGTCGCTATGAGTTGGATTTGACTCAATGGCACCTAATAACAACCAACTAGGGAGACAGCACTTCCCTATTTTCCAAGAGCCTGGATACGTCCCTATCAAGTGTTGGCTTGAGATCATTTTTAGGAGGACTTTTTCTATACTGAAGAAATGCAATTAGGAGTTATTGTTGTTGTTAGGTGCTGTGGAGTCGGTATCCAACTCATAGCGACCCTCTGTACAACAGGGGAAACACTATTGTCAGTGCATCTCTGCTGTTCATAGGGTTTTCAATGGCAGGTTGATTTTTGGGAGGGGGTTGCCAGGTCCTTCTCCCAAGCCTGCAGCACCTGGTGTTCCCAGGCGGTCTCCCATCCAGGTACTAACCAGACCGCTGCAGGCAATTAGGAGTTAAGACAGGAGTAAATATCGTACCCCTCACCACTGGCCTCCATCCCATTTGAACATAATTTTAGAAATTTGGCCTGGAATGGAGCTTAGCATAAAAGATTAAGATACGAGTCTTGCATCTTCAGGGCACTATCCTGTACTTTCTCACACACTCATTTGGATGACAGACACCAAGCAGCTTGCAAAAGGGCAGGGCCACCTTCTATCTTCTTGCAGGGAACAAGATATATGCAAATGAATATTTACTCTCTCTTTAAGCAAACATGGTCAGTTATTACAGTGGGTCAATGAGAGAACAGTAAAAAAATCACAATATGGAAAATAAACAGAATTTAAACCAGAGAAGTAGTAATCATAGAGCTAAATCTTTGGTGTAGGAATATCATGTGAAAATACAGAGAGATAACTACGATGATAAAATTCTAACTGAATGATGATGGTTTCCATTAGATGTCTGTGAAGGACATTATAGATGTTTTAATGGAAAATATTATAAGGAAAAATACCTGGCAATTGTCATTGTTATGTTGTTGTTGTTGTTGTTAGGTGCTGTCAAGTTGAGTTCAACTCACAGCAACCCTATGTACAACAAAAAAAACCACTCCCTGACATTGTGCCACATGGGGCATCTTGTCGGTATTTCACTGCTGTTCATAGGGTTTTCAATGGATGATTGTTTCAGGATTCTTTCAGGAGTGGACTGCCAGGTCCTTCTCCCATTCTTGCAGTGCTGGAGATTGAACCCAACCCAGGGCCTCAGAGATTTCAGAGCAGTACTCTACCAATTGAGCTAAACCCCAGCCTGTCGTTATTATAGTATTCATACATTTGGCCCCCTAGGTAGATTCGTAAAAACTGCAACTCAGAAAAACACATCTTTAGACCTGCATTTTTTCCAAGCTATCTCTGTATTACTGTGATAAAATATTGATAGGGATTGAAATTATTATGAAAAATAGCTTAGAAACGCTCTAAAGAAAGGAATTAAAAGATTATCATTCCCTTTCCCTGTTTGTCCTTATGATTGTTACTGAGATCTTGTAGAAAAGGTTCCTGTGTGTCCCCAGTGCTCTGAAGCTGACTGTTACCTGCTGCTGTGATCCTTTTGAGGGAGGACTCAGGAAACCTCGTGAACTTGTGTGGAGATCATCACCCTCTCATCCGAGTGATTCTAAGCCCAATATTCTAGCCTTGACACTTTCCCACTTAGCTTCCTTTAAGGGCTTCTGGATGCCCCAGGACAGGGTTTGAGCTCTACAAGTTTGCAAAGCCTTCATCCCCAGCTCCTACCCACAGCCTCATCTTCTGTCTCTACGTGTACCTTAAACAATCCAGCTAGAGCTGCTCGCCCAAGTACACACTGCTGCTTGTTGTATCTAGCTATTCCCTCCGCTGAGGACACACTTTGAAAACTCACACCCGGAAAGGGTTTACCTGGTTAACTCCTGCTGTTCTTCCTCTTAGACTCAGTCTCATTGCCTCTTTTTCAGGATTGGAACCCGTACCATTCCCATTGCTCCTGCATCTTCCCACAGTACATTAGCGCCCCCCCACCCCCCCGCTTTACTGCACATCCGTCATCATACTGAAATTGTTTCCATGCCTGAACTCATTACTATGCCAACTAGAGAATTAAACAGCTTCATCATCAATTGCTGTCACCTAGCATATTCAATGTTTATTTTTATTTGTTTGTTTTCTTTTTTTGATTGAACAAAGTAATTCAATACTCATCACACTCTACCTTGTCCCAAATCTCTTTGCTCATCACTTGCAGAGATATCCCCAGGTCTTGAGAATAAAATTGTGTCACTTCAGGGGCAAAATCAATAGGCTTCTCTTAAGTAATGGCAGCTGGGAGTAAGAAAGGAGGATTGCTTTTATTGAGTAGAGGGAACTCCAGAGAGTAAAGAATGCCACCCAAGGTCTGCTGCAATGTTACAGAACATGTTGATTTCACAAGGAGGGGCTCCAAGGGTTTCTGGAGAGAGAGTGGGCATGGTCAGCTGGGAAAACATACGCATACTATAATCCTCCTAATGCTTCTGTTTTAATTTTGGCAGAATTGTAATTCACCGCCTACACAGGTGAGATAATGTGAAATCTTTTGAGTGGAATTTCCTGAGAAACCTGATTCAAATGCGGCAAGAATGGAATGGACATAATTTGTCTGTGCATTTGTGTGTACACATTCTATTTTTAAAATTAGGATTCTAAAGTCTGGAGATAATGGAAATAAGAAGCAATGCTAGTTTATAGGTAGACTCATCAAAGATTTCTGGAGGTGAATTAGCCAAAAATGCAGGCAGCAGATAGTCTTTGCTTTTAGAGCAAACATTCCCAGAGACTGCATCTTTAAAGCTGACCTGGGAAAGTTATTTTTCCTGAATATAAGCTGCTGCCTTTGTCTTATTTGTTAAAGAAGGTTAGGGAAGTGAAATTACCAGGGAGTTTAAGCATCGTGAAGTAGCATCCTTGTTTGCAGTGCCTTTCACGGAAGGTGGCTTTATAAAGGATTTATTGTCACCTCCATGTGCCAAAGTGAGGTCCTAGAGTTAAAAGGTGAGCATGACATTGAAAGACATTTAATATTGAGCAAGAGCCTGTGATTTGTGCAAATTCCCCCTTTAGTAAAAAGCAACCTTTACATGCCATTTTCTCCATGAAGTCTTATGTGTCTGGTTTCCTCAGTACTGTTTGTCTCTGTATTCTGAGTACTAAATATTAGTGATGATTATCATTGGTCCCTTTCTAACACTATGCTGACATTATTGGCTTTGGAATGTTCCTCTAACCAGGCTTGAAGATTCTTGGGAGAAATGAACTGTGATGAAGTACAGAAAAAGTGTATGATGACACATGAGACCAAATCCAAAGTCTGCATTTATTACCTAAGTGATTTTAAGCAAGGCATTTAAAATCTCTGTGTATCAGTTTCCCCCTATAAAATAGAGTTAATAATATTACTTCCCTCAAATAGTTATCCTTCACGTGTCTGTCAGTTTGCTGCACTGTGGGGGCTGGCATGTTGCTGTGATGCTGAAAGCTGTGTCAGTGGTATTAGAGAAACCTACCACATGGTGGACAGGTTTCAGCTGAGCGTCTCCAGCTGAGCGTCCAGACAAAGGCAGACTAGGGAGAAGGATGTGGCTAACCCACTTGGGAAACAATTAGCCATTGAAAACCCTATGAATAGCAATATAGTCAAATATAGTGCTAGAAAATGAGCCCTCCCCTGCTGCCCAGTTTGGAAGGCACTCAAAAGAAGGAAGAGTTACCTCCTCAAAGTAGAGTAACCTTTAATGATGGAAATGGAGTAATGCCCCAGGGACCTTCCTTTGTTGATGTGGCATGACTCAACATGAGAAGGAAAAACTGTAAGCCTCCATTACTAACTGGAACATGGAAAGTATGTACTATGAACCTAGGAAAATCAGAAATTGTCAAAGGGAAAGTGGAGACCATAAACATCAATATTCTAGACATCAGTGAGCTAAAATGGACTGGTATGGGCCATTTTGAGTCAGATAATCATATGGTCTACTGTGCTGGGAATGATTGATTAAAGAGAAATGGGGTTGCATTTATCATCAAAAAAGACATCTCAAGATCTGTTCTAAAGTACAATGCTATTAGTGATAGAATGATATCTATATGCCTACATGGAAGTCCAGTTAATATGACTACTATTCAAATTTACGCACCAACTACTAAGGCTACAAATGAAAATAGAGAAGTTTTTAGCAGCTTCTGCACTCTGAAATTTATCTAACATGTAATCAGGATGCCCTGATAATTACTAGTGACTGGAATGTAAAAGTTGGGAACAAAGAAAGAGGCTCAGTAGTTGGAAAATATGGTCTTGGTGACAGAAATGATGCTGGAGATCATATGACAGAATTGTTTCAGTCCAATGACCTTTTAATTGCAAATACATTTTTTCACCAATATAAACAGTGACTGTACATATGGAATTTACCAGATGGAACATACGGGAACCAAACTGACTACATTTGTTGAAAAAGATGATGGAAAAGCTCAATATCAAAAGCCAGAATAAGACCAGGTACTGATTGTGGATAAACTATCAACTGCTCATATGCAGGTTCAAACTGAAACTGAAGAGAATTAGAACAAGTATACAAGAGCCAGGGTATGACTTTTACTATATCCCACCTGAGTCCCACCTCAAGAACATATTTGATGCATTAGACACTAATGATCAAACACCAGATGAGTTGTGGCATGACATGAAAGACACCATTTATGAGGAAAGAAAAATGTATTAAAAAGACAGAAAAAAAGAAAAGACCAAATTACATGTGAAAAGAGACTCTGAAACTTGCCTTTGAATGTCAAGGATCTAAAGTGAAAAGAAGACATGACGAAGGTAAAGAACTAAACAGAAGATTTCAAATGGCAGTTTGAGAAGACAAAGTCAAATATTATAATGGTGTGCGAAGATCTGGATACAGAAAACCAAAAGGGAAGGACATTCTCTGTTTTTCTCAAGCTCAAGGAATTGAAGGAAAAAAACCCTCAAACCTCAGGTATGACTCTAGAGGGAAAATATTAAACAATGCAGGAAACATTAAAAGAAGAGGGAAGGAATATGCAGAATCATTATACAAAAAACAATTGGTGGATAGCCAACCATTTCAAGAGGTTGCTTATGATCAGGAAGAAATGGTCTGGAGGAAGAAGTGGAAGTTGCCTTGAAGGAATTAATGAAATACAAGGCTCCAGAAGTTGATGGGATACCAAATGAGATGTTTCAATAAACAGATGCAACTCTAGGGGTGCTAAGTTGTTCATGCCAGGAGATTTGGAAAACAGCTACCTGGCCAATTAACTGGAAGAGATCCATATTTGTGCCTATTCCCAAGAAAGGTGATCCAACCGAATGCAGAAATTACCAAATAATATTACTAATATCACTGGCAAGTACAAGATTGTTAAAGATCATTCAGAAGTGATTACAGCACTATATAGACAAGGAACTTCTGGAAAATCAAGCTGGATTCAGAAGAGAATATGGAACCAGAGACATCATTGCTGATGTCAGATGGATATTAGCTTATTAGCTGAAAGAAGAGAATACTAGAAAGATGTCTATCTATGTTTTACTGACTATGCAAAGGATTTGACTGTGTGGAACACAACAAATTATGGATAACATTGTGAAGAATGGGAATACCAATACACTCAATTGTACTCATGAAGCATCTATATGTGGCAAGGAGGCAGTCATTTGAACAGAACAAGGAAACATTGTGTGGTTTAAAATCAAGAAAGAGGTGCGCCAGGGCTATATCCTTTTACTGTACCTCTTCAATCTCTATGCTGAGCAAATAATCCTGGAAGTTGGATTTTATGAAGAAGAACATGGCATCTAGATTGGAAGATGACTCATTAACAACCTCCTTTATGTAGATGACACAACTCTGCTTACTGAAAGTGAAGAGAATTTAAAATATTTGCTGATGAAGATCAAAGAACACAGCCTTTAGTATGGATACCTCAACATCAAGAAAACAAAACTCCTATAACTGGGATGCAATTGGGTCAGTACATAACTTCTTGATAAATGGAGAAAAGATTGAGGTTGTCCAAGATTTTGCTTTACTTTGTGCTATAATCAACACCTGTGGAAGGAGTAGTCAATATATCAAAAGATGCATTGCATTGGGAAAAGCTGTTACAAAATACCTCTTTAAAGTGCTGAAAAGTAAAGATGCCACATTGAGATGAAGGTGTACCTTACTTATGCCATGCCATTTTCATTCACATGATAAGGTTGTGAATGCTGGACATCGAATAAGGGAGACAGGAGAAGAATTGATGCTTTTGAATTATGATGTTGGAGACAAATATTGAACCATGAACTGCCAAAAGAATCAACAGATCTATTCTAGATGAAGTGCATCCAGAATGCTCCTTGGAAGCTAGGATGCATAGATTGCATCTTATATATTTTAGACATGTAGTCAGGAGGGACCAATTCCTGGAGTAGGACATCATATTTTGGAAAGTGGCAGGTCAACCACAAAAAGGAACACCCTCAACTAGATGGATTGACACAGTGGGTGCAAAAATGGGCTTAAACATAAAAAATCATGTGCCTGCCACAGTGTCGAGTAGTGTTTCATTCTGTTGGACATAAAGTCGCTACCAGTCAGACTCAACTGGATGGCACCTAACAACAACAACAACAAATAGTTGTGTCTGCTTTCAATTCGTTGAAAATAACAATATCTTTTCTCCCAGGACCTTCCATTTGCTATCCATTTGCTTAGAATGTGCTTCCTTTCATTATTTATGTCTTTTGGGGCTTAGCCTAAAAGCCACCTGTACCTAGAAGCCTTCGCTGAGCCCCTCCCCTCCCCATTATAAATGTTGTCCTTTGTTATCACCCAATTCTTCCCTTCACACTAGCCAGCACCATCCAAGTGACTGTTCCTGCTCCCTCCAGGAGTTTGTAAGTTCCACAAGGGGAGGTGCTACGTCTATTTTGTCATCCCATCCGCTATCTTCTGTGACTGTCTGATCACTCTATCCTCAATGCTTACCAAAATTTCTGGTGTTCAATAAATAATTAGGAGTGTAATGAACGTCTTGTAAACATTCATTTAATAGCTATGTGGATTGCTCCAATGATGAACTAAAAAAAATCTGTTGAGTGTGACCTGTAACAAACACTAATGCTTTAATATGCATAGCTTCTTTTCTTTCTTTCTTTCTTTCCTTCTTTCTTTCTTTCTTTCTTTCTTTCTTTCTTTCTTTCTTCCTTCCTTCCTTCCTTCCTTCCTTTCTTTCTTCTTTCTTCTTTCTTCTTTCCTTCCTTCCTTTTTTTTGTGGGAGAAGGATGTGACAGTCCACTCCTGAAACAATCAGCTGTTAAAAACCCTGTGAGGGTTGCTATAAGTCAGACCCAATTCAAAGGCACCTAACCATAACAACAATTTTCTTTTCCATGTCCATCATGATTTTACTGCTGAAGGGACTACATTAAAAAAAATCTAAATACATAGAAGGGGCTTTTTTCCTTCTGTGAAAATTAAATGTATCTTCATCTTATTTACTGGAAGTTCCTATTGTGGGTTGGAAAATAAAGCCTGTCTTGTAAAGGAGCTTTCAGCCTGTCAGCAGTGTGCATCACACTTGGTCTTGTTTAATATGTGTGTGAACATGTGTACATGAATATGTAGAATACTTTCAGTCCTTACAGAAATCATATTTCATAGATCCCATATTAAGACACTCAAAATACTAATTCAGTCAGTAATTACACATGGCAGTGTCCTGGGGTGAGAAGGACAAGAAGTGAATTAGATTTGTAGAGATGAGAACATGGAAACCCTGAATAAGACAAGGTAAAAAATGAAAGTTACACATATGTATGGAACTGAAGCCTGATGGAGACACAGGGAAGGTGAGAGATGACAGGGATTTTTATTATTATCTTGTGGAAAAGAAGGAGAAGTCAGTGGCATAGGGCTTATGGGCAGGCTTTAGGATCAAACAGGCTTATGTTCAAATTGTGACACTGCCATTTGTACTTTTGAGATTTTGGTCAAATTATTTAAACTTCTGTGTTTGTAATTTACGTAATCAAAAGTGACAATACCTTCTTTAACACACTTGTGTGTGAATTATGTAACATAATATACATGATTTAATACACATAGTAACAGGCATACTGAGTCCTCAACAAAGGTTATTATTATTACCTATTATTATCTAAACCTCTTATTTTATGGGTGGAAAATATAGGACTCATGTAGAAAACAGAATTGGCCAAAGAACATGTGGTAATATAGAGATAAGATCAGGACTGTTAAGTGTGTCACACAATTCTCATTTGGAATTTTCCTTCTCCATCTCCTCCCTTCCCTTTCTCATAAGCACATCATAGAAAAGATAGCAACAGGTAGAAGTCAATGGAAAATCATTCAAAGGGCTTTCTGTTCCTAGCAATATGTTTACCACACTATGTAACTTAAGAAATCTCCTGTTATTAGCACCTCCTGTTATGGCACGTATACAACTTGAATAAATATAAGACAAATGCTTTACATGCATAAAGTGAATATGGAATAAAAAAGTATAATTCTTCAGTTTTAAGAAATGGAGTGAAGTGAGAACTGAACACAATTTGAAAGCTGACAATATTGCTGCCTGGAGCCAGGACAGAGGTAGAGCAGAATCAGTTTCTATAACATTTTATTACAACTTGGTGACATGAGATGATATCTTAGTTCTATAGCATCCAGACAGTTTTAACCAAGACTTTTATATAAAGTCAAGATAATAAAGGATGGAATAGAACAAGAATAATCTCTCCTAAGGCAGAGGAGGTCTGCAGCTGTAGCATCCTGGCATCTGATCCTGTGTGATCTCAGAAGCTAAGCAGAGTTGGCCTGGTTAGTCTTTGGATGGGAGACCACCTGGGAATACCAAGTGCTGCAGGCTAGAGAGAAGGACCTGCAATCCACTCCTGAAACAATCTGCCACTGAAAACTCTAAGAAGAGCAGAGAAGCAGTGACAATAGTCCTGGACACGACAGTGACAGAGAGTGTTTTGTTCTGTTGTACATAGGGTCACTATGAGTCAGACCCGACTTGATGGCACCTAACATCACGGCAGAGGAAGATGGCAGAGAAACTGTGTGCAAGTTCCTGTTGTAGCTTGTGTATAAGCTTTAGTTGGAGAAGAAAATGATGAATATTTTAATCTTGGACTTGCTTTATGTATATTTGAAGTTCTACTTAAGTAGGGGCCAACTTTATATCAGGAAAGTCCAAGTGAGAAATTAATATAAAATTGGTTGTTATTTAGTGATACTCCTTAAATACTGGGTAGAAACAAATGCAAAAACACATCTGGAGGGAGAATCTCTAAATAACAACTGCTTGTCCTCTGAGAACTTTGATAATAGAAGGATCTGATAAGGAAGGTCATTTAAGTATGTTTAAATTATTATAAATGTAAGAGAATAAATTCAAACAATGAGTCAATCACAAAAGAAACAGGCATATTTGATGAAGAACTGAATACCATCTCTAAACATGGAAATAAAATTTGAAATGAATGAATAATGAAAAAATGGATTACTCAAAGATTACACACAGATAGAGTTAGTGAACTGAAATATATCTAAGGAAACATCCAGAATTCAGCACAAAGAGAAAAAACATGGAAAATACAACAGAGGTTAAAGAAAAAAGAAAAAGAGTAAGATGATTCAAAATATATCTAATAACTTTTTGGAAAGAGAATATAGAAGGAATGTGAGAGTGTGGGTGATGTAATATTTAAAGAAATCATAACTAGGAACTTTTTAGAATGGAAATAAACCATGATCCCTCAGATTTAACAATAGCAATAAATTCCATGCAGAATCAATAAAGTGAACCTAAACCTAGAACCCTCATGGTAAAATTATGGAATACCAAAATGGAGAGATCATTAAAATAACATGGAGAACAGACAGATTATATAGAAAGATATTACCACTAAACTGATATCAGACTTCTCATTAGGAGCAAAGAGGCCAGGGAACAATGGAATAGTTATTGTCAAAAGCTTGTGAAAGTCAAACCATCATCCCACAATTCTACATTCAGAGTATAAAATGATGCAGTGTGAAGACAAAAAGATTTTCAGATACTTAAAACTGAAGGAATTCATTCCTTATGAGTTCTAACTAAAGGTATAATATGATATATATTTATGGGAGAAGGACATGGGAATCCACTCCCAAAGCAATCCCAAAAGAATCAGCTATTGAAAACCCTATGAGGGTTGGTATGAGTCAGACCCAACTCGATGACATATGATTTTATATATATATATATATATGTGTGTGTGTGTATATATATATATATATATATATATATATATATATATATATATATATATATATATATATATATATATATATATATATATATATATATATATATATATATATATATATACACATACATACACATACATGCTGGGATTTAGCTCAGTTGGTAGAGTGATGCTCTTCAGTCTCTGAGGTCCCGGATTTGATTCCCAGCGCTGCAGAAATGGGAGAAGAATGTGGCAATCCAGTCCCGAGGCAATCCTGAGACAATCAGCCATATGTATCTGCAACCATAGCACTATGGTGTCTGATCCTGTCAGATCTCAGAAGCTAAGCAGGATCAGGCCTAGTTAGTACTTGGATGGCAGATGGGAGACCTCCTGGGAACACCAGGTGCTGTAGGTTTGGGAGAAGGACCTGGCAACTCACTCCCATAAAACAATCAGCCACTGAAAACCTTATGAATAACAGAGAAGCACTAAAAATAACAGTGTTTCGCCTGTTGTACGTTGGGTTGCAATGAGTCTGACACCAACTTGAGGGCACCTAACAACAACAAACACAAGATGAAACTAAAACACTAGAGAGAAGAATAATAGGTAATCCAGAAAGGGTAAACATGGGTGACAGTGTTACAAGGCCCTTCCTCATGTGTAAGAAAGGAGAGTTAAGACACTGCATAATTTTTAAAATAAAAAAGTAGCCAACAAAATAGAGAAACTAGTATGAATAAATTTCTAGAAAATTATAAAGAATGAACATGGATAGAATAAAGGAAATTTGGTCAATTTAACAGAAGGCAAAGCCAGGTGTCATGGTACGCGTCTATAATCTCAGCTACTGGGGAGAGATTGAGGCAGGAGGATCATGAGTTTGAGGCCAGAAGCAGCATGTACAAGTTAGTGAGACCCTGTTTCAAAAATAAAAAGACCAAAAGAGACAGGGATACAGCTTAGTGGTGGGGCACTTGCCTAGATATTGCATGTGAGGCCCTGGGTTCAACCCTTATTAGGGGAACAAAACAGTAAAAATAAAACACCAAAACAACAACAAAATTCCCCAAAACAAACAAAAAACCTGGAAGACAAGTAAAAAGCAAAAACAACAGGAAATGAGAGCATGTTAAAGATAAAGCACTACAGCCACTGAAAACACTAATAGCAGAGAAGCACTGACATAGTGCCGGGCAAGGCACCGTGTTGGGGAGTGTTTCATCCTGTTGTATATAGGGTCACTATGAGGCACATCCAACTCGGTGGCACTTAATGACAACAACAAAATGACAAAAACAAATCTAAGTAGATATTTAATAATCATTAAGTTTAAATAGTGTAAACTTGCCTTTTAACAAGAGACACAACTAAAAAAACACATAGAGAAAAAGGGTGAAGACGATGGGATGGAAAAAAGGTGTATTAAGAAAAAGTACTGGGTAATTAAGCAAAGCTGATACAGATAAAATACCGGGAAAAGTAGATGTTAGGGAAACAAACACTATTAGGAAAAGAGAAGGTCATCAGGTAATATATACAATTTTTAGGGAGCTCTATTAATTCTAAATTTGTGTGATATAGTAATTTAGGCTTAAAATATGTAAAGCAGAAATCGAGGGAAAACCAAAAAAAGTTGTAAGCCTAAATTTGATGGATCTTAATGGGATTATGTTGGCATTAATATATAAAAGATTAAAAAAATTATCAAATTTATTGTAGTGATGAACATTAATTAGCATAATCTAATGAACATACTAGACAACATATGTTCATTTTAGGCATACATGCAATATTTTAAAGGACCATATGTTAGAAAACATTAAATATCATACTGATGAATCACTATAATTGAATACACTTTCTAATCACAATGCAAAATAAAGGGGTGGGGTAGAGGTAAATATTGAAAGTCAATTAGAAATTCACTCAGTCTAACAATTACAAACCAAACTTCTAACTCAAGGGAGTGGAAAATAGAATACATTTGCAAATGGATGATAATAAAAAAATACATTTCAAAACTTAAAATGTAGATCTAATATAGTTCTCAGGGTATTTATGGTCTTTACCTGCTTATATGAGAAAAACAGAAGGCTAAAAATTAGCTGACCATTCAATATTTGAAACGAGGTGAGAAACAAAAACAAAAGCAAGGGAATACAGTACAAAGAGAGAATGAAATATATTAACAAAATATATGAAATAAGATATAAAGTGCAAAGTATTAAAATGCTCACTTTGCCATTCAGCATGACTGAGTATCTTCTTTAAAGACTAATCAAGAAAATATGAGAAAGTAGAAAGAAATAGATTAGAAATACAAAGGTGATAAAATTATGGATTTCTCAGAAAATTTAAACCACAAGAGAATAATTTAAAAAATGCATTATGCCAATACATTTGAAAAATTAGGCAAAACAATTTCCTAGAGAACTGTAACTTACTAAAACTGATCTGACAAGGAATTTTATACCTTTATAGACTATTAATCATTAAGTAAATTGAATGAGTAGTTTCAAATGTATAGGTTTCCCTCTTCAGCCTGAATAGCCCATTCTTCATATGCGGAGCTTCTGGAATGCCACCAGATGGCATTCTGATGGCTTTGCCTTGGCATTCTCTCCATACCCGCCCTTTGTATAAACAGTTGACACTCTATACCAGACATTGTTCCAAGTCTTTGTATAAGAAACAAAACAAAACAAAACAAATCAAATATGGTCCTTGCCTCAGACAACTCACACTCCAGTATGAAGTTAGAAAACTTCACCAACATGATAAGAAATTTAAACACATTGTCACACAGGGCTTTAAAGGGACACAATGAAAATGGATATAGTTATTTTCGATCTTCCAAAATTCAACATAGTATTTGAAGTCAAGAGGTCATACTTTATGTTTGTTACTTAATAAGACATTAAAATTGTTTTGAAATAATTTTAAACTTTCAGAAAGGTGTAAGAACAGAACCAAAAGCTCCTAAAAGGATCATTAAATTAAATCCTAATCTGTTAACATGGAAACCTGTCCCTAGTTTTACACAGATCTGGGGAGGGAGCACAGATCAAAGAGAGCAGTTTGCGTTATAATTCAGCCATCGAAAGCAAATGTCCCCACATGTTTTCTCGCCAGAGTCTCGGAAGGGGAGTCAACTGGCATTTTGTTTGTTTGTTTTTGTTTTCTTGAGGCAGGGTCTCAATGTGTAGCCTAGGCTGGCCTGGAACTCCCATCCATCCTCTTGCCTCAGCCTCTGGAGTGCTGGGATTACAGATGTGTGCCACTATGTCTTGCTTCAATTTTTATTTAATATCAGAAAATGCACTTATTGCGGCATGGTATCTCTTGAGACCAGATTGCTGTGGCCCCGCCTTTTTAACTCCTCTTGATTTCAAAATGTTCTCACACATGATGTCTCTGAGAATCTCTAAAAAGTGTCCCTTTGATTGGGAAGCTATCCTTAAATTAAGTGCCACATTCAGTCAAATAAATGGTAAATTGCAACTCTCTCTTATGTCACTGGCTTGCTTTCCTTATTTATTTGTCTGTTTGTTTACAGTACTAGGATGTTGAAACCAGGGCCTCACATGCTAGGCAAGTGCTCTACCACTAAGCTGCATGCCCAGCTCCTTTTATATTTTGAGAAAAGTTCACACTCAATTGTGCAGGCTGCTTCAGGTCTTGAGATCCTCGGGCTTCAACCACCCAAGTTGCTGGGATCACAGGCATGTGCCACAGTGCCCACCTATTTCCCTGGTTTTAAAAATACCTTTCCCAATAGCTCAGTTCTGGATTTAGTTTTGTATGCAAATACTATCTGAGGAAGTGCTGGGGTTTAGTTCATTTGGTAGAGCACTTGCTCTGCACACTTTGAAGCCCTGGGTTCATTCCCTATCATTGCATAAAATGAGAGAAGGACCTGGCAGCCCACTCCTGAAACAATCAGCCATTGAAAACCCTATGAATTGCAGAGATGCACTGACATAGTGCCAGGCATGGCACAGGGTTGGGGGGGGGGCGGTTTCATTCTGTTGTACATAGTGTCATTATGAGTTGGACCTGACTCTAATGGCACTTAACCAGCACCACCACAGCCCTAGGAAAGTTGTTTGCAGTGAGAATATTGCAGAAGTTGAGCTTCCCATCTTGCCTCAGCCCAGAGGAGATGAGTCAGTCACAGAAGCCCTCTACTACTCTGTTCTCCTTACAGGATCCCCATAAGCCCCCAAATCATGCTGGTCCCCCCTTTCTGTTTCACTGTCACTCCATTTTGCCTATATATAACTTTAACTTTGAGCTGGACTGGAGGAAATCCTGTGTTTCTCACATACTTTTTCTCATTATCGGCATCCCAAACTCTTATTTGAAAAGATATTAATGTTATTATAGCAATTATTGATGATAGATATTTATTTTTGAGGAGTAGTTTACAGTCCAGAGTACAGTTTTATATAATGCCAGAGTAGAGAGACTTTCAGGAACATCTGGCTGAACTTTGGTCATGGGAACTAGAGAAGAATGAATGGAAGGGAAGTTCATTTCTAGGTTTCATCTCCTAAGCTCCCCCATGCCAATTTCTCGATTCTTTATTTTATATTTTCTTTGATTAGAGATGCTGGACCATCAGTGTCCTTTTGTATGACTAATCTCCCTAGAGGGGCTGGGATTTAGCTCAATTGGTAGAGCTCTGTGCTGCAGTCTCTGAGGTCCCGAGTTCAATTCCCAGCACCACAAAAATGGGAGAAGGACCTGGCAATCCACTCCCAAGGCAATCCCGAAACAGTCAGCCATTGAAAACCCTATGAGGGTTGCTATGAGTCAGATACCACCTCGACAGCACCTAACAACAACAACAATCTTCCTAGAAGCTATTTTCACTCCTTTCAAGTTTGATATATGTCATGAGCCCTGTTATGGTTTAGATATACAATGTCCCCCAAAACCCATGTGCTAAAGCCTGGGTTCCTAGCTTGTGGCACTACTGAGAGCTGATTGAATCATGAGGGTGCTAAGCTCATCAGTGGTCAATCCATTGATGAATTCACATTGGATGCCCTGTTGGGAGGTAGGGGCTGGTGGGAGGAAGGTCACTGGCAGCATGTCTTTGGAGGATATCCCTGACCCTTTCTCTCTCTTTCTGCGTCCTTTCTACCATGATGTCAGTCACCATATGCTCCCTGCAATGATGTTATGTCCACCACAGGCCCAGAAGCAAAGGAGTCAATTGGCCATGAGCTGAAACCTCTAAAACCATTAGCCAAAATAAATTCTTCCTCCCTTAAGTTATTTTCTAAAGTATTTTGTCACCATGATGCAAAGTTACTAATATAAACCCCTTTTGCCAACAGAAAAGACCAGACATCAAGTCAGCCCCAGGAAATAGTTCACAACTACCCCCATTAACCTCTCTACACATCACCTCACTCTTTTTAAATCATTTGTGTCAATGTTCAGACTTTTCAGGAATTTGAAGTGGTTTTTCAACTATGGCTACATAGCAAATTCATTCAGAGAGATTTTAAAAGTTTTGATTTCTGGATTATACCTCAGGAGAACTAAATGAGAATTTCTGGAGGGTGGAAAGCAAGAGTCAGTCGTTCTTAAAACTTCTGGGTAATACCAACATGCAGCCCAAATTGCCCATCAATGTGAAGTGCCTTGCTTCTTGAACTTGATTGTGCAGGCAGATCACCTGGATGGTTTTGTTAATATGCACACTACAATTTGGTTCACTGAGGTGGGATCTGAGATTCTTCACTTCTATGGGGCTTAAAGGCGATGCTGATACCGCTAGTTCACAGATATACTTTGAGCAGCAAAATATCTGTGGAAGCTGAGTGAATCTTTGCCTTTCTCCTGAATGAAGGACAGGGTATCATCCACCTGAATACTGTACCTGTTTATTAGTGGGCACCATTGTAGGCAAGAGATAGCAGCCACTGAGCCCCCCTATCCTGGAGCATCATGTGGCTCCAAGGCCCCTGTATGCTCCCAAAACTAGGACAGAGTTCATAGGGAAAGTCATTTCCTTGACCCCTCAAAGTTGGGATAGAAGCTTGCCTTCTATCACCCACATAATTCACCCTAGAAGCAGGATGAAATGCTTGTAGGAGAAGTTGAGGATAGTTTAGACGTTTTAAGACATCTAATGTTTACGAGTCTACAGGCATACCACCCTGGCGTCTGATCCTGTCTGATCTTGGAAGCTAAGCAGGGTCAGGCCTGGTTAGTTCTTAGATGTGAGACTGCCTGGCAATACCTGGTGCTGTAGGTTTGGGAGAAGGACCTGGCCGCCTACTCCCCAAGCAATAAGCCATTGAAAACCCTATGAATACCAGAGAAGCACTGACATAGTGCCAGGCACGGCAGAGTGTTGAGTAATGTTTTGTTCTGTTGTACACAGGGTCGCTATGAGTTGGACACCATTCAACGGCACCTATCCACCAATAATGTTGACTGAGAAATAAACCCTATTGATGCAGGCCAGACTCTAGGGGTTGCTAACTTTATAAAAGCAGGAACAGCTTCTTCCTCAGGCAGCAGACGGAGGGTCTATGCACAGGCCATATTGGAACAGAATGAGAACAAGTGTGCTGAATAGCAGCCCCTCCAGGGAGCATGGTATGCCTTCTCTCTGGAGGACTTCAGCATCCCCACCCCCTTTTCTGGGAACAGCCTAATGAAACATAATAAAAACAAAATGGTTCCTTATGCAATTTGCAGAAGTAAGCCAACTCTTAATTTAAAATGGAATACAGAAGAACCTACAAGAGACAGTTTGATGTCTTTATTTAACTTGCTGCCTCTACTGGACCTCAGTAAGATCAAAGGAAGCCTATCTTTCATTGCTTTCAAAAATGCTCCCTTAAGAACTTGATCAGATAATGCAGCCATGTAGCTTGGAAGAATACCCAAGAACCTGCCCAGATTTGAAGCCAGCCTGTCTCATCTGTGGGTCTGGTCCTTGTTCCCCATGAGGCCTTGGCAAACACTTACACCTCTTAAAGTCTTTCAATTGTCTTCTGTGAAATAGATTTTGTGAAAATTAAAGACCTATTAGAAATTCGGGATTGATAACAAGGGCTTAGTCAGCTATGTTGTTGTTGTTGTTGTTAGGTGCCATCGAGTCGGTATCCGACTCATAGCAACCCTCTGTACAACAGGGGAACAACTATTGTCAGTGCTTCTCTGCTGTTCATAGGGTTTTCAATGGCAGATTGATTTTTGGGAGGGGGTTGCTGGGTCCTTCTCCCAAGCCTACAGCTTCTGGTGTTCCCAGGTGGTCTCCCATCCAGGTACTAACCAGGCGAGACCCTGCTTAGCTTCCGAGATCTGACAGGATCGGATGCCACAGGGCTATGGCTGCAGGCTTAGTCAGCTATGTTGTTGTTGTTAGTTGCCGTCGAGTCAGTATCCAGCTCATAGCCACCCTCATAGGCTTTTCAATGGCAGACTGTTTTGGGATTGCCTTGGGAGTGGATTGCCAGGTCCTTCTCCCATTTTTGTGGTGCTGGGAATTGAACTCAGGACCTCAGAGGCTGCAGCACAGTGCTCTACCAACTGCGCTAAATCCCAGCCCTTAGTCAGCTATAGCTATCAGTATTTTTAAAACTTGCCTTGCTTTTTGACACTTTTTTTTTGTTGTTTTTATTTAGTTAATCCAAATATAAAAGAATAGATAGAAATCTTCTGGTAGTGGGGAGAAATTTGAAATGTCCCTGGGCTAAGACTCTGATTCTAGGAAATCATAGTCTAAACTGCAAAAATATTGAGTATTTAACACTTGGAGAAGGACAGGCACACGGCTATTTGTAAGCAAATGTTCCTTCTGATTTCCTTCTCCTTCCTTCCTGCATGGGTTTGGGGTAAGGATCAGAAGTCCAGAGAAGGCCAACCGGTTTTATCAGTGCAGAGGCCACTTTGTAGGCTCAGGCATGGGTGTGTTATCAATGGAGAAAGCATCTCAGGAAGAGTAGAGTGGGGTCTCCAAGGCAACCAGAGCCTGTGAGCCCTTCCTGTGCATTTCTCTAGAGCAGGGAGAATCCAGCTGCCTCTCTTCTGCAGGCCCAGCTGGTGGGTGCTGATTTTCAAGGTACTCTGGGTTTTTCATAATGGGCTTTGACTATAGATGAGTTGCACAATGTAATTATGTACATGAATTCGCTACATCCTGGTCCCAGGTTGAATATTTTGTACTCGGGAAAAATGTATAAAATGCAGTGGCCTTGGTGTTTATATCCCTTCCAGGGAGGTAGCTTCATCAGCCTGAAAATCTCACAATTAAGGGTTTTCAGCATTTAATTTAAACTTCGAACTGTGGCTAGTTTTAAGCCTGCCATATTGCTAATTTGCAGATTGGATTCAACATCTTATATGTTTAACGCAGCCTGCAATCCAACCACTGTGGTGTCCTATCCTGTCAGATCTCAGAAGGTAAGCAGGGTGGGGCCTTGTTAGTACTTGAATGGGAGACCTCCTGGGACCACCAGGTGTTGTAGACTTGGGAGAAGGACCTGGCAACCCACTCCCCCCAAATGATCAGCCATTGAAAACCCTATGAATAGCAGAGAAGCACTAACAATACTGTTTCACCTGTTGTACGTAGGGTTGCTATGAGTCAGATACTGATTTGAAGGTACCTAAAAACAACAACAACATGTTTAACACATACTACTGTCTGAAAAAGATTTAAAAATATTGTCTCTCATAAAATGTTAGCCTGTATTTTGTGATGGCTCACCATACACTGGATGGCTGGAATATTCTAAAAAGAAAGATATTGGTTTAGATGGGGTAGGTACTATGTGCTAGATACAGTGAGAAGCTACTTTTTTCATTTATTGTATGTCAGGAATTATTCTATGCCATTTTCATATCTTCTCATTTACTTCTCATAATAGTTCAGGGATGTTGTTGTTGTTGTTGTTGTTGTTAGGTGCCGTCAAGTCGGTATCCGACTTATAGCGACCCTCTGTGCAACAGAGGAAACACTATTGTCAGTGCTTCTCTGCTGTTCATAGGGTTTTCAATGGCAGATTGATTTTTGGGAGGGGTTTGCCAGGTCCTTCTCCCAAGCCTACAGCTTCTGGTGTTCCCAGGTGGTCTCCCATCCAGGTACTAACCAGGCCCGACCCTGCTTAGCTTCTGAGTTCAGGGAAGGAAGTATTAATTACTCATCCATAGAAACAGGAGAAGAAATTGGTTAATATAGAGTTTTAATACGTTCCTGAAGATTTATAGCTAATAAGTGCTTCAACCAGAATCAAACCTAAGATATGTCTATTTACACTTAATAATACTGTGGTAAGGATGGCCCCCGAAACATTAGCCACTTACACAACAATGGCTTTTCTTACTTTAAGGCCCACTGTTGCTTAGCTTTGGCTTGGCTCCGTATACCTCTGCTGTGCTCAAGGAGATGGCAGTGGCTCCCTGCTTGTTTTACCGCAGGGAGAATACAGAGTGGAGCCACCCAGCACTCCACTCCCACATACCATTCCTCGGACAGAGCAAACTGCATGGCCAAGTCTGTATCACTATGGGTGGGAAGGTGAGACGGGAGCGTTGTAAGTTCTCTCACAGGAAAGGCAAGGAACATTCTGGACAATGATATGACCTCCCCCACCAAGTGTAATTTCTAGCATAGTGCTCTTCCCATTTCACCATATTGTTGATATGTTTTGAAAACTTCACAGTTTTGTACAAAATGGAGCATTTCTATTATTCAAACATTGATGGAATCATGTGCTTCAAATTTCAGTTTGGCCTTCAAATACTGTTTATGCCAAAATGTTGGTGAAAAGAAAGTATCATCCACAGAGATAAAAACATTTCGGTGCCTATTTGAACTCTAATTTCAGAAAGCCTATTTTATGCCTACTTATCTAAATATGCACAAATATATTTTTGTAAAATTTATATTTATTATGAAAATCATGATCAGTCACAAGTACTAAAAGTCACTTAGGCCAAAGATACCCATGAAGTCTGGCCATATTTACCCAATGATTCCAATTGCAGCAAAGAAATCCATTTCATCTTTCCCACATGCCCCTCATCCTTCAGACCCCGTATCAACACAAGTCTAACACCAGCCTGTCTCTGCTGCCCTCTAACCTATGTCCCAAGGGCCCATGAGAACACACATAAAGAGGTTAGAATTTCTGATTATGCATTTAGTTTCCAACTACCTTATATGGAGAATGACTTGCTATTAAAAGAAAAGGAGCCAATGAAAACTTTACTTTCATTGCAAAAACAAATTCAGTAGATCAAATAGTATATTGTATCAATCTAAGGGGCCCAAATCACTGCCCAAAACAGGAACAACATTCTAGTGAGGGCAAGAATATGACCTTCCATTCTAGCTGTGTTCTCATGAAGGGACCATGCAAGGCCCCTCCTCTCTCAAACACATGAGCCCACCTACACACTCCATGCAAGTGTGCAGAGCATGATTTCACTCCACAGTGGAAGGTTGAATGATTAGCAGCTGTCTCTGAAGTGAAGATGGATACAAGAACACTTTGAGAAGAGAGCTGATATGTAGTGAGTTTTAAAAATAATGAGAATTTTGCTAGGAGTTTTATATGTGCACTGAATATAGGTTATTTTATCATTTCATATCTCATTTTTCCCATATGCACTAATCATATCAATAATAAATTGCTTAAGTTATCTGAGTTACAATTTTCATCTTTAATAATGATATTTAATTCAAGGGCCATTAAGATCCATAAAAATAAAAGGTGAAAAATGCTTAACATAGCTCCTAGTACAGAGAAGGTACCTATAGTGACCAATTTTATATGTCAGCTTGACAAAGCCTAAATCTTCAGCTATTCAATCAAAAACTAATCTAGGTATGGCTATGAGCATATATTTGTGGTTATGATTAGTATCTACAATCAGTTGATTTTTGGTGAGGGAGATTATCCTAGGCAATCTAGGTGAGCTTGCTTCAATCAGCTGAAGGGCCTTAGGAGTACAGCTGAGGCTTCCTTACAGAAGAAATGCCACCTGTGGACAGCAGCATTAGCTCATGCCTGAAGGTTTCAGCCTGCTATTTCCATCAGCCTGCACAGCAGATCTTGTACTGCCTAGCCAGCCCCTAGCACTAGGCAACCCAAGACCTTGCAATAAATCTTAGACAGACAGATAGATAGACAAATGATAAATGTGCTCCTCAGGATACAGTGAGTTGCTATCACTGGTGAATGTAAGGAGAGACTATATGACCATTTGAATATGCTGTGGGGGGGGGAATGCAAAGGACAAGTTGTAATTATCTTTGAAGGGCTTTATGTTTCTTTTAAACTTGAGTTCTGGATTCAGTTGTTCCCATTAGTATTCCTAAGGTATCTAGGCTCATAAGAAAGAAAGGATGAAATATCTAAGAATACACACAAAAGAATGGTGCAGAAATGCCAGGATTTTCCTAGGGAACCCATGGACTACTTTTTCTGGGATATGTGAAGAATGCTAAGATCACACTTCTACTTCTGGCAATATAGTAGACCAAAAACCCTAAAGCATTCTAATTCAAAGCCACTAGATGATTGATGAGATATTCCATCAAAAAAATCACTGAGTTGTAAGGAATTAACCAGAAAACCCCAAAACACACTGTATTAGTTTTTGCATCACTGTGACCAAAATATCCAACAGGAACAACTTAAGGAAGGAAAGATTTATTTGGCTCACAGTTTCAGAGAATATCAGACTATAGTGGCAGAGACAGCATGGCCATGGAGCTCAGACCATAGTGTCAGGGTTCTCACATCATAGCATACTATGAAGTAGAGAGCTGACCAGGACTGAAGGCCATGTACAATGATCAAAGACCTGCGCCAAGTGAACTACCTCTTCCCCTGAAGTCCCAAAGGTTCCATAGCCTTTCAAAATAGCACCACCAATTGGAGACCAACTGTTAAACATGAGCCTATGCGGTACATTTTATATTAAAACTATAACAGTCTGCCCCAGCCCCCACAGTCTCATGGTCATCCCATAATACAAAATATACTTAGCCCATCTGCAAGAGTCCTCAACATCTTAATATTTCTAACATTGGTCAAAAGTCTAAATCCCAAGCCTCTACTGAGACTTGAGGAAACTTTCAGATGTGAGCCCCTGCAAAATCAAAAATGAGTTACATACTTATATTATGTAATGGCACAGAGTATACATTCCCCATCCAAAAGGGAGGAATGAGGGCATAGCAAGGAAAAATTAGACCAAAGCAAGACCCAGCAGGGGGAACATTAAATCCTGTTGTTTCACATCTGGCATCTGGCACCTCTAGCATATGTGGTAGAATCATCTGGGCTCCAACAGGCCTGGGCAACTTTGACCCTACGGCTTTGCCATTCATAGGCCACATGGTTTCTCTCTTGGGTTGACACCACTCATTGCTAGTGGTTTTCTTGAGAAATGTTCCATGTTCTTGGCAGCTCCAACATACTAGGCTCTCCAATGCAGCTTAGACTTCACCTTCATGACTTCATGCATCATTTCCTTGGGCTCGCTACAGGAAACCTGACCCAGCTACATATTGCCTAGCCCCGTAGGCCTTCCTTAAAAACCTTGGAGCAAGCCTCAATAATCCCGTAACTCCTGCAATCTGCAGACCTACAAAACCATGACAATGGATAACAACAGGTTTTACTGTCAGCTTGAGCAGTAACTAGGCCTCTTTGGATCATGGCAACTACAGCATCTCAGTTCCTGTAGCATTTCTGTCTGTGGGCCTTTGCAAATGAGACACCTTGGAGATGCTTCCTTACAAAGGAAAATCTTTCAAATAAGTTTGTGGTCTCATACCCTGGAGATTTCCATGGATAGGTCTTTCTAATTCCTTATTTGCCTTGAAGGCATCTTTCCTGTTATTCCAGTGCAAAGTACTTGACTTCTCTTTAATGGTGCTAACAAGTGTGGCCACTTTGTTGCTTTACCCTGGCTTTTTTTCTTGTCAAACTGCACATTTTTTGAATCTTTATGCTCTGCCTTTTCTCCCAATTTGTTCTGCAAACCTGGCTAAAAGCAGGAAGCAATAACCATGCCACAGCTTCAATGCTATACTGTCCTGAAATTTCCTCCAACAAATTAATTAGTTCATTACTTTTGAATTAATCATCATTCAAAATTTCAGGACAGAAGTAAAACAAGGTCAAACTTTTTTCCAGAATGTAAATGAATGGCCTTTAGTCCAATTTCCAATAGAGTCCTTATTTCCATCTAAAACCTCAAGAGTGCCATTTTTACTATCTGCATTTCTGTTAGCATTCTGATCTTTCAAATTCATAACATAATTGCCAATTAAGCTCTGCTTACAGCATTTTAGGGATTCTCTATCCTGAACCTCTAACTTCTTCCAAATTCCTCCTAAAAACTTTTTCCAAATCCCTAAGCCTACATGGTTAAGTTTAGGTATAGAATTGACCCCAATTTTCTTGTACCATCTTTTTTGCATCAGCTTTTATATTGCTGTGACCAAGATACCTGACAGAAACAACTTAAGGAAGAAAAGTTTTATTATGATTCATAGTTTCAGAGGTTCACTCCATAGTAATGGGGAAGACATAGCCAAGGAGCTCAGTCTGTGGTGGCAGGAGCCTGTTGCAAAGGCTTCTCACATTATGGCATAGTAGGAAGCAGAAAGCTTCCTGGGAGCTGGAGGCTGGGTATAACCTGCAAAGGCCTTCCCCCAGTGACTTGCTTCCACCAACTGTGTCTGACTTTCCAAAAGTTCTATATTCTCCCAAAATATCTCCACTAGCTTGGGACTAAGTGTTGAAACATGACCCAGAGGGGGATAATTTATATTCAAACCATAACATCCACTATATACCCCCAAGATGAGAAAATCAAAATATAATGTGTGATGCCACAAAATACACACTTTTACATTTGAGTAACAAAAGAAAATTTAGGAGGACAGAGTAATAGCATTGTTAAGAGGGGGTTCAGTGCAGGCAACATGGCCAGTGTTTTCCATCTCTAAAATAAAACACAAATAGATTTAGGTTTCAGCCCCATACATGGCATTTTTAGCTGAGAGGCTAGATAAGATCACCAGGAGTTGAGAATAGAGATCCAAGGGCTGATTCTTGGGTCCTCCAATATTCAGACCAAGAAGATAAGGAGGAAATTATGAGGCCTATGAAGGAGGAGTCAGTGAGGTGGGTGGAAATCTAAGGAGGGTGGCATCCTTGAACTGCATGATGAAAGCTTTTCTGGGGAGATGGAATGACCAGTGGAATCAAATGCTGCTGATAAGGTAATAATGTTTATTTATAGTATACATGACTAGTATACTTAGTAACATAAGGCCATTGATAGTTTTCACAAAAGCAATTTCTGTGGAGTATTTGGATGGGAAAGCCTCATTAGAGAAGGTTTAAGAAAAAAAATGGATGGAAGAAATATTTTAACCACATCACAAGGAAGCAATGAGCCAAATACAGGATATAGGACAGTTTACAGAGAAACAAGCATGGTTTCTTCAAACAAATGAACGACATAGAAGGGGAGTGCTTTAGATAAAAGAGAATCCAGAGATAGAGCAACCAAATAAAAACAATGGCCATTATTTAGATCCTGATTAACAGAAACAAGAAAATTAGATAAAGTTGAATATGAGACTGATTATGAGATAGTATGAATAGCGGCATGAAGGAGGATACCCTTATATTAGTTTTGATGTATTCTGAAATATTTGGTGAGATAAAAATGACATACTTTGTGGAATTTGCTTTGGATTTTAGGAATCAAAGGAGGCCATGGGGACTTGTCTTCTCTATATGTTTGGAAATTAACATAATAAAATGTTAAAAAGAGAGAAAATGTAGGATTCTGTAATCTCATCTCTACTGAAACCAAACTACTGTTTAGGGCCAGTGGTGGGTAAAACAATTTCCAGGGACTTTGCAGGCATGTTAGAATAGTACCAAAAAGAAGCAAATGCAAATAGTTGGAGGAAGAATGGATCCAATAAAGTTCCCTATGATTTCCATCAATTAAAATAATCAAATATGGGCTCTCAAACAAACATTACAAGACATCTAGGAAAATAATTCCCTGCAAAGTTTTTCACTGCTGAGGAAGTTACCTAGAATGCAGGAGAGAGGGACAGGGAGAAAATATAAAGATTCATAAAGAGATACAGAAAACACATGAATGAATCTAATATATATGGTTAGGTTACTGGAAGGAAAAAAAAGAGAATGGAGAAGAAACATTTTAAGAGAAAATGACAGCATTTTCCTGAATGAATGACAGAGGGATTGTCTGGTATAAGAAACATAAAAATTGTTAAGCAGAATAAATAAAAAAATCCTACCTAGATACAATGGCATAAAAATGCACAATATTAAAGATGAAGAGATAGTAATGCAACCAAAAAATCACCTATGAAAGAATAACTGATTGATAAGAAAAATTATGGGACCCAGACTATGGTGAAATAATAACTTTAAATTGCTGACAGGAAGTAAGTTTTGACCTAGACATATACCCCTACAAAAACTCTCTTAGAATGAGTATAAAATATAGTTTTAATGAAACAGAAGCTGGGTTACCTAAAAGCTGAGTAGCATTCCTTAACAAAATGAACTTCTAAAGTTGTAACTCAGTAGAAGACAACAATTTTAAAGAAAAAGTGTGAGGTGTTAAGAAGGACTAGAAGCAAATAAATTGACAGGTATGCATGTAAATAAGCAGAAATACTGCCTTATAAAATAATAGTAAAGTATTATTTAAGGATTGTAAAGCCCAAACTTAAATAGCAAACAATAATTACATATAAGCTGGGGTAGAGGTGATCAAAATGAAAGCAACATATAGTTTTCATCTTGCTTGGGGATTAAATATTGATGCTGAGCTGCACTATATTTGCAGGATAAAAGGCAACAATTTAAGAATAAAGACCATATCTGTTTCAAAGCTCTCACTCATGTTCTCTCTCTCTCATTCCCTTTCTCTCTCTCTCTCTCTCTCTCTCTCTCTCTGTACATCTGTGTGTGTGTGTGTGTGTGTGTGTGTGTGTGTGTGTGTGTGTGTGTGAAATATGGAACAAATAAATCTTTCAATCAACTAATGAACTCCTTTACTCATTCACAGTCTCAAAAAAGTGAGACTGTAGAAACAGGACAAATAGCAACAGTAAGGTGGTAAAACAAGTCTGATCCAAATGTATGCAACTTACAGTGTATAACTTAAAGAAAATATTGAGAACAGAGTTACAAAGTGACAAAAATTCTTCAGCAGGTATATATAATAACCCAAACTTGTATAATACAATAAAATATTATACATGTCAATAATTTTAAATATGTAAGCAACATTTGATAGAAGTGCTTAAGAAATGGATAATTTTACTATCATGGTAAGCGAATTCAATGTACTTCTCTTAATTACGGATGTCAAATAGAAACCTTATCAAAAAATAGTACAAGTTAGAAGACCTAAACAGCAATTGATGAACTTGATTTATGTGATTTTATATGACTGATTTAAATACCTATTTACTAGTCTATATAAAGCCAGTCTCATTGTATTAAAAAAGTTGATATCATACTGGTCATATTAGCTGATTTCAATGCAATTAAACTTTAAGTCAATTATAAATCAATAAGGAAATATACATAATATATATCTATATATCTATATATCTATATATATATCCCTTGTTGTTGTTGTTAGGGGCCGTTGAGTTGTGTCCAACTCATAGCGACCCTCCTAACGTTTTCAATGGCTGATTGTTTCGGGATTGCCTTGGGAGTGGATTGCCACATCCTTCTCCCATTTTTGTGGTGCTGGGAATCAAACCCGGGACCTCAGAGACTGCAGAGCAGCGATCTACCAACTGAGCTAAATCCCAGCCATATATATCCCTACATACTTGAAATTAAAGATACAATACTTCTAAACAACTAATGGGTCAAGAAGAGATAATGAACATTAATGGGAAAAGAAGAAATAATGAAGATTAAAAGAACTTACATAGTAAGAAATGACTAAAATCCTACATATAAAATCTTGAAGGTTGCAGATAAAGTGGTAATACAGGGCAAGTTTTAGCCATAAGCATACATTAGAAAAGAATGCTTAAAACGAACATACTTAGAAGTTAGAAAATGTATAGTGCAATCATTCAGAATGTAGAAATATAGAGATAAAATAGTTGTGTCAAATTTGATGAAGAAAATGGCTTAGTAAGCAATATTATGAATGAAAATCAGACGTAATTATAGATAAACATACCAATTTTAGTATAATATGTATGCTAACCTTAGGGAGTGGACTCCATTATTATTATTATTATTATTATTATTATTATTATTATTTTGCAGTACTGGGGGTTGAACCCAGGGCCTTGCACTTGCATGCTTTGCAAGTGCTGTACCACTGAGCTTCACCCCCAACCCATTTTTTTTTTTTAGTTTATGAGACAGGGTCTCACTAAATTACGCAGACTGCCTCTGGTCTCGAACTTGCAATCCTCCTGCCTCTGCCTCCTGAGTTGCTGGGATTACAGGTGTATCTGAAATATTGGTGGCATAGCTTTCAGCATCACAGCAACATGCAAGCCCCCACAGTATGACAAGCTGACAGACACATGGGACTCTTCAGACGTAGTCACCTACAAAACTGACCTCCTAACACCTTTCTTTCCAGTTTCTTTGCAGTCTTCCTGGCTTATGTTTCATGTTTGAAATTATTCATCCAAAAACTGTGTAAGTAAGTCCCCATTTAGAAATGTCAGAGGTCACAGTGACCATAGAAAGTAACTTAATAGAATGTCCATAAAAATATCAGACAGATTTCTAGTGCCAGACTGCAGATATGACAGTTGTCTTTAGTAGGTATGAAAATACACTGAAGGAAAAACAGAAATGTCTTTGGCAATATTTAATAACCTAGTCCTGGGCAATGAGTTATCAGGTGATTCCTGGGGGAAAAGCTGGATAGAGACTATAGAAATGGATGTGAACAATACTGTGGTTGTTGCAGAAGGTCTGATTCAGAAATACCATGAATTCAGGAGGTGCTGGTGAAATACGTAACTTGGCTACTTTTCCAAGCAAGTCTACTTAGAACAGGGAGGAGAGAAATGCTCACTGAGCAGGTCCTATACACCCTACAGTCACTTCTGGGGCTAACTCTATTTTCCCATTTGATCGGTAGGGAAAGGATAACTAAGAGCATCTGGCTCAAGACTCACAGATGGTAGAGTCAGACTCATGATTTGAATGTGCGTTGAAAGGCCATGCTCAGAAAATTATGTGTCCTTGATGCCACAGAACCCCTGTAGAAGTTGCTGCAATACCTCTTCCTCCTCCTCCACTTCCTCCCCAGCTCCCAGTCCTGATCCTGATCAAGGAACTCCCAGTTCCAATCCTTGGATCCCTGACCAACCTCCCAGTCATCAAGGCTTTCAGTTTCCTCTTTTCTTTCCATATCTATGTCCCAAATTCTTTCTGTTCTACCTCAGGAACCTTTTTCATACATTGTCTTCCTTTTCATCCTCACTCTTATAATCCAGAGTCACATAACCTTCTTTCTGGTTTACAGTGATCCTGTCCTTATGGTCTTCCTATCAACTACAGATGTCCCCAGTCCAGAAAAGCCTCCCTACCTCCATCTTTCTCACTGGACTGGTGATGCTCTGCTGTGCCTGGGGGGTACAGAATCACCTTGGGTGATAGGTTGTGTGTGTGTGTGGGGGGGTGCTTTCCCCAAACAGCTGAGGCATGCTTCTCTCAACCCACTGCTGAAAATCTCCCTCCTAACCCCACACCAATTATTATTATTGAGAAACCTGTGTTGTTATTATTCCTGTTCTTTATGTGTGCTTGAGTGGATTAGGTTTGGAACCACTGCATTAAACCATGAACTTCTTTAGATGGCCCCTGATCTCTAGGGCCTTGTATAGCACGTGACATTCAATATGTACACCATAAGTATTTGCTTAATAAGTGAGTGGACCATTGACTCTTTCAAGTCAGGGAAAATATCTTTTGTTATTTATATTTAGTTCATAATTGGTGCTCAATATATGCTAATTAAAATCAATAAATGAGTAAACTATAATCTTATTACCATACTATTATCTTATTAACAATCTCAGCTATGTTTCACAGTGTTGGCTTGGTTATTTCTCTCTTATTATTTACAAGTAGAATGACTGAGTTCTTCATCTTTAAGATTCAACCCAGAATTCACAGATGTCTAAGGACTTTAAAAAATAATAATAGGAACTGGAAGTTATTTTCTACATTCTAAAAAAGGCTAAAAAATAGTGCATTTATCCAGATGAAGGTTAATTAAAATGACAAATTGCTTTGATTTTGGCTGGAATATATCAAATTAGTGTGTGGTAATGGCTTGTACATCATAAAGTCTGATTGGTTGATATATATCTTTGGTTAATAAAATAATGAGACCAATTCATTACTAGGAAATAAATGCAGGTCATTTGATATATAAAATCTTCCCTGTGGTCGCTGTGGAAAGACACACATTCAAAAGCATCTTTCCCTTGGCCCTTTTATTAAGGGAGCAGGCATGAAAGAGTGGGTGAGAGGTCCAGACCATCTCAACCTGAGCAGTGCACGTAATTGACCATGGATTCTGAGAACTGCCTTTGAGTGTTTTCTCTTTCCCTTTAGCGTGAGGAAACCAATTTTAATTAAAAACTCTGGGAGGCATGTTGTCTTTACTTCCTCCATTTTTGAGAGCTAATGAGGCCCAAGGAGGGCAGGTGACCTTCCAGCAATCACAGACCACACAGCCATAACTGGAACTCTCCTCTCAGTCCCAAGCCAACCACTTAACTCATACGGCTATTCTTTCCTCTTGATGTAATGAGGAGGGAAAAGTTCATGATGATAATTTAACTATTTGTTCAATAAATATTTGCTGTGCGCATACTGTGTGCCATTTGGGCTATGAGGAATCTGGCTGGGAGATGGCATGTTATCGGAAAAGAGAAGGGAGAGGCTTGAAGATGAAACAAAAAAATCTCAAGGGGAGACTTTTGTTGCTGTTGTTAGGTGCAGTGAGTCAGGTATGACTCGTAGCGACCCTATGTACAGCAGTAGGAAACACTCCCTGATTCTGTGCCAGGCACACTATCTTATTTATGTTTAAGCCCATTGTTGCAGATACTGTGTCAATTTATCTAGTGGAGAAGGGTTTTCATTTGGGGAGACTTTTAGCCAGATTTATCTGCCTAGATCACATTCTTGCCCTCCTTCAGTTCAATGCCTCTCCATTAAGTGACAAAATTCAAATATTTTTAGATTGGCATTCTAGGCATTCTGTAATTGGGGCCATCTACTCATCCTTCAGCCTGAAGCCGTAGCCCTGTGGCATCTGATTCTGTCAGATCTTGGAAGTTAAGCAGGGTCAGCCTGATTAGTAGTTGGATGGGAGACTGCCTGGGAATACCAGGTACTGTAGGCTTGGGAGACGGACCCAGCAACCCACCCCCAAAAATCAATCTGCCATTGAAAACCCTATGAACAACAGAGAAGCACTGACAATAGTGTTTCATCTGTTGTATGTAGGGTCGCTATAAGTCGGATACCAACTCGACAGCACCTACCAACAACAACAAACCCACCCTTCACAATTTCTGTATGTCTTTTCATAGTCCAGCCACAGGGATCTTGTAATCTTCTTTCAAGACATAACCCACATGGACATTCTTGTCTTTGTTCATGCTGTTCCCTCAGGCTGGAAGAGCTCATCCCTCGACCTCCCACTTACCCATCTTCAGGCGAAATGCTTTCCCTGTGTCTGTGAAGCTGTTCATTTTAGATCTCCCTGCACGTTAGTCACTTATAAGCCTGTTTCTTCCACCAGACTAAGTTCCCTGGAGCAGGGCCAAGCCTTACTCATCTGTCCACTACTACAAAGCATAATCTTTAATCTTGACAGCCTCCATAAATGTCATGTGTTGACTCTGACTTTGCACCAGGCATTGGCACCCAATGTAACATATACTTTATCGTATTTTATCCTCTAGCAAACTGTGGAGAAGGTGCCATAGCTAGCCTAGCTTCACAGACAAGAGCAGAAGCTCAGTGCATTTGGATCTTAGGATGCTCCTTCTGGAAATCCAGGCTTCAATATGGTCCCTTCTCAATGGAGAGAAATGAAGAACAAATTCCAAGAGATGGATTTCTCCTCTTATATGTGCCTCATTTTTTTTTTTGAAGTATTAACAGAAAGTAGGAAAGGTGTCTGGGGTGTCTGGGTACTTGCAGGAAACAGTGAGAAACTGGCTCCAAAAGGTGGAGATGTAGGAGCTTCAAAATGAGACAGTGAATTAAAAGGAAGATATAGGAGAACATGGCCCACACTCACCAAAGGGCCCTTGGGAGCTCTCACAGAGGAATGAAAGGAAATGTGAATGTTTCCTCTGATCCCCTGTCTATCTGTGATTATGGTGGGTTCTCATATATCCTTGAATGAAGCAGGACTCTTTGGATATCTGTGATTGCCAGAGATTGCTAAGGGGATTTAGGATTGTTGATGGATTTGCAGCTGCATCTGCCTCATCAGGTAGTCTCATTCCCTTTCCCAGGGACCTAAACCACCCTCACTGCAGAGCAGTCAGTCTACTGAGACAGCTGGGTCAAATCCCACAATAGCTAGGCTTTCTGGATGGCAGCTGTGTGCCCAATAGTACAATAACAGGTTGCTGTGTTGTAGATGTGAATTCACACTGTTGACAGGCAGGAATTGTCATTCTCAGTGTTGGATTTGGACACAGAGCTACTGATTGGTAAATGGCTTGCTCTCGGCCACACTGCTCATCCCAGGAGCACTGGGGTGCTGCACACTGTCTTCCTCCCCTACATCAACACCTTCCTTCCACACCTTCCTTGTTGAGCATTCAAGTGTGGGAGGACACTCCCTTTCTAAACTCAGAGAACACATGTTCCGTCTTTTGTAGCACAGTCCAGGCTTATAGCTAATGAACAAACTGTTATTTTTCCTTCACTAAGTTTCATTCTGAAGCTACCATACTACCAACTTCCACTTTATTGGTTTAGAGTAAATTATTCAGTTCTTAATTACCATACTATGAATGTTTAATTTTTTGCCCTGATATCGTCCCAGAGAAAATGTGCCCTCACATCATTGGGCTCTGGTTTGGAAATGTGATTCCACATTCACTTCTCCAACAAGAGCGATGGCTTTCACAGAGGCCTTGAGCACATGCAGTCTTCACTTGAGGGGTCCCCAAAGCCACCTGCTCACTTCCTTACCTAAGAGCCAGTGATTAAAGCAGGCAATTGTTAAATTATGGCATATCTAGGGGAGAAAATTTCTTTAAAATATTATTTAAAAGTTATTTCTTCAAAATAATTTGCAAGGAAACAGGACATCATTAAAAAAATTAGGAACTTTAGTTTTCAATAGGAATAAATGAGTTAAGTTTCCTTTTAATTAAGGAGAAAGGCAACCAAGAAGTTTTTACTACAAAGCCAGTTGTTCTTTACTATATAGTGCCAATAATTATGTGCATCTGTATCATTTTTATAAGTCCACAGTGCCTCCAGGCATGCAATTTACCCAGTGAGAAGCTACTGATCATCTCAGGGTCCCTCTCACCCAACTCCTTCTCCACTTTGGGACAATGAGAGGATCCTCTTCATTCTGTATTCTAAGTTTCCACATCTGTCCCCTTATCATTGCCCCTATCATTTTCCTAGTTCTTGCTTTTATCACTTACTACCCAGACCATCGCACTAGCCTCTTTGGAGTATTTTCCTTTGTGTGTATCCCTTCAACCCATCTTCCACACAACCACCAATGTGATCTAACCCCTAAATCTGATCATATTAGTTCTTTGCTTAAAATTCTACCACAGGGCTGGGGATACTCAGTTGGTAAAGAGGTTGTTTAGCATGAATGAAACCTTGGGTTTGCTTTCTAGCACTGAAGGAAAAATCCAACCAATAAACCAACCAAACAAACAGACAAATAAATAAATAAAACAACCAAACCAAGTAAAGCTAAAACCAACAATAAGAATAACAAAAAGTTTCCTACAACTCTAGATGCTTTAGCAGTACTGCTCCAGCTTTTCTGTGGACAGGTCCTTGGTGACCAAGTAGAAGGAAGTGTGACTCAGGTCTTAGTTTGAGCTGGCCCACCATGAGGGCAATGTTTGTTTTCAGTCTCTTATTTTATCTTAGCCTGCAGCTGTAGCCCTGTGGCATCCGATCCCGCCAGATCTCAGAAGCTAAGCAGGGTCGGGCCTGGTTAGTACCTGGATGGGAGACCGCCTGGGAACACCAGAAGCTGTAGGCTTGGGAGAAGGACCTGGCAACCCCCTCCCAAAAATCAATCTGCCATTGAGAACCCTATGAACATCAGAGAAGCACTGACAATAGTGTTTCCCCTGTTGTACAGAGGGTCGCTATGAGTCGGATACTGACTTGACGGCACCTAACGACAACAACAATTTTATCTTAAAAATTGTCAAGAATTTTATGACCCAACCATTCTGTCTTTTTTAATATAAAATCATATATTTTCACTGTCATCCGTTAAAATGTATGAGTAAATTGGCACCCTAGGAAGATGGTCCAAATCTATCTCCAGTCTTTGTGATCTTCCTGAAATACCACCTCATATTCTCAGGCATATGTGTGTTAGATTTAAAGCTCTATGAAATTGTTCATATATGATAGGATCTGAAGGAAATAGCAATTTATTGAAACCAAATGTCAGGCAAAGTTAGATCTTTTTCTTAAAGGATCTCATTTGTTTTCTAACAACCCCTAGATGATAAATGTATTATTCTGACTTTACAGACAGAGGAATTGAAGCTTAAACATATCAAGCACCTTCCCCAGAAAATGGACTGGAGGGAAGCATAGCAAATAGATAATTGCAGTTCTGGATGATTTTAATTTTTGTTTTTTATATTTTTTCTCTTTACAACACTTCCACAGTGATCATAAATTGTTCTTCTTAACAGAACTAATATAAACTATATGAAAAGATTAGATGAGATAATCCATTCGAGGATCCTTTGCACAGTGCTTGGTACATCAATTTTATCTCATTCCTTATTCATCTTTGTATCCATCACAGCATGTAGCACCCACACTCATAATAAAGAGCCACTAAAACCAGGTTCCACTCAATTGGATTAACAATTTAACTAAACATTATTTTAATGTTATTTTTCCCAAATAACAAATACACATCTCTACTTTACAGGCACGTGGGACAGCCTGGGTAAAATATGACTCATTATACCGAGTTTCAGACTTTCGTTAGCCAGGAAGGATATACTGTCTTGCACTTATTAAGGTCTTACTCTGCAAATGATGCTATGCTTTGTGCTTTAAGGGCATCATGATTTTTACTCATGCAACAACTGTATGAGATGTGAATATTATTATCCCCAGTCTCAGGAAAGTAAATAACATGCCCAAAGTTACCTGACCAAAAAGGGAAACAACCAAGATTCATAACTGGTGTGGTCTGACTCCCAACTACTTAAAAATCCTCATGCTGAACTGTAGGGCTAAGGCTTATTGCAATTTTACAAGCATTTCTAATTTTAAACATGCTCCAAGCCATTGAGTGCCTGTTCTATATCAGATACTTTTATTCATCTGTGTTTTATCCATATAATAAAATCTACTTTATTGGATCTTTTTACAAAAGAGAAAACAGAAGGTTAAACTGTTTGCTTACAGTCCTATGGTAAGAGGCAGAGCTGTATTTAAAACTGTTTCTGACTCAAAAGCCTCCTGATTTTTGCTGCTTTGTGCTGCCTGTGTTTGTGCAGGGACATAAAGCCCAAGAATGCTCAACACACAGAGCAGATCCTTAAACACACTTGTAATACAATGCTAAGACAAGGAAAGCATTAGATTTGCCTTTAGCAATATGCAGTCTTCAATTTGCGTGAGAAGGCTTTCAGAGCCTGTAAACGAAGTCCTGGACCTGCTCAGAAGCAGTTCATTTGTCTTCAGTCTGTGGTTCCTGTCCACTGCAGAGACTTAGGGATGCCCAGCCTACCTCGGGCTTTGCTGCCTGCTGAGCATATCTGTTTCACTACAGTGGGCAAATGGACTTTGCAGAAGGGAATGCACCAGTGCTCTGCTCCACTATGGCTATGCACCACATCCTGACTTAGCAAATGGACCTGCATTCCAAATATAATTTATAGACCCCAGTCCTGCGGGGCCAAAACAGAAGATAAATAGACCCTCAGGGAATTATTTGTTGGGGATTTGATTGCTGGACGTGGATGCTCCTGGCCCTGTCCAAACTCATGAGCCTGTGTCATGGCTGTTATGCCTTTGAGGGAACTGATGGGGCTGTGTTGGGGAGGACACTGGGTGAGAGGATTAGGCAGCAGTGGGAAGGGACGGGAAGGAAGGGGACTGAGAATCCGAAACATTCTACATGATTGAGTCACATTTTTATTTGCCTGCCCAGTGCCTTTCTGTTATATTCTCCTGAGATATGAAGCAAAGCCTCAGTCTTGCCTAGGCAGTTCCTAAGGCCAGCTGGACCGTGGTCCGTATCTTGGGAGGTAGTGCAGCAGGGCTGGAAAGGTGTGATCTGGATGTCTCTGGGTCACCATAGCCACTATGAGGGAGACTCGGGGATAACAGAGTCGTTATCTGCTCTCAGTCCTAAAGATGGCTTCTGGCTCAGTTCCTAATGCTCCCCTTGCTGGGAATAGAGTCCTCCTCTGGGAGCAGGGCTTCCCTGAGTTAGCACTGGCCCTGGAGCAGGTCTCTCAGGAAAGCATTCTCCTCCAAGTCAGACTCACACCTTAGTCAAGAGCATGCGGCTCACCTATCTACAGGTGCCACTGCTGGCTCACAGCCTTTCTACTGCCAAGCCGTTTCCCAGATAAACAACCCTATCTCAGATCTGCACCTTTCTCAATCAAGTCCTCATTTGCTACATGTCTTGGGCACTCTTTATATTGCTAGTTGTCTGTTTAGTCTTTTTTTGTAGCTTCTCCCTTTCTTATTCTGCCTTCTTTCATCTCCTGTGATACTTTTTCATTGAGGACTGGGTGTGCCTTGAAACTGAGCATATAACAATCTCCTACATAGAGTCCTTGAGTCATTATGGGAAGAACACATTTCTTTGACCTTTGAGTGTGTGTATATTCACACTTGCAGCCACTTACAAGGCAGTGTAGAAAAGGTGTCACCTTGACTCCAGATTACCTAGATTTGCATCTTGACTCCAGTAATGATGACTTGGTATTGGTATATGGTGTGGAGCCACTTCCTTAACTTCTTTCTTGTATTATATGCGGAAATAATTGTAAACTGTGCACACACTTATTGTAAATATAAATATAAATAAATCAACAAATGTAAATGCTTAGAGGAGAGCTGCGAATGCAGTAAATGTTCAGTTAGTATTAGCTACGATTAGGTGTCAGTGAGTAAATACCAAGGTGTGTGGGAAAGAGCACACATATGCAACCATATATGTAAGGTGGGTGTGTGTTCATTTATAAATAATTAAACTAACTGGATATAAAGAAGAATTAGAGATTATATAAATGCATGAGTTGTGATAAAAATATGGTGAACACTGCTACTGAGTACCATCCAACAGAACGCCAAGGATCTTCAATAAAGGAAGTGGTGAGTGGCATGATGAGCCTTTGTAACAGCATGTGACAAGTTTCAACAAACATGTTTAGTGCAGTCAGTCAGGTGTGAGCTATGGTTAAGAGAAGGTATGTGTCAAAGTGGCTCTAAATCATGGATCACAAACAATGCTTCTTGATATGGCAACTTCTGTCAAATAAGCATTACTGTGAGTCCTCATCTACCTTATTCACCAGCGCTGGCACCATGAAACTTCTGGCTCTTCCCCAAAGTCAAAATGACTATGAAAAGTAAACATGTTGAATCAATTCAGGACATCATCGCAGCCACCACAGTGCAACTAAAGACACACACGAAAGAAGACTTTCAGAACTGCATTAGAACTGGCAAGAATAATGAGGTAAGTGTGTTTGAAGCCAGGAGGAAGACTTTGAGGAGGATTAATAGCAATGTGGCTTTACTGTAATAAGTTTTATTTAAACATTCACCATATTTTTGGATCACACCTCATGCATGCATGTACCTCCCCTGTTACATCTAGATTCTACATTTCCAATTTTCACCTATATACCTTGACCCTCTTTGTCTCCAAACTCCAATCATCCAATAGGATGCAGTGTATTTTGGCAACTGGAATAACCCTGCCTACTTTTCAATCAGGGTAGAGAACACTTTAGGGACTTTCTTTCTACATCTGACTCAACACAGGTTGTTCTTGGTATGTGTTAATTGTGTCTGAGTCTTCCCATGGCCCCTGTCATGAAAGTCCCTTATGCCACTACATTCCTGACCCAATTTCCTGTTCAGCAGTTCAGATCCCATTGAGACTGACAGATGGGACTGAAGTACGTTCAGTAGGCTGATCACTGGGAACCACCACTCTGCTAAGGGAATGGGCCTTTTGAGTGGATTGTAAGTCAGACTACCCCACCCAGAACACTAGAATCTCCCACCCACCTCCCCTTTCTCTGGTTATTCCTGGTATAGTTCACCAAGAACCTGGGAGAGACATTCATTCTCCAGGCAGAGTGACAAGGATCTCTTGTCTTAATGAGAACTGCTCTGATGTGTATTCATTGATCCAAAAATGGCTTTAGTAGTTGATAGGTGTACAGTAGGGAGCAAATCACCCATCATCCTATCATTGGAGAACTCACATAAAGGAAGAGGTATATTAAACAAATGTCCACACAAATAAATACACAGTGGTAATTCATGATAAGTGCCAGGAAAGAAATGTATAAGGTGCTCAGGAGAGAGGGGGGGGGGGATATTGAGGGAAAGGGAAGGGAAGAGAAGAGAAGAGAAAAGAACAGAAGGGAAGGGAAGAGGAGAGGAGAGGAGAGGAGAGATATCAGGGAGACAGAGAGAGAAGCACCTGAGTTCTGAGTTTGTGGTAGGAAATCCTGTACTTAAACCCCAACTGTATGTTACAGACTCAGTTGTGCCCTCCTGAAATTCAGGAATAGATGTCCTAACCTCTAGTACCTCAGAATATAACTGTTTTGGGAGATATGATCTTTAAAGTGGTGATTAAGTTAAAAATGAAATGTCTATGGTGGACCCTAATCCAATATGAGTAGTTTCTTTTTAGGGAAAGGAAATTTGGACACCTGGGTTGATTCCATATCATGGCTATTGTAAATAGGACCATAATAAACATGAAAGAGTAATCACCTCTGTGAATATTGATTTATATTCCTTTGGATATATACTTAGTTGTACAGTTGAGTTACATTATAGTTCTATTTTTAGTTTTTCAGGAACCTCCGTACTGATTTCCATAGTGGCTGCCCTGACTTATGTTCCTATCTGAAGTATATAAGGGCTCCTTTGTCCCTACCTCCTCGCAAGCATTTGTTGGGGAGTGGGTAATGAAAGGGGACTTGGGGAGGTGAACATGAGGAATATACAATGAAATGTACAGACAGAAGTGTCATAACGAAAGCCATCATGTTGTACACTAAACAACAACAACAACAACAAACTAATAAAAGATAAATAAAGGCAAAAAAAGAAAGAAAAGAAAATCCAGGCATAGAGACAAGAGAGGCATCAGACGTGTATAGTTAGAGGGATAACAACATGAACTCACAGAAAGATGTTGTTGTTATTAGGTGCTGTTGAGTTGAGTCTGACTCATAGACTCTGTACAACAGAACAAAATACTCCTTGACACTATGCCATGGCTGGCACTATGTCAGTGCTTACTGCTATTCATAGGGTTTTCCATGGATGAGTGTTTTAGGATTGTTTCAGGAGTGGACTGCCAGGTCCTTCTCCCATTTTTGTGATGCTGGGGGGTCAAACCCAGGGTCTCAGAGAGTGCAGAGCAGCATTCTACCAACTGAGCTAAAGAAGCAGATATCTGTGAGTCCAGGACAGAGGCCTCAGAAGAAAACTAACCTGTCAATACTTTGATCTTAGATTTTTAACTTCTAGACTGGGAGAAAATAGACTTTAGTTGTTGAAGCCCCACAGTTTATAGATTTACTTATTTTTTCCATGCTGGGAATCAAAACCAGGGTTTCCAACATGCTAGGCAAGTGCTGTACCACAGAGCTATGTCCTCAGCCCTATGGTATGTTTTTATGGAAGCCCTAGCAAACTGGCCCATCTTTACTTCCTAGCTTTGCAATCTGAAAATTAGTTAATGCCTCTGAGTCAAAATGTAATGATAACATCTGCCTTGAAGGTTATAAATATCAAAAATAAGACAATGTGAAAGAATATAATGATGATATTGCCTGGTATATAGGAGATTCTCATTATAGGTTATATATATATATATATAGTCATATCAAAATTTTTGAGTAAAAAATAGTATTAATTACAATAATAATGAAAAGATTAGTCATTATATGTTGGGAAAAATTTTTCCATAGTTCTGTATTTTTCTTCTTTTCCTGCACAACTTGTAAGAGAATGACTAACTGCTGTTTGTTCTGGCCTAGCTTTTGAAAGGAGGATATGTGCATGGCAGATAGTCCTGGGGGAAAGAGAGATAGTATCTCTCTCTGAGGCAAAGGGTAGGTATACTTACCATCTATTATAAAAGAAATGGGGCCCAGAGCCATGACACATGCCTGTAATCTCTGTGACTGTAGAGGCTGAGGCTGGAGGATCAAGATCAAAGCCAGAGGCAGCATGTGCCACTTATCAAGACACTGTCTCAAGATTTAATAAATAAATAAAGTAATTGGGGCTATAGTGGTAGTATACTTGCATAGCATGTGTAAGATCCTAGGCTCAAGCCCTAGCACTAAAATAAAACAAACAGACAGACAAAAAAGATGCCAGATCTATAAGCTCAAGGCTCCTTTCTTGTAACATAATCCATATTACTACACATGGAGGTGCCCATCTGGACTCCCCACAAATCTTTGGGACATGGGGAACTCTTATAAATAGGCTAATGCTCATGGTCCTTGCTGTTCAAGGAATAATAGAGATCTTTTTTCTCTGACCCAGGGGACTCTTGCTTTCTTCTAGCATCCACACATCTATGGCAATAAGACCTGTGAGCTTACAAGTACAGTACACCTCTGCATTGTTTTAAATATTAGATTAATAGTTTTATTTTGTTTGTTTCTGCCTGTGCACCTCATAATTCCATTATGAATGTAAACTAGACTACATATGAGTAGCTTCCCCAAGCTATCCTGCTGGGGCATCTAGTTCTTCCCAGGTATTGCCAACAGTCTTGAGGGAATGCTTCATGCCAGTAACCTGCAGCCCTCCTCCATCCGCCTATCAAGGGAGCCTGGACTGGACTGCACTTTCACTTTCCCATGGTGAGACCACTATTAAGAAAGATTTAAAATAGTGGCATGTCAAGGTACCAAAGACCATAGTGATATGTTTCAGAGGTCTTTTGGCAAGAATAGAGGTTTCCTTCTCCAAGTAGCGTAATTAAAAGCTTTATAGTGGTTGAATTTATAACTTTATCTAAAAGGAATGCACAAAACTAATAATTAGGTTCTCTCTTCCCTTGATATAATACACCCAAAGTTTCTTAACGCTACAGTTAGGGACTAGGAGAAATGTGAAACAGGGTGCTACCCAGCCATTCTGCCTTCCTATTGCTGCCAGGAACTCTTTATAAGAGACCAAGAGACAGCACGATGATGTGAAAAGAACATAAGCTTCAGAGACTGAATTTGAACTACAGTTCAGCCATTTCCTATTTACAGTTAAGCTTTTAATCTGAGTTTCAGTTTCCTTAACTGCAAAACAAGGCTAACATTGCCTATTGTGTAGTCTTTATGACGATTAAGTGAGATAATATGAATTAAGTATTTAGTACAGTGCTTGACTGGGAGAAGGACCTGGCAATCCACTCCCAAGGCAATCCCAAAACAGCCATTGAAAACCCTATGAGGGTCGCTATGAGTTGGATACTGACTCGACAGCACCTAACAACAACAACAACACAGCGCTTGACACATAGAAGGCCTCAAGAAATGATTACTGCCTTGTACTTCTTAGCTGTCTCTATGTGACAACTGTATGTGTGACATTTAGTAGGCTACTTAAGTTCTGTAAGCTTGCATTTTTCATCTAAAAATAGGGCCAGTAATAGCTTTATTTTGGGATTGGTATAATTTTATAAGGCTGGGGTTTAGCTCAGTTGGTAGAGTGCTGTCCTGCACTTTCTGAGACCTGGGTTTGATCCCCAGCACCTCAAAAGTGGGACACAGATGTGGCAGTCAACTCCTGAAACAATATGGAAACAATCAGCCATTGAAAGCCCTATGAGGGTCACTATGAGTCAGACCTGAATTGACAGCACCTAACAACAACAACAACAACCACAATTTTATGAAGTACTTAGTACATGGGACATACTGGGGCTCAATAAATATAAATATTCCAACCTCCCAATCAACCTTATATTTTCCTTCTCCTTCTATAACTAGAACTTAGATGCTGTTTTTATCAAAAGTCACTGACTTTTCACTTGGGCCTGAAGATACCCAACAGGTAATTACAAGCAGGACAAAATTTTGGCATCTTTGCCTTCATTTTGTATCTGTCTCCTTCACTACCTTAAAACTTTGGGTCGGATTCCTGTTCAACTCTGCATGTAGGCATGTTGATCATTTGAGGAATGTGTTCTGTTGTGTTTTACTTCTTTTTTTTTAACTTTTGTTTTATTTTGCAGTAGGGGATTGAACCCAGGGCCTTGCACATACTCACCATGGGCTCCACCACTGAGCTGCACTCCCAACCCCTATTTTACTTTTTATTTTGAGACAAGGTCTTATTAAGTTGTGCAGACTGCCTCTAGCCTTGAACTTGTGATCTTCTTACCTCAGCCTCCTAAATTGCTGGGATTATACACACGTGCAATAGCACCTGATTTAGGGAGTGCTCTTCTAAAGCTGGTAATCCTCTCTCTTCAAGAATGAAGACACCAGAATGAGAGTAACTATGCTGTTTTCAAGATTGCAGGAATAGTGAGTCTAACAGGCAGATCACCCCTGGTGGGACTGGCTCCCTGAGCAGGAGCAAGCATCTCATGTTGTAAACCAAACTGCCCCCTTAACTGGTGACAATTTCCCCAGGACCTCACAGAGCCAGACCAACAATAATGATCCACCAGACCATGGCCTGACTAAGATCACCAGGTATGAAAGTCCCTGACCCTCGCTACATAACAAGTCTCCAAGACTTGTTAGCTCTTTGGAGAAATAGACTTTCAGTCACTAGACTGCAGTTTTTCTCCCCAGTGTGGACACACTGAGAAAAAATTCCTTTTCTCCCTTTACCACCTTTCAGTTCTTCAATTGGTCTTTTGGGACAGATGTGTGAACCTGGTTCCTTGGGAGGCCCAGAGTTGGACTTCCGGCTGAGGACTCTGGTAACACTGCCTTATCCCTGTCCTCAGCAGACACTGATCTTTTAGGATGTTCTTAATACTTAAATCAGTCTTCAGTCAGCAACTATTGCATGAGATCCCACTTTGTATTTTACTCTGTGTTAGACAAAATGGAGATACAAAAGAAATATATAGAATTGAGCCTTTTTTCTTGGAAAGAAAATAGCTATTCAGGTTAAATCAGTTCAGTGGCAATGCAAATCAATTAAAGTACCTAAGTTTCATGGAAAATAATCATGGGTCAGGAGAAAAAAGACTGAGTTCAAGTCATAATTTTTCTATTAATATATAAGTGATTTCTTACAAATTACTTAACATTTGTGGGTCTGTTTCATCAACTGTAAGCATGAGTGGAATACTCCTTCCCCTCATTGGGTCATTAAGAAGATTGAAGGAGGTGGTACTTGTAAAAAGGGCTATTAACCTGTACATCCTATTTAAATGTAATTTATGCATATTATATTTGGCATAATAGTAAAGAACTACGGTAGGATCATAAGTAATTATGTGCCACAAGTGTTTGAGGAATGAGGTAAATTGAATTAGATAAGTTTATTAATTCATTCAGTAATTATTTACCTACTGAATATTGAAGAATAGAGTATGTCAGATGGAGATAAATCTATGGCAGGTAGGTTAACATGTTCAGAGTAAAGTAGGAGTGATATTTTATATAAGGTGTTCATTGAAATTCTCTCAATTGGTGATATTTGAGCAAAAATTGGAAAGCCATGTGGTAGCAAGCTATACAGATAACTTCTTGCTAGGAAGAGTGAGAGCTCTGCGTGAGAGGAACCTCATATATCCAAGGCACAGCAAGAAGGCCAGAATGGCTAAAGAGTGGTTGTAGAAGACAATCTCGGAAAGGTAGTGGACATTTGGGTGGCAAGGGGACGGTTCATGTAAGATCTTGTTTTCCAGGCTAAAACATTTAGATTTTATTCAGAATTGGATTGGTGTTGAAAATTTCAAATGGCAGAGTAGCCACATGTGAATTGCATTTTAAGAGATTATCTTGACTGGGTTTATAGATAAGTGATATGGAAACAAGGTCAGAAACAGATGATTCTGGTTGTGAGCAGTAGCTGGACTCTGGATACACTTTGGGAAGTCAAGTCAACCCAATTTGCTGATGACTGTACACGTTGTTGTTGTTGTTAGGTGCCATCGAGTCAGTATCCGACTCATAGTGACCCTTATAGGGTTTTCAATGGCTGATTGTTTCGGGATTGCCTTGGGAGTGGATTGCCGGGCCCTTCTCCCATTTTTGCGGTGCTGGGAATTGAACTCGGGGCCTCAGAGACTGCAGTGCAGCGCTCTACCCACTGAGCTAAATCCCAGCCTGACTGTACATAGCATATGAGAAAAAGAGGGAGGATAAGCAGGCTGCTGCAATCTAAGCCTAAGTCACCCAGAAGGGAGATGACTTGAGGGGGTGGGTTGATGCAGGAGGAATTTGAGAGTGCAATTTGGGGCATGTTAAATTGGAGATGACTTTATGATTTCCAAGCGGGAATACTACATAAGCAATTGGATTATGAGTGTAGCATGTGGGGAAGTGATCTGCCTGGAAACCTGAATTTGGGAGTTGTCAGGTATCGATGGCATTTAAATCAAGATTCACCGAACTCACCTAGGGATCATGGAAAAACAAGGTACTAGGCTCAAACAACAAACGCTCAAACAGCGTAAGTCATAAAGGCTTTGGAAGGAAGTGAGGACTCAGGAAAGGCGAAAGGTTATAAAACGCCATGCAGAAGAATTAAGGCTTGAGCCCAGCTTCCTAGAATATGAAGAGCTGATGTGTCCTGAAGAATACCTGTCCTGTGTCTCCAGTGGGCCAGGGGCTTTGCTTGTATTCCCTTAATCCTCACAAAGAACTGGCAAGAAAGGTTTAGCTGCCCTCATTATAATGAGGGAATTGAGACTCAGAGAAGTTCAGTACCATGATTTTACTGAGAATACATAATGGGACATGAGAACAGGATTTAAAACCGGGTGTTTCTGGCTGAGTCATATTTGAAGACTACCAAGAGGAGCGAAAAGTTACCGAGTCCCCAGTGCCTGGTATTTTGACATCCAAACTTCAGGCATCATGCCTGGCATATTTACACCCTGGGAAATACTTTACCCTCACAACATGTCTGTGAGGTCTGAGTGATTAGCTCTGGCTTTCTAGTGAGGAATCTAAGACTCAGAGAATTTTAGTAACTCGCCTAAGGTCTCACAGCTAGTGGATCCAGGAGGGAAGATCAGGCTCTGTGGCTTCCAAGCCAACCCCTCCATCACTCCATCTTCCTACTGGGGGCAGGAGAAAGACAGGCATGTTCACCTCCCCCTGGGCTCTGGCAGAGATAGGACATGCACAGAGTGCCAGCAGTGTCCCTGGCATGCCACACGCACCAGTTCTTCCTGCCTTTCCTCTGCTCACTCAAGGCTCTGACTCTTCCAGAAGTCGCTCCCACTGAACTAGCACCTAAGCAGATACAAGCAAGGCAGAAATTCTGTCTCATCTGCCAAGACTGAGAGCAGATTTGTTCATAAGGACAAGCACTCACAGAAGTCTTGTGACTTTTTGTCAACTAAATTATCTGGTGCTCATAACCCAAATGACAGATTCAAGGCACACGGCTGGCATTGGAGGAGGAAGGCAGCCCTTCCTATCATGATAAATGACTTGGAGTTTCCTAGAGATAGGAAAGCAAAAGATAGAGATGGGAAGCAAAAGACAGTGACTTTGTGACTACTTTTTTGTGGACCTGCTACTCAGTTCCAGGCACTAGGATAAATTTGTGTGTGCATGTGTATGTGTGTGGGTGCATGCACATGTGGGTGTGTCTGAGACAGTGAAAATAGAGGACTGCAATCCTCATTTTACAGCAGAGAAACCTCCAGTAGTCCCCACGTATCCATGCTTTCACTTTCTATCTTCAATTACCCACAGTCAACTGCGGTCCAAAAATATTAAGTGGAAAATTCCAAAAATAAATAATCGGTAAGTTTTAAGTTGTATACCTTTCTTGTAGCGTGATGAGATCTCATATTGTCCTGCTCCCCTTCCCCATGTGAATCATGCAGTGTTCCCTTTGGTCACTCAACAACTCTCTCAAATGTCAGATTCCCTGTTATAGTATTGCAGTGTTTGTGTTCAAGTAGCAGTTATTGTATGTAATCATGAGCCAGAAAGACAAGGATAGTGATGCTGGCAATGTATATGTGCCAAAGAGAAGCTGTAAACTACTTCCTTTCAATGAAAAGGTGAAGGTTTTCAACTAAGGCAAAAATAAAATCATAGGCCAAGGTTGTTAAGCTCTGTGGTAAGAACAGATCTACCCATCAAGTTGTAAAAGAGGAAGAGGAAATTCACAGCAGGTTTGCTGCCACATGTCAAACTGCAAAAGATATGGCCGCAGTGCATAAAAAGTGCTTAGCAAAGATGAAGAAGGCATGAAATTTTACATGTATGTATAAGAAAAAACCACTATGTGTAGAGTTTGGTAGTATTCATGGAAAACGGTAGAGTGCTGTCACACAAAAACTTAAAAGTTCATTTTCCAAGATTATATGACCAATAAGTGGCAGAGTAAGGAGCTTGATCCATTTCTGTCTAAAGATTGTGCACTAAAGCAACAGTAGAATTATTTTATAGAAATTTATTTTTCTCTGAACACTAAATAAAAGAATTTGTTATGGTGATAGAATCATTTTAAGAACAATCAGAACCAGAAGACCCTTTCCAGCAGAGTCTCCAACTTTGCTGTGCAGAGGAATCACCTGGGGAGTTTGTGTAGATGCAGCTTCTGAGCCTGTAGGTCTGGGGACAGGCTTGCCCTTTTGCATACCTAACTTAACAGAAAGTCTTAATTTCCCCATAGGAACATGTTTTGCCTATGGCAATGGAATAGACCTTACCCCATGGGGTGCTTATCAAGATTAAATTAAGTAATGCATAAAAGGCACTTAGCATAGTGCATGCCAACAAAGGTCTCCATAAATGGCAGCTACTTTAGCAACTCAAAAGCCCCACCTTATCTCAAAGCCCCACCTTATTTGGACTTTCGCCTTTCGCCTTCTCCACCCCCTCCTTCCCTGCTTGTAACCCACAATATAAACCTTCACCCTACAACGAGTTGGGGTCCCAACACTGAACTGCTGTTCCGGTAAGGTGTGGTACCCTCGAACTTGAGCATTAATAAAGGCTCTTTGTTATTACATGCGAAAAAAAATGGCAGCTATTTTAATGTTTTTATTGTTAGTATTTTATTTATACATATTAGTGGGGTACAGAGTAATAAGTCAGTAGATTTATCCATTATGCAACTATCAAATCAATATTGTTGGTATGTCCATCTCCTTAATCATTTTATAGAATAAAATAAAAAAGCCAAAAAGTAAGAATTTTAGTTAACATGTAATGATAGTCATATGCAACCATGGATTATACCCTGATTTTTTTTTCTTTTCCTTTTTTCATATTTTCATAGAGTTGCATACTGTATTTTGCATTTTTCTTCCCCTCTTTATCTCTTTACCTCGTTCCCCTCTTTCCAATCATGACAGTTTCACTAGATCAAAGGGAACAGAAAGGTTTTTCATCTAAGGCTATTCACAGTGGCTAAGGGTGGCTTTATTACTGACCTGTGGGACTGGCTTTTGGGCTGTCCCTCCCCAGTGATTCTAGTTTCAGGAAGTCATTGAAGAAAGCAATGGCAGAGACTTAGGGCATGTAAGGGATATGAATATTACCTGTTTTAATCCATAGCTCTCATTTGACAGATTGAGAAACTGAGGACCTACAAGAGGACATTCACAGCCCTTGCTGGTTACTGGAAAGTTGGTGACAGAGTGAAACATAGAAATCAAGTTTCCTGATCCTCAAATTTATGCTTTTCTTACATTATTATTGCAACTGATGAAGTTGTTGGACATAGAATGTCATATCTCAGATCTGTCCTCTCTTTTTTCCTCATTTTGTTTTATAATTCTTTATTTTTTTAAAAAGCCCAAACTACAAAATAGAAGTCCTGAGTTTTGAGGCTTCATTTGATGTCATTTACAGTAAATGCACGGCATAAATAAATATGTTGTTTTTAGGTGCCATTGAGTTGGGTCTGACTTATAGTGATCCTGTGTACAACAGAATGAAACACTTCCCAATTCTGTGCCAGGCACATGATCTTTTTTATGTTTAAGCCCACTGTTGCAGACACTGTGTCCATCCATCTAGTTCAGGGTCTTCCTTTTTTTCATTGATCTGCCACTCTCCCAAACATGGTGTCCTTCTCCAGGGATTGGCCCCTCTTAACTACATGTCCAAAATAGGTAAGAAGCAGTCTAGCCACCCTTTCTTTGAAGGATCACTCTAGTTGCACTTCTTCTAGGACAGATCTGTTGGTTCTTTTGGCAGTGCATGGTATATTCAATAATTGTCTCCAGCACCATAATTCAAAAGCATCTATTCTTCTCCTGTATCTGTTATTCAGTGTTCAGCTTTTGCAACCCTATGATTCAACTGAAAATGCTGTGGTATGAATCAGGCACAACTTTGTTTTCCATATGACGTGATAACTTTTCAATACTTTAAAGAGGTCTTTTACTACAGCTTTTCCAAAAGCAATACATCTTTTGGTTGCTTCACTGCTGCTTCCACAGGTGTTGATTATAGAACCAAGTAAAGCACAATGTTGAACAAACTTAACCTTTCTCCATTTATTGTGACATTGAATACTGACCCATTTGTAAGGATTTTTTGTTTTCTTGATGTTGAAGCACAATCCATACTGAAGGCTATGTTCTTTGACCTTCATCAGTAAATGTTTCAAATCCTCTTCACTTTCAGCAAGCAGAGTTATGTCATCTGCATAACACAGGTTATTAATTAGTCTTCCTCTAATCATGATGCCCTGTTCTTCTTCATAAAGTCTAGCTTCTTGGATTATTTGCTCAGCATAGAAATTGAAGAGGTATGGCAAAAGGATACAGCTGTGATGCACATCATTATTGATTTTAAACCATGCAGTGCTTCCTTGTTCTGTTCGAATGACTGCCTCCTGTTGCATGTACAGATGCCTCATGGGTATAATTAGTTACTCTGGTATTCCCATTCTTTGCAGTGTTATCCATAATTTGTTATTATCCAGACAGTCAAATGCCTTTGCATAGTCAATAAAACATAGATTGGCACCTTTCTGGTATTTTCTGCTTTCAGCTAATATCCATTTGACATCAGCAATGATGTCCCTGGTTCCATGTTCTCTGCTGAATCTGGCTTGATTTTCCAGTAGTTCCCTGTCTATACACTGCTACAGTCGCTGTTGAGTGATCTTTAGTAAAATTTTGCTTGCTTGTGGTATTAGTGATATTGTTTGATAGTTTCTACTTTTGGTCAGATCCCTTTTCTTAGGAATAGGCACAAATATGCATCTCTTCCGGTCAATTGACCAGGTAACTATTTTCCAAATCTCTTGGCATAAACATATTAACACCTCCAGTGCTATATTCATTTTTGAAACATCTCTATTGGTATTCCATCTATTCCTGGAGTCTTGTATTAGAAAAATTTCTTAAAGCAGCTTCTACTTCATCCTTTAATACCATTGGTTCTTTGTCATATGCAACCTCTTGAAATGGTTGGTAATCCACCAGTTCTTTTTGATATAATGACCATAAATTCCTTCCATCTTCTTCTTCTTCTTTTTTTTTTTTGTGGTACTGGGGGTTGATCCCAGGGCCTCCTGCTTGCATGCTTTGCAAGTGCTGGACTGCTGAGCTGCACCCCCAGCCCTTTTTTTCCTTTACTTTCTGAGACAGGGTCTCGCTAAGTTACTCAGACTTCCTCTGGTCTCGAACTTGCAATCCTCCTGTCTCCACCTTCCGAGCTGGTGGGATTACAGGTGTGTGCCACCACGCCCAGCTCCTTCCATCTTCTTTTGATGTTTCCTGTGTTGTTTAATATGTTCCCTGTAGACTCCTTCACTATTACCACTCAAGGCTTGAATTTTTTCTTCAATTTCTTAAGCTTGAAAAAAACAGAGCATATTCTTCCCTTTTGGTTTTCTATTTTCAGCTCTTTGCCCATGTCATTAAAATATTTGATTTTGCCTTCTGGAGCTGCCCTTTGAAATGTTCATTTAGTTCCTAACTTCATCATGCCTTCCTTTTACTTTAGCTGCTCAACATTCAAGGGAAAGTTTTAGAGTCTCTTTTGGCATGTAATTTGGTCTTTTCTTTTTTTCCTGTCTTTTTAAGTCATCTTCTGCTTTCCTCATGAATGATGTCTTTGATGTCATGCTCCAACTCATTTGGTCTTCTGTCATTAGTGTCTAATGCATTAAACTTATTCTTCAGGTGGTCTCTGAACTCAGGTGGGATATACCCATGGTCATACCCTGGCTCTCATACACTTGGTCTGATTTTCTTATGTTTCAGTTTGAAACTGCATATGAGCACATCATGGTCTGATCCATATTAACCACCTGGTCTCATTCTGATACTTGATATTGAGCTTTTCCATCATCTCTTTCCATAAATGTAGCCAATTTGCTTCCTATACATTCTATCTGGTGAAGTCAATGTGTATAGTTGCCATTTATATTGGTGAAAAATGTATTTGCAATGCAAAGGCCATTAGTCTGACAAAATTCTAATCATATCATCTCCAGCATCATTTCTGTCATGAAGGCTATATTTTCTGACTACTGAGACTTCTTCTTTGTCTCCAACTTTTGCATTCTGGCCACCAGTAGTTATAAGTTCATCCTGATTGCATGTTCCATCTCTTTCAGATTGCAGAAACTGGTAAAAATCTTCCCTGTCTTCATTTGTGGCCTTAGTGGTGGGTATGTAAATTTGAATAATTGTCATATTAATTTGTCTTCCTTGTAGGCATATTATTTTAACCCTGATAGCACTGTACTTTAGGGCAGATCTTAAGATGTCTATTTTGATGATGAATGCAACTCCATTTCTCTTTGTCATTCCCAGCATAGTAGACCATATGATTATATGATTCAAAATGGCCCATGCCAGTCCATTTTAGCTCAGTGATGCCTAGAATGTCAATGTTTATGTGCTCCATTTGCTTTTTGATGATTTCTAATTTTTCTAAATACATAGTACATGCATTGCATGTTCTAATTATTAATGGATGTTTACAGTTGTTTCTCCTCATTTTGAGTTGTGCCACATCAGCAAATGGAGGTCCCTGGGGCTTTACTACATTTCTATCATTAAGGTCGACTCTATTTTGAGGAGGCAACTCTTCCATAATCATCTTTTGAGTGCCTTTACACCTGGGGAGCTCATTTTCTGGCACTATATCTGACAGTGTTTCTCTGCTCTCCATAAGGTTTTCAATGACTTATTGTTTAGAGAGTTGGCTGCCAAGTCCTACTCCCTAGTCTGTCTTAGTCTGGAAGCTCAGCTGAAATCTGTCCACAATAGGTGACCTTGCCTGCATCTGCAATACCAGTAGCATAGCTTTCAACCTCATAGCAACACGCAAGCATTGTGGTATGGGAAAATGACAGACATGTAGGGATAAATAAACATGGCAAGTCAAAAATAAATCTCCTCTTGGATGTGATAATTCATGTCTGTAATCCAAGTGACTAGGACAGTGGAGGCAGCAAGATTGCAGGTTAAATGCCAGTGGCAGTCTGTATAACTTAGAGACCTTGTCTTAAGATAAAAAATAAAAAGATGCTAAGGGTGCAGCCATAGCACCCTGGGATCTGATCCCACCTTATCTTGGAAGCTAAGCAGGGACAGTCTTGTTAGTCCTTGGATGGAAGTCCTCTAGGGAATACTAGGTGCTGCAGGGTAGGGAGAAGGACTTGGCAATTCACTCCTGAAACAATTCTCCATTGAAAATCCTAGGAATAGAGTTGGGCATGGTGGTGGACACCTGTAATCCCAGCAACTCAGGAGGCAGAGGCAGGACTATTGCAAATTCAAGACCAGAGATAGTCTGTATAATTTAGTGAGAACCTGTCTCAAAAAAGTAAAAAAAAAAAAAAAAAAAAAAAAAAAAAAAAAAAAAAAAAAAAAAAAAAAAAAAAAAAAAAAAAAGAGGGGGTCTGAGGGTGCAGCTCAGGGGTATGGCACTTGCAAAACATGCAAGTGCCAGGCCCTGGGTTCAACCTCCAGTACACACACACACACACACACACACACACACACACACACACACGAAAAAAAGAAAAGAAAGAAAGAAAGAAAATCCCAGGAATAGCAGAGAAGCACTGAGAATAGTGCCAGGCATGGCACAGTGTCAGGGAGTGTTTCATTCTGTTATACACAGGGTCATTATGAGAGAACCCTACTTGATGGCACCTAACAACAATAGTAGGGCTGCAGCTTGGTGGTAGATTGCTTGCAAAATATGTGTGAGGCCCTGGGTTCAGCCTCTCAGTACTGCAAAATAAAGTAATAAACAAGTACATAAATGAACAAACCTCTTTATGTGGCCTTAACTCTTTTTTGTTTATCCTGATTTTCTTTTCTTCCTCATCATAAGGATAGAATAACGGCAACCTGAGTCTGCTGGAGGCGATGCGTATTGGAACTGAGATGCTATGCACAGTGAGCTCTCACCAGATCTGTCACCTCACAGGGCAGGTGTGATTAGCAAGACCATACATAACAAACGAAAGCAAGTTCCAGGAGAGGTCTCACTTTATTCCTTCCTGTGCTACTTAATTCTTTCAGCAGAGAAATGACAAAGTACCTTGTGCCAGGTTCAACACTTAGCACTAGGGAGCTAAAAGCGCCTCTAACTTGGCGTCTGTCCTCCGCAGCCTCACAGTCTAATGAGGGGAGGAATATTCTCTGAGCCCAGTGAGGAGTTCTGTGATGGGGAAGCCCAGGGGACTGGGGAAGAATAAGCAGTGCCCACTCAGCCTGGAGGGAGACGGATGGTATCCAGAGGAGGCAGCCTACGAAGGTCCATGTATTCATTGCTCATTTTGGCAGCACATGCACTAAAATTGAAGCTTTACAGAGTTGAGATGATTCAGATACAGAGAGAGAGAGAGAGAGAGAGAAAGAGAGAGAGAGAGAGAGAGGTCATGTGGAATGATTAAAAGTGATCTTAAGCTTGGGTTCTGGTTTTGACTTTACCATCCATTATATAATTGGCCTGACACAACTAATTTCCTTTTCTGCAATCTAACTTTCTAATTTTGAAAATCAAGGTTTTTTTTCCCTCTAGATTATGTCTTCTCATCATCTTTGTGTTACTACAAATTTTTGACTTGCTGGGAATGTGTCTTCTCTGAGGTGAGGATCATGTCTTATTTATATTTCCATTCCTAGGACCTAACATACATCTTGGCACTCTGAGTTATCTGGCTTTGCCAAGTACAGTAAAATTTTCAGCTGGGTCCCAAGTGGTAGACTATGTGAGTTTTGGAGGTCTATGACAATTTTGTACTAAATGAAGAGAAATACAGTACATTCTCAATACATGGTTCTGTTGGCAGAAATGATGGTGGCAGTGGACACAGCAGTATACTAAGCCCCCACACAAACATCTTCCACCGAGGGTCTAAAATAGTACTTGATTGTGATCTCTTGGACACTGAAGCCTCAAGGCTTTCAGGACCATAATGAGTTTAATAAGAAGAAATCTAGTCAGTCAACACTTCATATATGAGAACAAAACCAGGAAAGAGCCAAAAGAAGAAAGATTTTCATCGCAGCAAGACAAAAGGAGCATTAAGCAGGTAGGACTGAAATGGGCAAATCATACGGCACTCAGACTTGGAGAAGCCTCAGAAGAGAGAGCCCCTGACCAGATGTTCATAGGGCCAAAGGCTGCAGTGTGATTTAGATGCATTCTTAAGGTGCTTCCTGCTCTAGGGCTGAGCGTGGTATATAGCTGTCATCCTCCAAACATCAAAATTAGGCTTTCTTTGTGGACAAGAGGTTCTTGTTTATGAAAATTCCTCTGTTGTGAACAACAAGTTAGAAAAATTACCATTATTGAAGAAATAAAAAATAATTATTGTCATTATAGTTGCTGTCATATCATCACAATCATTGTGAGTCAATTTTTCATTGCTATAACAAAATACCTGAGATAAATAACTTAAAGGAGAAAAAGGTTATTTTGGCTTATAATTTAGTTGTTCCTACCCATGGTTGCATGGCCTTGCTGTTTTGGGCTTGTGGTAGCACCATGCATTATGATGGGAACATGGGAGAGTGAGGACTGATCACCTCATAACATCCAGGAAGCAAAGAGAGAGAGAGAGACAAAGAGAGAGAGAGAGAGAGAGAGAGAGAGAGAGAGAGAGAGAGAGGAAAGGAGGGGGCTAGGTCCCAATATCCTCTTCAAAGGAATACCCCCAATCACATCACATCTTTCCACTAGGTTCCACCTACCCATAGTGCCACAGACTGAGAACCAGTCTTTTAACATGTGGGCCTATTGGGGAGATTCAAGATCCACACTATGTTGCAATCATTGTCAAAGTTATTTTCCAAAGGAGGGGAATGCAGAATGAGCAATGGTGATGTTTGACAGTCTAGTGCATATATATGCTTAATTATTTGCCAGGAGAATGACTTAGGAAGCTTTTTTTTTTTTTTTTTTTTTTTTGCAGTAATGGGGGTTGAACTCAAGACTTTGTGCTTGCATGCTTTGCAAGTCCTGGACCACTGAGCTGCACCCCCAACCCATTTTTTTTTTTTTACTTTTTGAGACAGGGTCTTGCAGACTGCCTTTGGACTCGAACTTGTAGTCCTCCTGCCTCTGTCTCCTGAGCCACTGGGATTACAGGTGTGTGCCACTGCGCCCCGCTAGGAAGCTATTCTTGACCTCCTTTATAATGCTAAATATTCCCGTGTAAAATGGTTAAACCAATAAAAGGTTAGTTTTTGGATGAACTGAGATTATTCATGTGGAGCCTGGTCAGAGGAAGTGCTCAATAAAGAGAAGTCTTTGCTCCAACTGAATCAGCCTTTCAGTGGAGGATTGTGTCTGTACATGACAAGGTGGAGCAGTAAAACAGGGACAACAAGAAAACCCATGCTTCAGGGAGGAGGGGGAAATTGACTAGACGAGGATGGAGATTGGTTAGATAGTGGGGAACCCCAGGGCACAAAGCAGTCAGAGCTACCTACTTGTATTATTCTGAAATGGTGTGGGGGTACCCTCTTCCAGCGAAGACAAACCACTCAGAACCTCAACATTGCACGTGGTACTGTTTATAGAGCGCTGCCTGCCTGCGAGTTGCTGTGATACATCCTCTGCAGGCATTCCTTCACTTCATCTTCATGAAAGCACCTATGAGGTAGCTAGTGTCATACTTGCGAATACTCAAACTCAGAACATTTAAGTAATTTACCAAGTCACTAGGCAATATAGCAAGTCAGGACTCAAACCCAGTCTGGACGGCTTAACTTTACCTTGAACCACTAGGCCAATCTCTATGGCAGGAAACTTGGAACTCATCAGCTGACTTGGGGAGTGCTAAGAAAAGGAGAGGCTGACTGCTATTGCATTGTCACCATGTGTACCACAAGGTGCTTTATAATTTCCTATAAAACCAGAGACACTGCACTTCACAACTCCAGAGGGCACAGACACCTCATAGTTATCCTATGTTTGCATAATTTTCAACAATTTTCTGGTAAATGGTAGAAAGGGCAACCAAGTTCTAACTTTTACCAGTTTACCATGTGCTTAAAAAAATCCATGAATACATGTTCTATGTAGAATTCCTATTGCAACAAGCTATACCCTATCATGATCCCTTCTTCACTCTAGTCACATCATAGACAATTGGCCACGTATACCTGGCTGATTCAATGATAGCCATGGGCTGGAAGCCTGAAGTGGAGATCAGTGACATTCTATACTGGACAGTGACCGGATGACTCTGTCATCTTCCCTTTTGTGGTGAGTTTGGGTATTAGGGGACAGAGGTGGAGGAGGGAGGGAGGGGGAGAAGGAAGAGGAGGAGGAAAAGAGACTATTATCTATGGAGACAGAATCAATGAGTTCAGAGGCATAAGTGGGACAAGTCACTATATTGATGTCCATGTCTGTTTGTGCTGGCTGAAGTGAAGGGAGGAGCTCAGATCTCTCTCTCTCTCTCTCTCTCTCTCTCTCTCTCTCTGCATTAAATACCTTGGGATTCAGGCTTTTTCTGAGATTCATGCCTTTAGGTGTCTTCTCTGTGTTCTTTGCTGCTTCCTCCATTTTTTAGCCAGCTCTCTAACCCAGCTCTCCAGTGCTGGAACAGACCACACAGAGTTTGAGACAAATGCCTAAACTAACAAGGTTTCTTTGCATGACTTTTGTCCTTTCTACTTAGATCTCTCCTGAAGACTCTGAGGAAGACAGATAATTTGGTTTTCCTGGATTGTGTTTCCCAGACAAATTTCTGTACTGTCTCATCATCATTATGTAGATGATGAAATTGAGGCACAAATAGGTTGGCTTACTTGTCAAAGTCACTTGAAGTCAGGACTGACATCACTTTGCTTCCGTGTAGCACCACGTGGTCTCCTATTCTATTAGCTTCTGTTTCCTGGTCTCATCCCCCTCAAGGCTCCACAGAGAAAACAAATCTGTGCCTTCATGTTCCTAAAAGCGGACAATCCATTTCCACTACAACTATCACTCTACGGTGGCCTAATGGGCCCATTCCTCCTTCTTGCCTTAGAGTTTTCTACTATAGTCAGAGTGCATGACCAAGTGTCTCCTTAAGCACAATAAGGAATTCCCTGAGGATCCCAAGGTGTCTCGACTGGGCTTTACCCTCTTCTTGTAAGGGTGCCAAGGCAGTGCTGCTTGTCCTAACTGTTGTCATGGAAACAGTAAAACCGATATCACTAATGTAGATGCTTTGCAGTTGATAATCATTTTCCTATATAGCATTTCATAGATCAATTCATTTAGGCACTTGGTAAACATCTACTTTGGGTCATGTCCTACACCAGGCATTGAGAATACAGTTGTAATGGAAGAAGGACAAACTTTACTTTTTGCAGCAGGCAAATAATGAGAGGCAGGGAGGAGAGAGAGAGGCTTTGATTATTGTAGTTATGACAAGATGGTCCTAGAGAGATTGGATCCCTGCCCCTAAGGTTTCTGAGAAGTTGATGAAGTTTCTCTAAATGATAAAAGCTCAGGACTTATCTGCTGAGGAAAGAGGGAGCAAGAGGAGGAGACCAGGAAGCTGGGCAGCAGGTGAGAGCTGTATGCTTCAGGCTGGTATGAGGCCCCTGCAAATTTGAAACAGAATTGCTCGGGCCACAAGCTGGTTGTGTAAGTTTGATTTGTGGAGACTGAGGAAGGGGGTTGATGAGCAGCAAGGCAGGGCCGGCACTGATGTGAAGGAGCAGGATGGGAAGAGAGATGCTTCCCTAAACTGTGTTTCCAAAGAAAACCAAAGTCCACACCAGCTCCTCAGCCCCTCGTGACCCTGGGAGAGGCAGCAGCTGCCTCTGCAGATGAGATCGGGATGGGCTGTGGAACACAGGTGGACATGGTAAGCAGTGAAGACCCCTGCAGGTCATTTCCTCTGCCCAGTTAACACAGGAGCAAGTGATAGGCCAACTGCACTGAGGATGCCTGTGAAGTTTCTGGACAGAAAAGGGAAGGTCATTCCAAGGAGAAGGAATAGCTTGTGCAACATTATAGAGATGTGAGAACACAGAGGCACTTTGAGTATTGCTTGTGCCTGGAAAGTAGGGTGCAAGGACGTGCAAGGAGAGAATGGCTTGAGAAGACATAACTAGATCTTTGGGTCGGGGGGGAACTTCAGGTAGAGCAGTGGGCTGTCACAGAGAGCTTTAAAGATGACAGTTTAGGATCTTCCAGAGAGATCAACTCTTATTCTGAGAATGTGAATTGGTCCATGTTTGGGCAGAAGAAATTCAGTCCAGATGAAGCAATGAGACTTTGAGGTAGAATGGACCAACTGGGAGAAGTGGATGAGAATCCCACCACCCCACTCCTAGGCCTCATAAAGAACCCCTTGGCAGGTGCAGGTGCCTGGAGGCAGACACTGCAGGTGGCCAGCAGAATCTGTTCTTTGGCTTTGCGCACGTGTGTGACTGCTTGGTGTGGGGCAGGTGGATTGTAAATGTCCCATTTGACCACAGGGTTGTTATTTGAGTGGATGCTGTCTCTGGTCCTGAGTTCTCTTCAGAGAGACAGTCTAGAGCGTTCTTTCTCTATGTTGGGCAATATGTTGTTGTTGTTGTTAGGTGCTGTCGAGTCGGTATCCGACTCATAGCGACCCTCTGTACAACAGGGGAAACACTATTGTCAGTGCTTCTCTACTGTTCATAGGGTTCTCAATGGCAGATTGAATTTTGGGAGTTGCCAGGTCCTTCTCCCAAGCCTACAGCTTCTGGTGTTCCCAGGCGGTCTCCCATCCAGGTACTAACCAGGCCCGACCCTGCTTAGCTTCCGAGATCTGGCGGGATTGGATGCCACAGGGCTACAGCTGCAGGCTGGACAATATGGAATGCCAAAATTATCTCTGCTCTGCCATCTAGCATCTCTTCTCAGATTAAGACATATCTTTGGGAATATGTGATGGACTTTCATATCGGTTAATTCCCTTGTTCCTCCCAACACCCCTGAACAGCTATTGGTAATTCCTCACAGCTATTGTTTCTGCACTGGTAAGTATGGTCCAGAGGCCACATGACTTGGTTCAATAACCGGATGTGAAAACTAAGGTTTGAACTCAGAAAAATCAGATGTTTCACATTCCTTTATTAGCACAAAGGCCAGCTTCAAGGCAAAGTAATTCTGAGGCTAGAAAAAGAGGTGAAAATGCAGGTACTTACCCTCAGGATGTTCCCTGACTAGAGAGGAGAGGGGTATGAGAATAACTCATTGCAACGCACTATTATAACCCTTACAATTCCAGCAGGCAGGTACTGTTATTATCCACATTTTATATGTAAGGATATCAAAACACAGAGAGGTTAAGTCTCATAGCTAAAAGGCACAAAAGAAGGACAGGGAGGCTAGCCATTTAGCTTTTACCCACAGCACTCTGCTATACTCAGATGGAGAGTTGATGACATCATGTTACTTCCTGCTTCAGGCCCGGCAGCCCTGAACTGTGGTTCTTAGTTGGGGGTGGGTTATGCCCTTCCGGGTATTTGGCAATGTCTGGAGACATATTTGAATGCCAGGACTGGAAGAGGGGGTGCTACTGGAATTTAGTGAGTAGAGGTTAGGGGTGCTATTTAACATGTTACTATGCATAGGACAGCTGCAGCCATAGCCCTGTGGCATCTGATCCCGTCAGATCTCGGAAGCTAAGCAGGGTTGGGCCTGGTTAGTCCTTCGATGGGAGAATACCTGGGAACACCAGGTGCTGTAGGCTTGGGAAATGGACCCAGCAACCCACTCCCAAAAAATGATCAGCCATTGAAAACCCTATGAATAGCAGAGAAGCACTGACAATAGTGTTTCATCGGTTGTACATAGGGTCACTATGAGTCGGACATGGAGTCTACAGCACCTAACAACAACAACAATGCATAGGACAGTGCCATGACAAAGAACTGTTGGTAGGTGCCTGACCCTGCTTAGCTTCCGAGATCTGGCAGGATCAGATACCACAGTGGTACGGCTGCAAGCACAACAAATTACCCACTCGCAAATGTCAGCAGTGCTACTGCTGAGAAAGCATGTTTTACCAAAACACCTATGATACTGCTCTCAGGGACAGCTTCCAAGCAGTCTTGCTACTGTGGGGCTCCTCTGTGCCTAGCCCAAAACTGGGCATGTAGTGAGGTCTACAAACATCTGTGGAATAATGGAATGTATGAATGAATTAATAAAATATGCACTTCAGTTGGATATCCACACTTTATAGTGTGGCCATTCATTCCTTCATACAGCATCCCTTTCTTTTCTTTTCTTTTTTTTTTTCCTTTCACAGTACTGGGGCATTGAATTCAGGGTCTCACATATACTTTTTGCAAGTACTCTACCACTGAGCCACACTCCCGGCCCACTTTTTTTTTTTTTTTTTTTTTTTTTTTTTTTTTGTGGTACTGGAGGTTAAACCCAGGGCCTTGTGCTTGCATGCTCTGCAAGTGCTGGACCACTGAGCTGCACCCTCAGCCCATTTTTTTTAACTTTCCTGAGACAGGGTCTCATTAAGTTATGCAAACTGCCTCTGGTCTCGAACTTGAGATCCTCCTGCCTCTGCCTCCTAAACTGCTGAGATTACAGGCATGTGCCACCATGCCTGGCTCCGGCCCACTTTTTACTTTTTATTTTGAGACAGGGTCTTGCTAAGATGTCTCTGGCCTCGAACCTGTAATCCTCCTGCCTTCACCTTCTTAGTTGCTGGGATTATAGGCATGCACCAGTCTACATGGTGATATATTTTAATCTTTTTTTTGGGGGGAGTGGTTATAAGGGGAATTGAACCCAGGGCCTCACACATGCTTTGAAAGCACTCTACCACTCTACCACTGAGCCCCAGCCCAGGATTGATTTTTTAAACTATCTATAAAAATGAGCCAGAAATCCCTGTCTCCAAGCTCCTGTGCATTGAGAGAGGCAGCAGAGAAGCAGATATAACTAAGAGGCAGGGCAGAAAGGAGAGATGCGCAGGGAGAGTCACCGATAGGTGATGGAAACTCAGCTCTCAGGCTTCTGTGAGAAGGGCTCTCCCAGTTAGGGCAGTGGATCCAGAGCTATGGGTTACACTTCAAGTTTCACTTTGGAGTTTTCAAATATATGAGCTCCATTACTATGTGCAATGGGGCTAGAGATTTAGTGCCAATCAAAAGCATATCCCTCCTTACTTGCCTGTGCCCCCTTCCAAGGATGGCTTTCCTACATCTTTCTTATCCTAGACATTCAAGATTGGAACTAGAACAAACGTACAAAAATAAACAAACAAACTGAAGGCTAATTAATTAAAGGTCTGTTGAGGTTGTTCTTAGGTTAGGTGCCATCGAGTCAGTATCCGACTCATAGTGACCCTCATAGGTCTCAGTTGGTAGAGCGCTGCGCTGTAGTCTCTGAGGTCCTGAGTTCAATTCCCAGCACCCAAAAATGGGAGAAGGGCCTGGCAATCCACTCCCAAGGCAATCTCGAAACAGTCAGCCATTGAAAACCCTATGAGGGTCGCTATGAGTCGGATACTGACTCCACGGCACCTAACATCAACAACAATGAGGTTGTTGTTAAGTGCCATTGAGTCAGGTCTGACTCGTAGGGACCCTATACACAATAGAAGGAAACACTCTCTACCACTGTGCCACGCCCCGCACTACATCAGTGCTTCTCTGCTATTCATAGAGTTTTCAATGGTTGATTGTTTCAGGAGCTGATTGTTTTGGGATTGCTTTGGGAGTGGATTGCCATGTCCTTTTCCCATTTTTGTGGTGCTGGGGACCAAACCCAGGGCCTCAGAGAGCTCAGAGCAACATTCTACACTGAGCCAAACTCCAGCCCAATTAAAGGTCTAGATAAATTACCTTGTTATTTATTGGTTAATTACAGTAATTATTTCTTCTGTGTTTGTAGTACAATTATCTTCCCTTTCCCTGTGTGATTTCTGATTCCTCCTTCAACTACCCTACTATGCATGTGTTAATGTTTCCTTTTGTCACTGCATAGCTTTTGGATGAAATAGAGAAGGTATTAATTACAAATAAGTGCTGATCCATAGAACATCAAGGCTAACAGTGCCTCAGTGACCCATATGACTTTACATGTGAGTTAACTGAGTCTTGAAAGGCAAAATACCCAATGGGGACAGAGGGATGGGCTAGGGGACTTTGAGTTTCAGGACACTGAAACTTACACTGAAATCTTGTGGCAACTTAATATGTATGAAGGCCATATTTAACTTTTGGACATGGTATCTAATAAGCAGACATTGGTGAAGAGATATCAATACTGACTCTCTCTCTCTCTCTCTCTCTCTCGTTCTCTTGTTCTCTCTCTCTTCTTTCTTTCATACTCAGGGATTGAACCCAGGGCCTCACACATAATTTGTAAAGTCCTCTATCACTGGGCTGTACCCCTAGTCCATGTTTTATGATTTTTCTTGAGATAGGGTCTCACTAAATTACATAGGCTGCCTCTGGCCTTGAAACTGTGATCCTCTTGCCTCTACCTCCCGAATCACTAGGATTACAGGCATAAGTCATCATGCCCAGCTTCAAAAAATCTATCCTTTTATTAAATGCAAAATGACTTTCCTTTAAATTCTGAATCTGTGATAATTAGTTTTCCATTGCATGTTGTCTGGCTCCCTTCAAGACACATGAATGTTTAAGGAAGAGAATCATAGATAACTAGAGCCATCCTTCTTTCTCCTATTTATAATCAATTTTCACGTCTAAATTTAGAGAAATGACAGGTGGCACATGGCAGTCCCTCTGGTTTTCCTTCCCTAAAGAGGCAGAATGACACAGCAGGAGAAAATGGGGCTGTGGTAAGGCGTCCTGAGGCTTCATCCTGACCCTGACTACAGGTGACCTTGGGCAAGATATCCACACTTGGTGCCCCAGTTTCTCCTGAAAACATGCCCATGGTGATGGCCACCTTATGTGGCTGTTTTTAGGACTGAATATGAACACTCATGGCTTAGGCCATGCCACAACACATCCACAGAGAGGGCTCAATGTACAGCAGTAATAAAAGCCTTTTAGGGGATCTTATGGAAATGTGAAAGACAGTGATTTTATCTCCAGAGGAATATGGCAAATTTGATTTCCAACTACTCCATCACAGAAAGACTAGTGAAGACTATGGTTATTCATAGAACCTGAGGACAATATTGAAAAGGGAGATTGAATTGAGACCTTCAGTCTTAAAAGAAGTGAAATGATGATCATGTTATAATGACTTCTGCTACTATGATGCTCATCTTTGTAATAATTCATTTAATCTTCCCAACAATCATATGAAGTTGCTACTAGTATCCTCCTTAACTTATTATTAGGTATTTTCTAGTCAGGTCTGGCTCATAGCGACACTACACACAACTGAAGGAAACACTGCCCGACACTGTGCCATCCCTGGCACTATGTCAGTGCTTGTCTGCTATTATAGGGTTTTGTATGGCTGATTGTTTTGGGATTGTTTTCGGGAGTGGGCTGTCAGGTTCTTCTCCCATTTTTGCAGTTCTGGGGATCCAACTCATGGTCTCAGAGACTACAGAGCAACAATCTATCAGCTGAACTAAACCCCAGCCTGCCCACAGAGAAATGATAGCTCAGGAAGCTGCCATGCTCAGCTCAGACACACAGCTGGGTTTCAGGAGCTGCAGTTCCAACTTAGCTGTTCTGACAATTCTACTCTAGAGCATGGTACCAATAATTTGCTCCTGTTCTCCCAAATCTGGTGACCTCCTCTCATCCTCATACAAGCTGCATCCTAGGAGCAGAAAGTTCACAAATGAAGTGCAAACATCTTATTCATCAACAGAAAGTAAGATTCCTCTGCTGTTTCCCAGGGAGAGGGGACATAAGTGCCCACATTTTCAGCCAAAGTGAACTTGGATGAAAGCGCACAGTCACTCTAGTGCCCTGCCTCACTCTGGAGTGACACTCAGCATGCCTCAGTGCAAAGCAGGTGATGGTTTGAAAATTTTACTTAGAATGAAAATAGCTCAGTACTCCCAAACTAAATGCCATTTACTTTCATACTTTTCCTTTATTATTAGTCAGGACCACTTTGATTACTGTACTTATATTTTGTACGAATGAATGGGTGTATGTGCATATATGTGCATATATATATATATATATATATATATATATACTTTTTCTGAGTATTAAATCATACATTATGAATATTAAAACTTGGTCAATGATAGAAATACAAGAAGCAGCAGAAAAAAAATACTATTCAGCTCAATACCCTTTCAAGGTTAGATAAAAACAGGAAAAGAACTATACTTGCTGTCTTTACTAGCTATCAGAGCTACTGAAAATTGAATGTGGTGGCACACATTTATAATCCCAGAGCTTGAGAGGTCACTTAATCTCTAGAGGAGTCATGGAAGGTAGGTAACATCCCCATTTTTATAGGTATGAAAATGGAGCTGTCAATAGAGTATGCAGCTTTCTCAAAGGTACACAATTAATAAATGGCAAGGGAGGGACTGGAGCCCTTCCTCCGATACCTGCAATGTTAACCACAAAATCCCACTATCTCTCATGGTATTACTAAAAACACTGACTTTGAAATGAGAGAAGTCTCAGATCTAAATCCCCCCATTATTATCAGCTGTATACACTTGGACAAATGATGTAATCTCTCTTGGTCTCAACCTGGCATCCAATATCATCAGTTCTTGGAAGCTAAGTAGGGTCAGGCCTGGTTAACACTTGGACAGGAGACTGCCTGGGAATACTTGGTGCCGTAGGCTTGGGAAAAGGACCTGGCACCCTACTCACAAAACAATCAGCCACTGAAAACCCTGTGATTAACAGAGGAGCACTGATAATAGCACCAGGCATGGCACAGTGTTATGTAGTGTTTCATTCTGTTTACATAGGGTCACTGTAAGTCGGACCTAATTTGAAGCACCTAACAACAATAGTCTCAATTACTTTATTAATTCAGGAAGAATCTGTTGCCTTAAACCATTTCCTAGTAGATGCAAGTTAAAAAATTAAAGATTGGCAAAGTATAACATGTATTGGACATTCTTTTGGAGGAGAGCAAATATTGTTTTGTGGCCAATAATGCCGTGCTTGGACTGAGGGAACCTGCCTGTGCTGGGCAAGTGACCAGGCCGGCAGGTGCAATGGCCTGGAAGCAGTGTAGCCCAATGTGCCTGCCCTGATCAGATCATCTTTGGTCCTAGCAAAGGAAGAGGAAGTCCCTGGAAATGTAAAACATGCAGCATCAAATTAGGGCAGCTGCAGACACAGGCATCACAGTGTGGTTTGTGGATCAAAGTGAATGCATCTGCTAGTAAACACGTGGGGAAAATTGGGCCCATAATCCCAGCCATTATGACTACACTGCTGCATGTGCCGTGGCTGCTCTTAATTGCCATGTGCTGTTCCTTTCATACTCTAGAAATGGACTGAATGGACCACAAAATGTATTTTAAAAGACAAGTAATCTGTGGTGAGAATAGAAACCTCCTTTATCTTTGTTCGACGAGGCCCACATTTCACAAACATGGGAAAAGAAGGGTGGCGATTCTCCTAGAGTGGAATGCCGATTAGAAAATGAACGTGGTTTGGTGTGTGTGTGTGTGTGTGTGTGTATGTATAAGAGAGAAAGAAGAATAAATGAGCAGGTATACCCAGCTTGGCTGATTCTTTTTCTCCACCAAAGAATATGAAGGGAGATCCCACCCTTGAAGTCTTTCACTTATGCAAAGCAATAGCTCTTTAGCTAGATTTCTTTTTGAAGGGAGGCAAAAGGGGTTGTGTAGTTTATATTCTATAAAGTGATGGCAGTATGCCCAAGGGTAACATCTCCCTAAGGTTATGCCCTGTCCTTTGAGACATTATAAGAGAAAAGTTTCAAGGCAATAAATTTGAAAAAACAAATATATATATTGCTCTACTGAAAGATTCAATGCCAAGGCAATTCCTTTAGACATTTGGAAAGTCTTTCAGCAAAGAAATTAGTTTGTTAGCTTATGTCTTTACTGAAATTTTCTAGTTACTAAAAAGATTTTGATCAAATATAACTAATGCACTTTAGGTAATGTTGGCATGTAGAATTCTTACCATGGTCCCAGGAATTGGGACCTCTGAAATTTGGTCCTGGTTTTGATATCAACTTGCCATGAGATTCTAGGGAAGAGATTCTCTGCCTAGATTTACTCAGCTAGCAAGTGAGAATAGACTTTTTCACCTTGATTTACCACAAAGAGCTACTCTGCACACAGTGCTATCATTGCTGACATAATTATTTTCAATAGTTAGAAATAGTACCTTAATTGCTGTGGTGAATGTTTTCTTTCCCATAAAATTTATATGTTGAAACCTAATCTGCAAGGAGACGAGATCAGGAGGTGGGAGCCTGTAGTGGGTGCTTAGAGCATGAGGGCTCTGCCTTCAAGAATGAGATTGTTGTTGTTGTTAGATGCCGTCGAGTCGTTATCTGACTCATAGCGACCCTCATAGGGTTTTCAATGGCTGACTCTTTCTGGATTGCCTTGGGAGTGGATTGCCAGGCCCCTCTCCCATTTTTGCGGTGCTGGGAATTGAACTCGGGACCTCAGAGACTGCAGCGCGGTGCTCTACCAACTGAGCTAAATCCCAGCCCCAAGAATGAGATTAGTTGATTTATAAAAGAGGCATAAAGGGGCCTATTTACCCCTTCCAACACGTGAGAACACAGCAAGAGGACACCATTTATAAAGCAGAGAACCAGCCCTCAGTCGGCGCTGAATCTGGTACCTTGATCTTGGGCTCTCCAACCTCCAGAACCCTGAGCAATAAATTTCTGTTGTTTATAAATTATCCCATCTAAAATATTTTGTCCAAATGGACTTCAGCACTAATATAACATGTTATTTCACTTCTTAATAGCTATATGAACATAAGAAAGCCTCGATTTCACTCTCATGTGAGAGTGTTTCCTTTGTTATCACAACAGAGCCCAGCTGATCCTGGCTACTACAGTGATATGAGTATGCTAATCCCTTACAGCTTTATTGTGTTTATAAAATGTAGATGATTATTAATTCATTTCAGGTTAGTTACAAAGTAACATACAAAATAGCCATGTTTAAGCACAGTAGACTTACAAACAGTGATTCATTTTTGCCTTCTAGTTCAAAGATTTTGCATTAAATCAGTATCGATAGTGAGTTTATCTGATATTATGCACTAGGATTTTAATAATTCACAGGTATAACAATAACAAAAACAACAGTAGTATTATAATTGTGTATTCCTATTTGGTGAGGACTTGTCTTAGTGTTTTCTAGGTTGCTGTTATTTTTGTCTGCTCAGAGATGTAAAGCAGAGTTAGGTAACGAGAAGGACATGACCTGGAATCAAGGCCTATTTGACTTTTAAGTCCATGATCTGAAAGCTACCACATAACTCTGCCCTGCTACACTTGAAATAAATTACAGTTTATCTCCCAAGCTGAATGTTCCCTATTCTCTCCTTTATTTTGTAGTATGAGGGCTGGTCCCGAATGTTGGCTATCCAAGAGGCAGAAAGCTATACAGAGTACCTGTTCTTCCTCATCAATATTTATGGCCAAGGACAAGTGATGGCTGGCAGTTCTAAGCCCTCATCATAAATCCCCATGCAGAGGCTGTTCTGGCCACAGACAGTTGTGGCTTAGATTGGATGAGGAAAAAACTGAGCTTGGGAAAGTTCTTGGAAGCTCCATAATCAGATTATGATAATTTCATCAAAACCCATTTCCAAAAGCCAACATTTGTCATTAGTTTGTGTACTTCCTAATTATTTCATGAGAGTTACTCTATGCAGGAATGATAAAAAGCAATTCTAGCTTGAGAGAGCTTCTGAATGCAGTGTGCATACAGCGAGCTGGATGGTCTTGGCGTGTGGGCCACATTTGCATTTGGGGCTTATTTGAGACCCTTTCTGAAAGTATCAAAGGTGACATATTTTAAAAGATCGATATTAGTAATGAACATGAATTTCTCTTAGCCACTTTCTATAGTAAAAGTACCCCCTTTCCCCCAAATGGTAAGCGAGTACCTGCCAAGAGTTCAATTAATTAATTAATTACTCAAGGTGCACAAAGTTCTAAGTATTCTAAGAGGATGCCACACACCAGAATCCCTCAAAACTGAATCGTTGAGAAAGGCACTTATCAACCTCTGCATCCTCCAATGTGCAAGTGCCTTCTGCCTCTGGGTCCTCTGATCTGGTTGGCAGTGCTGTCTTCCACCCACTGTCTCCAGCCACAAAACAGAGTTATCCTGGATGAGCAACCTCCTTTACCAGCAAAACCTAGCCAATTCACAAGGCCCTGGGTGCATCCCAGCACTACCAAAGAGATAAAACAGAATAAAATGAACAACAAGCCAATCACTGAGTTCTCTAGCAGGTGCTTTTCAATCCATCTAGCAGCAAGACTTTTTTTTTTACATTTTTAAGTAGGTGAGAAAAAATAAAAAAGAAAGTAATATTTCATGTCATGTGGAAATTATATGAATTTCAAATTTCATTGTATAAAAATAATGTTACTGGAACACAGCCACATTCATTCATTTGTGCATTTTCTGTGGCTGATTTGTGCTCCCGTGGCAGAACTGAGTAGTGCTGATAGAGAACACATGGCCTGCCAGTCTACCATATTTACACTCTGGCCCTTGGCAGATAAAGTTTATTGGTTCTTCCTTAGAACCCTTGCTGTCCTTCCTCACTGTTCTCCCTGCCTCTAATTCTCTACTATCCAGGACATTACCCACACTATACGCACAATGATTGCCCCAGGATTGAGCTCTGATATTGTCAATCCTGTGTTTAACATCCTTTAATGAGGGTTAGGGGTATACCTTAATTGTAGAGTGCCCTAGCACTGCAGGGAGAAAAAAAAAAAAAGGGAAAGAAAAGAAAAAGAATCCTTTGAGGACTTCTAGTCCATACTAAAAAAAAGACTAAGATTCAAGCATTTTGTATTTTAGTGCTCACTGGCTTCTCTGTGTCATTTAATGTACTCCCTGCCTTCCACTGATAGTCTTTTCCTGATAGCCTTTTTCCTCCTCTGTTTGGACAACCACAATCTGTTACCAACTTCCAGATTCACCTGACTGATGCCCACTAGTGGTAAACACTCAGCTCATGGGATTCTCCTCCAGGAAGCCTTCCCTGGCCCCCAACCCCATCTGGGCTCTCCATGCACAGGGATTCCTTCCTCCTTCTTTCCATTCCTTCTCTTACAGCACATACCCTAATATGTTATAACTATGGGTATACACCTATGTTCCTGAGGACTTAGGTTTTTCATTCTCCCATTTCAGGGCTAAACTGAATACTGTATCTGGATTACTAGAAATATTCAATGAATATTGATTAAGTGATGCTTTCTTTTCTTCTCTCATTTCTTTCTTTTTTTTTCTCCCAGTGCTGGAGGGTTGAACCCAGGGCCTTATGTGTGGTAGACAAGTACTGTGGCATTGAGCTGCACCCCTAATACTCTTTCCTATTTTTTTATTTTGAGACAGGGTCTTGCTAAGTTGCACAGGCTACCTCTGCCCTTGAACTCTCCTCCCTCAGCCTCCTGAGTCACTGTGATTACAGGTGTGCACCATGGTGCCTGGCTTAATTGATGGTTTATTTCATTGATAAACCACTAGTCATATATCAAGACTTTATTCAATATATTCATCCTAATATGAATATTCTCTAATCTCTCCATTGTTCCATCCCAGGAATAGTTGTATTTGACTATCAGAATGGAGTATTAGGGATAGGGCTAGTCCATAAGTAACACATTTCACCAAGAAAATAGTCTATGCATAAAGGCATTTTTTCAAATTTTCATTAAGCATTACATTTCTTCTAAAATTTAATTATGCCATTTCTTTCCTCTAAAGCAACTACTTCTATTAAGCTAATTAGATAAAAGTTCAGTTCCAAGAATAAAATTGATTCCTAATTTTATAATATTAAATTAATCAGTTAATAAAATTTGGTTTTTCTCCAGCTTAGGGTCTGAGAAATTTTAAAACTAACAGGGATCCAGACCCAGACCTCAAGTAAGACTAAAATTATTTCTGGGACAATTAGTTCCAATATTTAAAGTTCCATAATTCCAAAACAAATATCTTATCTGTATCCTTTCTTCCCATCCACCTCTCTGGCTTTCTTTTACTTCCTTTATTTCTCTTTCCTATCCAGACTCTTGACAGGTTAAATGGGTTCTCGTTAGGTCTCATACTTCTCATACTCTCCATAATAGATTTTTTTTTTTGCCAGAATCTCAAATTGCAGCAACAATCACAGTGAGAGATTACTAGATGTGCATATAGAGGCAGCTACAGCCCAGTGATACTAGAGTTTAACCCCAAGCCATTATGTAAGGGAAAAGAGTGCCTACCTAATTGATCTAGTCCAGGCAGAAGTGGCTTGTTTTCTAGCTTTCAAGCCAGAAAAGTTCATGAAATTAAAATCTGCTTCCGGGGACTCATCACTCCTCTACTTTAATTAGCCAGTAAGATACAAAATTGCAAATGTTTGAGGGCTCCCTTGAACATGAACATGCATTTTCCCATCATACTCCTGAGAATTTTTCATAAGTAAATAATCTAAATGAAGAACGCAGATATATGCTAAAGATGTTCACTCCAGCTTTATTTATACTAATGAAGCATTGGAGACCACCTAAACGGCTATTTAAACAAATTGTGATCTATCCACTTATTGCAATATTAGGCAGCCCCTAATCATTACATACATGATATGACGGCATAAAAATGCTCTGGATAAGAACTAGGAGCTGATATCTAATGTAAACAATGATACTTGATGTGTGCAGAAAATATTCTGGAAAATTCACATGCTCTTTTATTAAGATGGTTGGTTTATTGTCTTTCGTTTGTCTCATTGTCCAAATTTTCTGTGACATTGCTGTGTTAATATTATGTTTAAGATTTTGAAAATGTGCTTTCAATATGCCCCATGAGATTTAAGTTTATTTCACAGTTAGTGTTAATATTGAGGGTTTTTTTTTTTTTTTTTGTAATATGTTTGGGAAGAATGGAAGGAAAGGATAGCAAAAAGATAGAAATTAAAAGAGAATAAAATGGGCTAGGTACTATGGTACATGCCTGTAATTCCAGCGACTCTTGAGGCTGAGATAGGATTGAGAGTTCAAGGCCAGAGGTAGCCTATGCAACTTAATAAAACCTTGTCTCAAAGAAAGAACAAAACAAAACAAAATAAAACAAGACAAAACAATAGGGGCTGGGGACATGGCTCAGTGGTGGAGCACTTTGCAAAGCCCTGATCTCACCTCCTGGTACCACAAAACAAAACAAAACAAAAAATAAAACAAAACAAACAAACAAAAAGGTACAACATAATATTTTGGAAAGAAAATATAAAAGGTTTGATTACACACATATGATTATATACTGACCATGAATTATATATATAGTTACCAAAATTATCAAAATGGAGGTATTATAGAGAAAACCATTCATCAAAGAACTCAAAAATTGGAGCAGATTTAAAAGTCACCTAAACTTATTCCCTATCTCTAGAACCCTTGCCAAGTTCTCTTATGTTGTTTAGAGGCAATGTCCTCATGGTGACACAAGTCATAAAAATAGTTAACATTGGCAGGGGCTAGTAATGAGGAGGGGTAGGAATTTAGCTCAGTTGGTAGAGTATTGCTCTTTGGTTTCTGAGGCCTTGGGTTTGAGCCTTAGAATCATAAAAATGGGAGAGGGACCTGGCAGCCCATTCCCAAAACAATCCAGTCAGTCATTGAAAACCCAGTGAGGGTTGCTATGAGTTGGACACCACTCCACAGCACCTAAAATCGACAGTGATGATGAGGAAAACACAAGGGAGGCTTCCGTTCCTACATGTCCTAGATCTTGATTTGAGAGATGTTTTCATTGTAAATTTGTTAAGCTATAGACTTATGATCTGTTTGTTTGTTTGTTTCTTTCTTTCTATCTTTCTTTTTTTTTCTTTTTTGTTTGCGGTACTGGGGGTTGAACACAGGGCCTTGCGCTTGCATGCGTTGCAAGTGCTGACCACTGAGCTGCACCCCCAGCTCCCTGTTTTACTTTTTGAGACAGGGCCTCACTAAATTACATAGACTGCCTCTGGTCTCGAACTTGCAATCCTCCTGCCTCTGCCTCCTGAGTTGCCAGGACTACAGATGTGTGCCACCGCACTCGGTGATGATCTGTGAAATTTATTTAACATAAATAAGTGTTCACTATAAGAAACATTAAAGGAAAGATCAATTCAGAATTGGATTTATAAGCAAATTGTTTGTTTAAACTATTAAAAGCATCAATAGAGAAGTATTTTCATATATACTTCTTAAAGTATATAATATGTTTAGTTATTTTACTATATGAAATGTGACATTAGGCATATGAATATCATGGTTAATTGTGACTGTCACCTTGACTGAACTGAGAAGTGCCTAGGAGATTAGTGAAGTACACCTGTGGGTGTGTTGTGAGGGCGTTCCCAGGGAGGACTAACGAATTGGGAAGACCTATCCCCAACATGGGCTTCACCATCCAGTAGGTTGGGGGCCCAGATGAAAGAGGGATGGAGCCCACTAGTGCAGGTGCTCTCTCTTGCTCTCTCTCATGCTCACGTTTTCTTGTCTCTGTCTGTCTGTCTGTCTGTCTCTCTCTCTTTCTGCTGTCTGCTAGGTGAACTGATTTGCTCCACCACATGCTCCCCACTGTGAGGCTTCACCACAGCCTCGGAGCCACAGAGCCAAGGACTATGCACTGAACTCAGAAACTGTGAGCCAAAGTAAATAATTCCTCCCTTAAAGTTGTTTACGTCAGGCATTTTGTTAGAATGATGAAAACACTTTACACAGTGCAATGCAATCATAATTCATTTAAGTAGAGAAATAATTTAAAAACATATGCTTTAAAATCTTTAACCAGAGCTGGCGTGGTGGCACATGCCTGCAATCCCAGTGCCTCAGGAGGCAGAGACAGGAGGATCACAAGTTCGAGAGGCAGTCTGCGTAACTTAGTGAGACCCTTTCTCAAAAAGTAAAAAAAAAAAAAAAAAAAAAAAAA
>VMDO01001745.1:0-193324 GCA_007922755.1 Pedetes capensis
ATTAAAAAATAAAAAAAAAAAAAAAAAGAAAAAGAAACAGGTTTCCTTGTGCCTTCCCACCACCCCTTAAAACTGTATAAAATCCCCAAGCCGCTCTCCTTCGGGGTCGCCTTCCTTCCCTTGCTAGGGAGACTCTATGGAGGGTTGACTCCAGCGCCAGAAATAAAGCCTCATGTTTGTTGCATCGATCTGTGACTCGGTGTCTCTTTGGGGCCTCTCTCCTCGAAGATCCTAATTTGGGGTCCTACACCGGCCCCCTCCTGGCATGGGGCCCTGGCCCAGCGGACAACCTCAGATGATGAGTCCTGGAGTTCTCAGGCACTGGACAGGCCATGCAGGGCTCAAGGGAAAACGATCCATAGGGCATCAGTGGGGACTGGGCCTGGGCGAGAGTGACATAGCCCATCCGGTCCTCCCTGCTTAGTTCTGTGCCAGATGGGACATAGAGCATTTTGAGGAAAGCACAAAAAGTTTAGAGCATCCTGAGTCAGGGGGCCCCAGTGGGGCCTGGCTTGCTCGGGTTCAAGAGCAGTACCAGTCATATCGGCCCTCAGCGGCTGCTTCAGCCATGAGCCAGCCCAGCCTGGGATGCCACCCTCAGGTCCACCAGCTCTCAAACCAGGCCAGTCATCACCTCTTCCACAAAGCCGGAGCCCTGGCGGCCCCCCTCAAGTCCTCCTCCTCTCTCTGTCCTCTGCACCTCCTTCCCTACTCCAAAGTACATGCCTCCATGCCTCCCCGTGGCCTCCTGAGGGGGCTCCAAGCTGGCCACCTCCATCTGCTACAGGGACCTCTGAAGCCCCACGCCAGCGCTGTCCTTCCTCTGCTTAACAGCCCAGGACAAGGCTGTTTCCCAGACAGACTCCCTGGCATCCCCAGACACCCGTCCTCCCGCCCTTCTCCAACCTCAGCTTCCCAAGAGTCACTCAGGAGCTGGTTGATCTGCAGCTTTCCAGGCCAGGCACCTCGGCAATCACCTGTAGTCCCAACTACTTGGAAGGTTGAGATAGGAGGATTTCTGGAGCCTAGAAGTTCAAGACCAGCCTGGGCAACACAGTGAAACCCCATCTCAAAACACACACAAAAAAATCCCAAACAACAAAAAACATTTCATCTCAGTGACTCCAGAGACAGAGGCAAGAGGATCGTGAGTTCAAGGCCAGAGGCAGCCTGCACAACTTAGTGAGACCCTCTCTCAAAATAAAAATAAACAATGAAAAGGGGACTGGGGGTGTGGCTTAGTGGTAGAGCATCTGCCTACCATGAGCAAGGCCTTTGTACTGAAAAAAAGAAAAGAAAAGAAAAAGCGAGTTATAAGGCCACACCTCCTTCCCTCCCTGCCACTGCAGTGCTGATAGAGAAGGTAGGCAAAGGGCCCTGGGCCTCTGTGTGTGGACGTCTCCCCACGAGAAGCACTAACTCAGAGGGATGACCTTGAGTGAGGGGAGCTGCACCATGCCCTGTGCCTTTGCACATGCAGGCGCCTCTGCTGGACTGCAAGAACAGGTCATCCAGGAGGACCCTTTGCCCACCCTTCCTTCTGTGGCAGCTTATGTTTGTCCCATACAAAATCGCAGCCATTGGTGCACCAGGCCTGGGCTGCAGGGGCAGCCAGTGCTCTTTGTTGGGGATAAATGCAGCTCAGGCCCATCCACTGCCACACCTTTGGAAGGGCCACCCCTAGGCCTGCTGTGGCATCCTCACCTGGAAGGTGGGACAGTAATGCCAGCCTTGCTCAGCCCACTTGGGGAGCCAGGTGATCACAGCATGTTGCACCTGGCAGCATGGCTGGCACTAGGCAGGGGCTGGTGAACAGAGACTTGGTTTCCTTCCTCCTTCCCTCCTGGAGCCCTGTGTCTTCCCATGACTGGAGCCATGGGGGAAGTGGGAACCTGTCCTCAGTGGCTTTGGGGACTGAATAGTCAACCTGCCATATCCTCAGTTTCCATATTTGGAGATTCAAGCAACCGTGGATGAAAAACACTTGGGAAAAAAGTTTCCAGAAAGTTCCAAGAAGCTAAACTTGAATTTGCCCCAGGCTGGGCAGGATGCTGCAGTGACCTATGGGTAGGCCTTGCTGTGCCCCTCCCCTTCCAGCTCCTCAATCTCTCTGCAGGACTCGGCATTGCTGTTTGGGCATCATCTGCCTCTTGTCTCACTTGTACACTCTGTAATCAGGCCTTGTGTGGTTTCAGAACTACTGAACATGTTGTTATCACGTGCTGTCAAGTTGGATCTGACTCATAGCGACCCTAAGTACAGCAGAACGAAACACTTCCCAGAACTGTGCCATGCCCACCGTCTTTTTATGAGCCCATTGTTGCAGCCTCTGTGCTTCTTCCCATTTTGAGTGGTGCCACATCAGCAAATGGAGGTCCCAGGGGCTTTACTCCATGTCCATCATTAAGGTCGAGTTTACTTTGAGGAGGCAACTCTTCCTTAGTCCTTTCTTGAATATTTTCCAGCCTGGGGACTCATTTTCCAGCACTCTATTTGACAGTGCTTCTCTGCTATTCATAGGGTGTTCAATGGCTAATTATTTCAGAAGTGGGCTTCCAGGTCCTTCTCCCTAGTCTATCTTAGTCTGGAAACTCAGCTGAAACCTGTGTGCCATGGGTGGCCCTGCAAGTATCTGAAATACCCATGGCATAGCTTTCAGCATCACAGCAACACGCAAGCCTCCACTGCACGACAAGCTGACAGACACGTGGGGGACTGAACGTGTCCAGTCTTTTTCTTGTCATTGCTCCCTAAAACTGCATAACTACTATTTACGGGGGACTTACATTGTAGTAGGTATCATGAGTAATCTAGAGAGGATTCAAAGTACAAGCGGGGTAAACGTAGGCTATATGCAAACACGACTCCATTTTATACAATGGGCTCAAGCGTCTGCAGGTTTGGTGTCTATGGGGGGTGAGAACCTATCCCCTGGAGGATACCCAGGGATGACCTATATCACACTGGAGACCTTGAAGAGGTCTCCAGGAAGCTGCACGTCCAAGCCCTCCTCCATCAGCTGGCAGCCCTGCCTGCATCTAAGAAGGAAGCTCCCCAGTTTGCATAGTTTCTTGCCTCATCTTCCTGATTCCCAGACACCAATGCCTAGAAAGTCTGTCACCATCCAAAACCAGGGTGCTGGAGGAAGGGCTGCGTGTTCTGAGTAGAGGCTTAACAGGAACCCCCAGGGACTGGCTGCCGGGCAGGGCACAGAGCAAGAGTCTGACCCAATGTACCTTTCTGAAGCATTTCTTCTGATTACTCCATGCAGAACTCATGAGTGGGGTGGGGTGGGGTGGGGTGGGGAGCACCAAGGGCTGGTGACTCTGCAGATGTGGGTGCCATGGCCCCAATGGGACCCATGCAGCCCACAGGAATTGCTCTTGTGAGCTGGCACCTGTCCTGTGTGGCCTGGGACCAGTGCTGAGGAAGGGCAGGCTGGTAAAAGGGACCTTAAGTCAAGACAAGGCAAATGTCCTCAGGAGACTACCACGTGGAGTTGCCCAGGGGGAAGAAGGTAGGCACAGGCCGTGGGGTCCCATTTTGGTATTGTTCTTGGAGGCTGATGATTCCTCAAGATAGTAGTTAGACTTGCAAAGCACCGATTGAGAAAAAGCCACTGCAAACTTTATAAATTTGCCTTCTTTTAGTCTCCAGTTTTCCCCCATGTGTCTGTCAGCTTGTTGTGCTATGGGGGCTTGCATGTTGCAGTAACACTGAAAGCTATGCCACCAATATTTCAGATACCAGCCTGGCCACCCGTGGCCGGAAACTGAGCCTCTCAGGTTATAAGGAATTCAAAAGACAACCAGGGAAGAGTTGCCTCCTCAAAGCAGTAGCTGTTGTTAGGTGCCATCTAGTTGGGACCGACTCATAGTGACCCTGGTAGGGTTTTAAATGGCTGGTTGTTTCGAGGTTGCTTCGGGAGTGGATTGCCACATCCTTCTCCTGTTTTTGTGGTGCTGGGGATAGAACCTGGGTCCTCAGAGAGTGTGGAGCAGCACTCTACCAACTGAGCTAAACCCCAGCTCCCTCAAAGTAGAGTTGACCTTAATGATGGGAATGGAGTAGAGCTCCTGGGATCTCCATTTGCTGATGTGGCACCACTCAGAATGAGAAGAAATACAGTGACTGTAACAATGGGGTCAAATATAAAAGGATGGTGGGCCTGGCACAGTGTGGGATAGTATTTCCTTCTGTTGTACATAGGGTCACTATGAGTTGGACTCGACTGGATAGCACGTAACAATAGTTACCAATTTATAGGCATTTGAAATAAGGAGCCCAGAAGCATGTGTGATGACATTAGATAGTTTAGCTACAGGGACCTTGGAAAAGAATGCCCCAAACCTGCCCTGGAAGCTCCCTGCCCCCTCCCACCTGAGGAACTGAACTCACAGAGAATCAAAGTGCTAATTCATTGGCAGCTGGGCCAGGGGCCCATGGCCAATGTTAGGTAGGCTAGCTTAGATATTAACAGGCAAAACAAGAGGAGCAAGGTGATTAAGAGTAACTCCTGCTTCAGCCATGATGGATGATAAAGAATGTGAAACAAATGCCCGCCTCCAGTTCCATGGACTATGCATCCTAATCAAGATCAATACTACCTAAATTCTTAACCTTTGAAACATTCTCCCCAAGAACTTATTTATTTAAAAAAAATCTAGGGAGTCTATTAACCCATTTTAAATAAAGATCCCAGGTGTAAAGTGTCTTTCTCTTCACCCAAAGGCTCAGATTCCCCAATAAAGATCACATGTGGCCTTAGATCTGCACAAGAGTATTTTTCTATTGCCTGCCTTCACTTCTCAAGGATATACTGTCTTTCACAGCAAACCTTGTTGACATTCTCTGCTGTAATTTCTGTGTCGGGTCTAAATTCCTTCAAACATCAAACACAGACGGTGGTTTGCTGCCAGCTTTTCAGACCATGGTCTCCAATAACCGCTGAGGCTGGGCTGGAGTAGAGAAGCCTGAGAGGGCCAGGGTCTCTGCTGCTCGCCTCCCACGCATCACGTGGGAGAGAAATCGCCGCAATGTCTGACCAGAATGAAGGCAGAGGGAGGGAGGGGGGAGAGAGGGAGGGAGGGGGGAGAGAGGGAGGGACTGCCTGGGCATAGTTTCCTAGTCAAGAGGCGCAAGGAAAGAAGAAGAAGATGAAGGAGGAGGAGAACGAGGAGGAGGAGAAGCAAGAGAGAGAAAGAGAGAGAGAGAGAGAGAGACAGAGACAGAGACAGAGACAGATTGATCCTGGGTTTGTGGCCTTTTTGCCCCCAGACTCCTACCCACAAGTGTCCTAGGACCCAGCCAATCAGAGTAGCAGTTCCAGATTCCACGGCTGGGGTGGAGGTGGTACTGGCTGGCAGACAATGCTTGTGGATCCTTGCGCATTTCTCTCAAAGAATTCAGAGCCTCCACCCCCACTCTCACCAAGTATCCAGAGCCTAGAGCCCAGGATCCTCTGGGTGGCTGTCTAAAAACAGGTAAAACAGGTTGCTTAGCTCTAAGTCTGCCTAACCAATCTCGTCCCCCTACAATACTGAAGGCACCAAGAGTGACTGAGCTACTTTTAAGATTTGCAGGGACATCATAGTCAACAGATTATCAACTGCCCGCATTTATAAGGTCTTGCTGTTCCAGATACTTCCTGGCGCCCGCTGCTGCCGCCCAAAGCGTGCCTGGAAGTCTGCAGTCATTGCCCTAAACCTTCCGGAAACAGCAGGGTCTTGCAGGCAGATCACCCTCTGGTAACAATGACCCCCTACGTGGGAGCAGTTACCTCATGACAGGAACTGAGGCTGCTGGCCAGCCCTCATGCAGGAGCAACCACCTCCCGATAGGAACCCAGGTGACCATTTCCCCAGTGTCGACCATTAGGTCAGTCACTCTACAGTTTGACCCATGCTGCTAACTATGCATGCTCCCCTCATTCCCTATTTAAACCCAAAACTCTTGCCAGTACTCCCCATGCACACTGAGGACCCTGGGCCCCTCGTCTTCCCACTGTAGCTGTACTGATTCAGTTTCCTTTCCTGCCTTAGCCACTGCTTGTCTCTTCAGTTGGCGTCTTGGCAGAGGTGGTAGAACCTAGTCCTGGGTCTCTGGAACTGGGGCCTTTACCCTAAAGTTCCAGCAACAATCAGATGTGTTTTATTATTATCAGAACACCTTTTGCGCACTTACTGTGTGCAAGGCACAGTGCTAAATGTGCATCTCAAGTAATGCTAATTAGGGTTACCTGCCTGCTGGATAGAGACCTGGAGAATTTCTTGTGAGTCACAAGTCAAGGGAGATCCTTTTGATAAACTCCATGTCGGCTCAGATCAGCCACAGGTGTGTTCTGTAGTGCAGTTGGGACCTCTGGTTGGTATAATGAGCATAAACTTAACTTCTCTGCTCTGCTTTTCTTTTCTTTTCTTTTCTTTCTTTCTCTTTCTTTCTTTCTTTCTTTCTTTATCTCTTTCTTTCTCTCTTCCTTCCTTCTCTCCCTCCTTCTCTCCCTCCCTCCTTTTTTCTCTTTTCTTTTTCTCTCCTCTGCATCCCCTCCTCCTCCTTCTTTTATTTTTGTTTTCTTGAGACAAAGTCTCAATATGGAGTCCCCACTGGCCTGGGATGCACTATGTAACCCAGGCTGGCCTTGAACTCCAAATCCTCCTGCCTCAGCCTCCTAGGTCCTGGTATTTCAGGCCTGTGCACCAGGCCTGGTTTGTCCATAAACCTCTGGACAGGAGTGGACCTGTGTGGCTTGAGTAACTGAGGCCACCACAGTGAGGAGAACCACAAATGTCAGGGTCCTGGAATCAGATCAGTTCCAGGTGCCTGATAGTCTGAAGGGGGAGGCTTCCTTCCTGAGGAAAACACAAAAGCATCCGTGTACAGCATCTTGTTGAATCTCTACCAGAGGAGGCTGACACTGCCTTTTTTTTTTTTTTTTTTTTAAGTTACTGGGGGCTGCACCCAGAGCTTGCACATACATCGCAAGTGCTCTGCTGAGTTGCACAGGCTGCCTCTGGCCCCGTGATTCTCTTGCCTCCGCCTCCTGAGTGGTTGGGATCATAGGCCTGAGCCACAGCCCCTGCCACTTGCATTTTATAGAAAGGTATTTTGGAGGTCTCATAGATCCTAAGGGGTAGAGCTGAGGACAAGTCCAAACCCGGATCTCCTCCCATGGCCCATCCCATGGGACTCACAGAGATTCCCTGAAGACTAGATGGGCAGAAGCCAGGCCAGCCGAGGACATTAGGAGGGGTAGAGCACCATGCCAGTCTGGGCCACTGTGACTCTTTTTTTTTTTTTTTTTTTGTAAGGACTCACCATGTAGCCTAAGTTGGCCTCAAACTCACGATCCTCCTGCCTCAGCCTCCTGTGGGCTGGGAATACTGGCATGTACCATCTTGTCTAGCTAGGGATGCTGTGACTTTTAAGAAAAAACCCTAGCTGGGCTGGCAAGTGCCACTGCCAGCCCCACCTCAGCCCCACTTCACCAGCATACCACTGGCCTCTGACAGGGGCCACCCTTGCCTTGACAGTCAGCACACAGGGCACCCCAGAGGGTCCTTGGCCTGCACCATAAATCATGCAAGGAGTGAACAACTGTGGTGCCCTGTGCCCAGGAGCTGCTGCCACCCGCCTTGGGGCCAAGACATCTACTGTGAAACAGGCCACCCCTGCTGAGCTCCTACTGTGTACAGGCCAGGGCCGGCGCGGTGCACTTGGAGTATAGCATGTGTGTGTGTGACAAGGGGACCCTGCCTGAGCCTGAGGCTGCTTCCGGGAGGCCCTGGCTGTGCTTACTCTGCTTCTTCCCCGGCCTTGCTGCCCTGAGGAGGAAGGAAGAAGCGGGGAAGGGAGAGGAAGCCAAGGGTCTGGGCCTAGAGAGGAGGGAGGCCTTGCAATCTTCTGTGAACAATGGGGGCTTTTTTTTTTCTTCCTTTATTGGTGAATATTGGTGGGGTACTGAGTAATACAGCATTGGCTTTTCCCATTATGCAACTATTACATCATTTTTCGTTATACTTTTACCAACTTATAAGGTTTATGGAAACTTTTGACTAATATGTAGTAAGACTTATGCATATTTAGGTTATGTTCCCCTATTTTTCCCATGTACTCATGAAGTTGCATTGTTTATTTTGACATTATCCTCTCCCCCTGTATCCCTCTATATCGACTCTCCTCCCCATCCCATCTTCCACAATCTTTTCTTCTCTCTGCTAGTTCCCTCCCTTCTTTCTACTCGTTATATTGTCCCTTCTTCGCTAAGTTTAACTGTCCATTTTTACATACCAAGTTATGTATAGAATTTTTTCTTCTTTTAAGTCAGATTCAGCTCCCACATATGAGTGAGAACATTTGGTATTTCTCTTTTTGAACTTGTGTTCATTTGCTTAAGGTGATATTCTTCAGTTCCATCTGTTTTGCTGCAAATGACATTTCTTTTTTATTGCTGAGTAGTATTCTATTTTGTATATGTACCATAATTTTTTTTATCTATTTGTCTGTTGATGGGCACCTTGGTTGGTTCCATATCCTTGCTATTGTAAAGAGTGCTGCATTGAATATGGAGGTGCAGGTGTCTCTGTAGTATGATGACTCGTCTCCCTTTGGGTATGTTCCCAGTAGTAGTATAGCTAGGTCATACGGCAGTTCTATTTTTAGTTTTCTAAAGTATCCCCATATTGACTTCCAAAGTGGTTGAACCAATTTACAGTCCCACTAACAGTGTTAGAGGGCTCTCTTTTCTCTATGACCTTGCCAGCATTTGTCATTATTTGTTTTGTTGATCTTGGCCATCCTTACCAGAGTTAGATAGCCTCTCAGAGTTGTTTTGATTTGCATTTTCCTAATGACTAGGGATATTGAGCATTTCTTCATCTGTTTCTTAGCCTTAGCAACATCTTCATTTGAGAACTGTCTGTTCATTTCTGTTCCCCACTGTGTATCGGGTTATTTGTTGTCTTGGGATTTGGTTTCTTGAGTTCTTTGTAAATTCTAGAAATTAGTCCTCTCTCAGATGTGTAGGATGCAAAGATTTTTCTCCCATTCAGTGGGCTCTGCCTTAACTCTATTGGTTGCTCCCTTTGCTGTACAGAAACTTTTTAATTTCATGTAATCCTGTTTGTCAATTCTTGGTGCAATTTCCTGAGCAATAGGAGTCTTATTAAGGAAATGCTTTCCTATGCCTATGTGTTGGACAATGGGGGCTCTTAATCTGTCCTCTTCCCTGGCCTACTCTAAGAGCCTAGAACAGCATCTGGTGCATAGAAGCGACTTGGGTGGATGAGGGGGGTCTAGGGAAGAGAGGCTTTTAAAAGATGGTTGTGACAGTAGACATGGACACACGGAGAGAAACATTAGGAAGGATTTCGGGAAACTGTGTGTGTTCCCTTCAAGATGCTGAGAAACACAAGCAAAGAACTGAAGTCATTGTAAAATAATTTGGGGGAGTGTCAGGACTGTAATCTTGGCATCTCCACCTGCCCTGAAATGGGACCAGAAGTCTCATATACCTATCAGCTGGAATTTTTTTCTGTGCTGGGGCTGGAACCCACGGCCTTGTGCAAGCTCCCCACTACTGAGCCACACACTGGCCCTATCAACTGAACTTTTGAAATTCTCCCAGTTACTGAGCACATCATGATGCCAGGCCCTAGGCTCCTTGCACATGCGAATGTGCAAAACTATGCACACAACATCCTGAAGTGGTAGTTGTCATCTTCATCCCCATGATACAGACTGGAATGCAGGCACAGAGAGGTTGGGGAACAGACCTGGCATCACACAGCTGCTAAGTGATTAATTGAGAGTCCATCTGGACCTAGGTGACCCTTTGTTCATTTCCAAGACCCCAGACAGTGGGGAGGGGCAAGCAAGTGGGAGCCACAGACTCGGAGAGGGCCAGGCTGCCTGGAGGCATCTGAAGGGGACTTCTGAGCCTGGGCTTCTGCCCCCTCTTCCAGTCTCATGTCTTATCTGCCCAGGAAGGAAAAACAAACATTGGTGGGATGAGGCCCAGGGTTCCTCTGGGGCTGCTGTTTTCCCAGCTGTGGAGAGGCCACCTCCTCCCAGCATCCCTTGGCCGGCCTGGGCCTCCAGCGGCTAGAAAGAGCCAAGACACAGTGTGGTCCTCGTGGGAAAGTCAGAAAACATAAGGAGCAAAAGGAAGTAAAGATCAGCAATGAGCTCGCTACACAAAGAGGCCCGTGAACACCAATTTTTGGTGTTTACCTAGCAGTTTTTCTTTCTACCGGTGTGTGCGTGCCTATGGGTATTTGTGTACACACATGCGCCTATTATACAGTTGTGTAACACAGATATTCATTTTGACAATAATGTGAATGTTTTGCCATATCAATAAGCATTCTACAACATTCTTTTTCTTGAGCTCTGGCATTGCTACTTTAACTTACAGAGGTGTTATGTGCAATAGCTTTTATAGTTTGCATTCTTTATTGAAGTATGATTTCTGTGTGGTAAAATTCGCCCTTTCTAGTGTGTACATCTATGTGTTTTGACAAACCCATAGTCACGTGGTGAGCACCATAATAGAGATACAAAATGGTTCCTTCACCCCCAAAATCTCCTAATGCCCCTTTATAAGTCAACCTCTCCCAACACCCAGTCCCTGCCCATATTTTGTTTTCCTATAAATTTGCCTTTCCCAGAACGTCATATAAGGGCACCATAGTGCATGTAGGCTTTGGGTCTGACTTCTTTCACTTAGCATGGCACATTGAAGTTTATCCATATTGTTCTGCCAGTAGTGGTTTTTTTTTTTTTTTTTTTTTTTTTTTTTTTTTTTTTTTTTTTTTTTTTTTTTTTTTTTTTTTTTTTTTTTTTTTTTTTTTTTTTTTTTTTTTTTTTTTTTTTTTTTTTTTTTTTTCCATTGCTGCATTAAATTCCTTTGTAAGGATGGACCAAAGTTTGTTTATCCATTCATCAGTTTGGGGGGCTTATGAATAGATATAAACATTCACATACTGACTTGTGTAGCTATAAATTTTTATGTCTCTTGAGAAAATACCTAGGAATGGGGTTATTGGATTCTACGGTATTGTCCTAAACCTATGCAATATCACTTTTTGATTGTTTTTTGTTTGTTTGTTTTTTTGGGACAAAGTCTTACTATGTAGCCCAACCTCAGGATCCTCTTGCCTTAGGCTCTGGAGTGCTAGGATTATGTATGTGTGCCACCACATCCAGTTCTTTTTTTTTTTCTTAGACTGAAAGAGTGAATTGTGTTTTACTTAGGGTCATTTGGTATCATTTAAAATATTCAAACAATACAGATAAACAGCTAATAATTTAATATATAGCCTTCCTTCATTATAACGCATACATGAGCATACCTCTGGATTACATAAAGAGGATTATATTATATGTGTGGTTCTACAGTTTGCTTTTTATCCAATGCTTCTCTCCATGTTGCTACATCAAAATCTATCACCTCTTTTTAGATTACTACACCATGTTCCATTGTATGGAGATACAAACATGTATTTAAATAATCCCTTCTTGTTGTACATGAGATGTGATTTAAAGATGTGGTGAATGTTTAAACTAAACAATTATGGCAGTGAACGAAACGTTGTCTTTAATTCCCCTCGAAATACTCTCTGTGGCTTTGAACACAATTATCCCATCCTTCCTGCCCCTTTCTGAAGCAGTTCTGGAAGTCCTCTTTGGTGAGCGTCTTTAGTTTCATCCTCCATCATGACAACATCTGCATCACACATCACTTCTAAACAATAATTTCTGTCAGATAAAAACATTATAGTGTGCCCTCATCCGCCTTAGTTACCGGACTTGACACCTGGTGACTTCTGGCTTCTCCGCAAAGCCAAAATGACCAGGAAAGGTAAATGTTTTGTTTTATTATTTTTATGTGTGTGTTTGAGACAGGGTCTCACTGTCTAGCCCAGGTCATCCTGGAACTCACTACAATAGCCCAGGCTGGTAATGAACTTGCACTGATACTCCTGCCTCAGCCTCCTGAGTGCAGAGATGACAGGCACGTGTTGCCATGTCTGGCTCACAGCAAATGTTTTGAATTGATTTAGGACATTGAGGGAGCCAAAACAGTGGAGCTAATGACACTCATGAACGACGACTTCCAGAACTGCTTCAGAAAGTGGCAAGAATGGTGGGAGGAAAGTGTTTGAAGCCAGAGGGAGGAGTTTGAGGGGTTTAATGGCAATGTGAAGATGTCACATTGAAGACAAAGGTACATCTGATTCATATCATGGTATTTGCAGTTGCATCTTATGGTTGTGAAAACTGGACATTGAATAAGGGAGACAGAGAAGAACTGATGCTTTTGAACTATAGTGCTGGAGCAAATATTGAATATACCATGGACTGCCAAAAGAACCAACAGATCTGTCCTAAAAGAAGTGCAACCAGAGCACTCCTTGGAAGCAAGGATGGCTAGACTGTGTCTTGCATATTTTGGACATGTAGTCAAGAGGGACCAATTCCTGGAAAAGGACATCATTTTTGGGAGAGTTGCAGGTCAATGAATAAAAGGAAAACCCTCAACTAGATGGATTGACACAGTGTCTGCAACAAGGGGCTTAAACATAAATAAGATTGTATGCCTGCCACAGAATCCGGGAGTGTTTCACTCTGTTGTACATAGGGTCACTGTAAGTACGACCCATCTCAACAGTACCTAACAACAACAAATGGCAATGTGTCTTTTATTGTAATAAATTTTTAAAAATTTAAACATTCATCATATCTTTCAACCAGAACGCATACAATTAGATTGCTTTCTAATTTTTGGCTCTGATAAACAACATCCTTGAGTCAAATCTTTTTCATATTTACTGTTATTTCTTTAGGATAAATTCCTAGACATGAGCATGTTAGGACAAAGTTGCATGCTGCTTTAATTCATTTGACTGTTCCTCGACATTTATTTTTCTCGTACATATATTAAAAAGCTAATATACCACACACTTTGCATTGCAAATCCAGGAGGAAAGAATGATCTTTCTAATTGACAATGCCAGAATAATTAACTATTCCTGTGAAAGACAATGAAAATAACTCCCTATGATGTCACAGAGCACATTAAAAATCCATTCCAGTTGGATTACAGATTTAAATTTAAGTGATAAAACTTTACAACTTTAAAATAAAATATAGGAGAGCATCTTTATGGAATGATCCTTTATAATAAAGCTTTTCTTAAATTTGATACAAACATTGAAACTATAAAGGAAATATTTGAAAGAAATTGGCTATAATAAAAAATTGAGAACATATGTATGTCAAAAGACCTCATAAAAAGAATGAAAAGACAAGTTGCAAACTGCAGTTAGATATTTGCAACACATACTAACCACCAGCAAGAGAAAAGATACTCAGCTTTATTATCGATTGAGGAAGCACAGATGAAGACCATTGAGATATCGCTACATACCCACTATGAGAACACACAAGAAGTAAAAAGTCAGACAACACTGAATGGAGGCGAGGGTCTGGAAGGAGCTGTTGGGGCAGGTGAACTTTGGAGAATAGTTTTCTGTTCTTGTCAATAAGGCTGTAGATGCTATGCTAGGATATGGGCATCCAAATATATATGCTTCCTCTTTCAGGTTTCCCCAAAGCCCTTGCAACCTTATATCAGCAACACATACAGACATACTCAAGTACCCATTAACAATACCAAATTGCTACATTGTAACAGTGCAGACAATGAAACATTATATAGTAGTGAAAATGAATGAACCTTGCTGCTTGTGTGGATGTGGTTGACTCTCAAAAGCAGAATGTTGAGAGAAAGGCAAATCACAGAGGAATATATTCAGTAACCTCCACTTATATAAAGCCTGAAAACAGACAAAGCAATAGAATATTTTCTTTAGGCATATATCTATATAACTATAAAGAAAAGCAAAGGAGTGGGTATCCTCAGGCAGCAGGGTGGAGGCATGGAAGGAAGGGCTGCATGGGTCATATTTTTTATTTTCTGTATCTTATGATATTTTATGTCTTAAAAAATCTTGTTGGCTGGGGAGAGACCACCCCTCCCAGGGCCATCCAATGTTAGAGATAGAAAAGGGCTTGGCTGCAGGCATGCCTTTCCTTTGCAAGCTAAGCAATCCCAAGTCTATATATACCCAGCCCTCCCATTTATCTGACTCTTACATATCATGCAGTATTTCCCCTGCCCTATATCATGCCAGGGCCAGGTACCAGGCAACCAGAGGCCACTTTCATAGCCCAAAACCTGCTGGAATTATTTAAACTGGCCAATTCTAAGGTGTTGGTCTGCTTTGCTTCACTTTTCCTGTGGACACCCCAACAAAGGCACTGCCTGCGCTCCTACTCTGCCTCCCATGAGTCTCCTGCTTTTCCAGGTGGCCCTGTGTGGCACTGCACGCTCCCTTCCATTGGGAAATGCAAGCAATAAATTCTTCCTTCTAGGGCCGTTGTCTCTCCAAGTCATCGCTCAGCCACCTGTATAAACAAACATCCCTGGGACAACCATTGGGGTAGGGGTGCTGATCAGAGAGGGAGCCCAGGGAGCTTTAAGGTAACGGTAATGTTTTATTTCTTAAACGCATTGGAGAGTTCAAGGGTATTTGTGATCATTCCTTAGCCTGTACGTATATGTCTTTGTATCTGTAGCATGTTCCACGGTAAAAAAAGAACCCATACTCATTTTATTCACTGTGAAAGTAGTACATCATCGCGCCATTGTTCATTTCTTAATTTCGATAAACATGCTGGGCTTCTGTACAATGTTAACAGGAGGGGAACAGGTGAACGGGACCCTGGAATCCTGCATGTGGTCCCTGCAACTCTTGTCAATCTAAAATTATTTCAAGATGAAAGTTTTTAGAAAATAATATGGAGGAGGGACAAGAGAGGGCAATAGGTGGGGTGAATATGGGCAAAGTACATCTCATGCACGTATGGAAATGTCACAATGAAGCCCTTTACTTTGTACAACTCATATTCAGTGATAAAAATATTTTGAAAAGCAATAAAGAGGCTGGACCATACAGGGCCTTGGCAGCCACTCTGAGGTGCTTGGATTCTGCTCTCTGAACCGTGGGTGCCCCATGGTTTGTAAAAGGTAGGGCAGGATCCAGGCGTGTGAGAAAATGCGACAAAATGCAACATGGCTTGTAAAGAATTTCCAATCTTGTCCGAAATGCAGAGGTAGAACTTCCCTGCAGCTAGATGGAGATGGTCATGATCATGGGCCTGAGAGTCCCAGGGGAAGCCACTGGCCCTTCGGGCAGGGGGCACATGGAGGGGGAGCCACAGAGAACACAGCATCCATTGACCAGTGGCACAGCTGGTGGGGGTGAGTCCCACAGATGGTCATAGGAGCGGCACCCGGAGATGGAGGAGAAGGAAGGACAGAAGATGCAGGGGGTAGGGTGCTGGGAGCTGGGCGGGGACCAGGAAACCCCACCCCCAAAGCTTCCCGCATCCCTCGACAAGCCCTCAGCCTCTCTCCCCGGCTCGCAAGTCACTCTTGTGCACAAGCCCACGTGCCTGCTTCTTCTCCACCCATTCTCCCTCACCTTGGCACCAGGAGAGCCTAGCCTCCACCTGCGGCCCGCCTGTCTTTCCTGAAATGGAGTCTTCTCGGCCCGCCTGTCTTTCCTGAAATGGAGTCTTCTCAGCTCGTGGGATTCTCTGTCATCAGGTCCAACAAAGCCTCCCCTTGGTCCTAGGTCTCCCTTGTGCAAGCCCCCTCCTCAACTTGCTGTTGTTAGTTGCCACCGAGTCGTGTCCAACTCGTTGTGGTTGTTGTGGTTGTTGTTGTAAATATTAGCTGCTGTAGTGTCAAGTCGGACTCCTAGTGATCCTCATATGGTTTTCAAAGGCTGATTGTTTCAGGATTTCTTCAGGAGTGGATTGCCACGTCCTTCTCCTATTTTTGTAGTGCTAGGAATTTAAACTAGGGCCTCAAAAAGTGTGGAGCAGCATACTACCAACTGAGCCCCAGCCCCAAAGGTTGGTGTTTTTAGGTACCATCAAGTTGTGTCCCACCCATTCTGACCTTAAAAGGGTTTCCAATGGCTGATTATTTCGGGAGTAGTGTTGCATTCTTCTTCCATTTTGCAGTGCTAGAGATCAAACCCAGGTCCTCAGAAAGTGTGGAGCAGCGCTCTACCAACCAAGCTAAACCCAGTCCCCCTCCTCAGCTAACCCTCCTCAAAGACTCCCCATCTCCTTGCATGCTTCCTTCCACGGCCCCCTCCCTGCCCATCCCCTCTTTACTCTGAAATATCAGAGGTGGATTTGTTCAGCATCTCTCTCCTTCACTAGGCTGTCAGGCCCATGTTAGGGGAGAAATCACATCCCCCCTCCCCAAAACAACTGTCTCCTATTGAAGCCCTAAGTCTCAGTACCGAAGAATGTGACCTTATCTGGAGAAATGGTCTTTATGAAAGCAATCAAATTAAAATGAGGTCACTAGGCTGGGCTCTAAGCCAGTACAACTGGTCCTTCCAAAAGGGGGATCTGAACACACAGGCCTGCAGGGAGAACACTGGGCTGACATGCAGATGGCCAGCTGTCCACAGGCCAAGGAAAGAGCCTGCAGCAGACCCTCCCTCCCAGCCTCCAGAAGAGATCCACCCTGCCCACCCCTTGATTTCAGGCTTCAGAAGCGTGAGGAAATTCATTTCTGTTGGTTAAGCCCCTCAGTCTGTGGCGTCTTGTTTCTGTAGCCCTAATGCACTAATGCAGCCCACAAGGGTGACCGCACATTGTTTTGCTCACATTTCCTGTACTGAAAACAATACTTGCTTGGCACACAGGAGGAATTCAGTAAATATTGGTGCGGGCGTTTTGATGTTGTTTTTATAATGCTGGGGATCAAACCCAGGTGAACAAATGAAAGAACGGCTTTCTAAACTCTGTGGATACTGCTTTTGGTCATTGAATATGTATTTTTTAAAATGTATGTATCAGAGTAGGGGGAAAAATGCTAGTGATACAAAGTAAACCAGGGAAAGCTTATCCTTCCAGACACGTTCCAGGAAAATACAAGCAAATGGCTGTCAGATGTTATGTAGCTGGGTGGCCTTTTAAATACGTCCACAATCCGCTCTGCCAGGCGTACTGCGGGGTGCTTTGTACTTTCTGTGCCTTTTGAAGGCCAGCGCGGAACCAGCATGCAAGATGGCCTGGCAGCCTCCCTGCCCCGTGTGCAGTCCCCTCCCACCCTGACAGGGCCAGCCACACCAGGATACAGTGAACACAGTGTGTGACTCCCAAGGTCAAGGCCTAAGGCGCTGTAGCTTCTAGCCTGCTCTCTCTGGGATCAGCCACTCCGGGGAAGAGAAGCCAGTCACCATGTTGTGTAGACACTCAGGCAGCCTGAGGGAGAGGTCTACACCAGGAGGAGCCAGTCCTTGGCCCCAGCCAGCACCAGGCCCTCGGCCATGTACGGGAGCCATGTTGGCAGAGGATCTGTTAGCCTAGTGAGCCTGCAGACAGGGCAGCCCTGGCCAACATCTTAACTGCGACCTCATGAGAGACTCTGAGCCAGAAGCACCCGCCAAGCCATTCCTGAGCTCCTGATCCACAGAAACTGGGAGAAGCAGGCACCATGCATGACTGCTTTAAGCCAGAGTGCCCAGCAATAGGGACCTAACCCAACCTGGAAGATCGAGGTGCTTCAGTCCATTCCGCTTACTGCCTGACAAAGTCCCACAGGTGTAACTTAGCCCCTGACCTACTAGGTCTCTGAGCAGCCTTAACACTGCATGTCCCTCTGCCACTGATGCCTCCTCTGGCTTCACCCAAAAGCCTCTCTCCTCCCTCTGTTTGGGGTGCAGAGAGCTCTTTATCTGGTTCCACCCCTTACACCCTGTGGCGTCCTGCAGCCTGCAGTTCTTCCCTGGGGCCCCCTTTCTCCCCACTCAACCATCATGAGCCATGAACTACTAGGTGATAGCAACTTAGCTTAGGCATCAGCAGGCCATATAGAGGAAAAGGGGATCGAACACAGCTCCTGCTTTTCTGCCAAAATGAAGAAGCCACCCGCGTCAGTGAGGGCATTGGAAGGACATTTTCAAATGGGCCCCACCCCCTATCCAAGCCATTGAGCCTTTTATAAAACAAAGCCCCTAGGCCTATGTCTCACTAGCACCTAGAAGGGGGCACCCAGGGCAGATGTTGCACTGGTTGTGCCCTAGTTTGACTAAAACTAGGCAAATGGTGCACCTGCTCCCTCTTTTTCTTTTCTCCCTACTTTCCCTTTGTTCTTGTCTTCTTTCTTTAGCACCCATGCACCCGTCTCTTCCTCTGCTCAGACACACCATCTTCCCTGTCTAGGGTACTTTTCCCTCTCCAAGCCTACTTACCTCTGTTCTCTCTGACTTTACCTTTCCCTGAGAAATAGAAATATCCTTGTGCAGATTCACCCAGGGAACCCAGTTTATTTTAAGCGCCCTTGCAGGTTTACCTAAGATTCTCCAGGTGCCTCATTCTTCGCTGTGATTATTTTTTAATGGTGTACCATCCTTAATAAATCTATTCTGTACTCGCTACTGTAACTTCTGTGTTGGGTATACATTGTTCTATTTGCTGGGTATGAGGACCAGAGTTTTGCTGCCAGATTTCTGGACCCATGCTTCCGACCTGACTCTATGCTTCCTGTGAATCTCCGGTAACATAGGGGCCAGACACTCTCCCTAGGTCACCCCTCAAACAGGAACCTCCCAGAGAAGCCCTGGGCTCAGGAATTCAAAACCAAATGTACCTGGCCCTTCCCTATCCCGCTCATCCTTTATGTGACTGTCCTGACACTGCCTTCTTCCCCTGGCTCCTGGGTGATGAGTTAGCAGATCTGTTTTCCTCACCCCACATGCCTCTGTCCCCAGTCCAGGTCACCGTTGCTTCCCAACTGGACTGGCGTCACCTCCCACTGGTCTTCCTGGTGCTGCCCAGTCTGGTCTCCACATGACAGCAAAGGAACTTCAAAATCTAATGTGCCCGGCTCCTCCCTGCTTAAACCTCTCCCTGGCTTCCTATACTCTACAGAAAGAAGAAAACAGAATCCTTAGCATGTCACAACCCCTGCCAACCTTCCTTCCACCAGCTTCATTTGGTGACTGTGGTTTCTTCTCAGGTGCCAGGCGCCAGGCTCCTGGGTCCAGGACCCAGGAATAAATACACGGGTGGCAAAGGCAAGTGAGAACAAAGGAGATTTACTGAGAAGCAAAAAAAAAAAAAACCTTTGCAAAAACCATGGGGCTCTCCACTGGGTAGTCGAGGGGGTGCTGTTGTCTGTGGCGGGGAATTACAGTCTTTTTCTTTGGGCTGGATTTTTTGAGCTGGCTTCAGTAGATTGGTACTGAGCACGCTGGCCCAATAGAGTTAAAGGGCAGTTGTTTCTTTTGTTTCTACCTAGAGACTGATTAGCTAGGTGACTGCTGGCCGGTTACGGAACTTGTTTTTCTTAGAAGAATGAGGTTTATGGAAATGAAACTTAAGTGGTCTGACCAAAACTCAGGTGACCTAATCAGTTACCTGGGGACCATCTTGCCTCAGTGGCTCCGCTTTTCCAGGCCCCATTTCTCTGATCCTGTCTGGAAATTCCTAACTCCTATCATTCTGGCCTCAGGACCTTTGCATCTGTGGCTCCAACTTCCTAGAACACATTTCACTCCCATTCCTCCCAACTCTGCCTTGCTTCTTTCAGGTCTCCACTAATGGCCACTTTCCCCAAGGGGCCTCCCTGGCTGCCTTTCTGCCTTTCACAAAATGAGAACCCCGAATCCCTTATCCTGCTTTATTTTTCCCCTCAACCTTCATCTCCTCATGAATATTATACAGTTGTTTGCTTATTTGTTTGTTTTTCTCTCCTTCCCACAAGAATATGAGGCCCCCCAGTAAGAGATTTGATCTACTTTGTTCACCATGCCAAAATCCAGCCCCTGAAGAGGACCTGGCATACAGTAGGCACTCAATGGATGTAATGCACAAGTGAATGTCCTGTCTCATATTTTGGGCTCCAGCAACACTGAGGCGCTCTGGCTGCCCACACAGCTGCTTCTCACCTCAAAGCTTTTCCTCAGGCCGATTTACCTGCCTAGAGGCCCTTCCCCCTTGGCACAGTTATTTCCTATGGGGTTCTGCTTGGGTTACTGCCTCCTCCAGGCAGCCCTTCTGGGCCAGTGCCCCTCGGCCTGGTTGAGACATGGTCTCTTCTGGCTGCTCCCTGGACTCCTGCGGTGCCTTAGCGTCTCAATGGCTGCGCTTACCACTGTGCTTTGGAAGAGTTTGCTTGATATTGGTTTGTTTGCTCACTTGCTTATTGTGAGCATCTTGTAAGCAACACCCTACTCCCCTTAGCGAAGGGCCTGGCATGGTGACCGCTGAACATTTTTATGAACAAACAAAGGAACCATGGATGAACTGGTTAAGTGACTAGCCTGGGTCCAGCTCTGGGTCTCGCTCTGTGACTCTGAGCAGATACTTGTCCCTCTCTGGGCCCCAGTGCTTCTCAATCTGTGTAACCAGGGCTTGAACTAGCCAGCTGTGTCTATCAAAACTGCAGCTTGCAGTCCTTGTCCTTAGGGTCTAATCCCATCAGGGAAGGGGGAGGTCCAAGTGTAGAGCCCCATTCTGATATGGTTTTTGAGGCCCCTTCCCGGTCTGCAGACCTGAGATTCTGCTTTACAGAAACCAGGAGGTGAAAGCAGTGACAAGGCCCCTGGAGGACAGTCCTGGGGGGCTCCCTGGGAGCGTGGCACAGGCGAGAAGGAAAGTGAGTCCTCCCCCCTGTAGAGAAGGAAACCCAGCACAGCTGCATGGGACAATGTGGTCCTTTCATCTGGAGCTGAGCCCTCAGCAGCTGGAGGGGAGGCCCCAGCATGACCCGGCCCCTCTGGGTCCCTGTTTTCCACACTGTAGGGAAGAGGCTCAGGGTATCCTGGGGTGGCCACAGAGGCCTGAAATGGGGCCACCAAGGAGAAAGCACCGTGGGAAAGGAGGGAGATAGCTCAGTGCTGAGAATCCAGGTGGGGGAAGCCAGCAGCACTGAGGCCACTGCGGGGTGTGGCTTGTGGAGCCCCCAGGCAATTTTTTTTGCAGCTCTACCACTCCAAAGTGATGCAGGCAAATTTCACAAGCCCTCCAATCCCTCCTTATTTTCTCTGGGACATGGGTGTTCCCATGATGGCAGCTCTGATGATGCCCTACAGAGGCCTTCGGGTGCCTGGCATTCCAGAATGTTTGAGTAGATTCCCTAGGATAGGGGTCAGGCTGGTGGATTCAAATCCCGACTCTGCCACAGACATGCTGCATGGCCTTGGAAAAGACTCTTGCCGTCTCTGGGTATCTTTGCAAGAAAGAAAGGGAACAGAATAGAGGGTCGCTAAGGTAGCCTGTAACTCAAGTACCCCATCTTTGTACAGCACGTCAGAGTACATAAAGTCGGCACAACTGAGCATCGTTGCTCTGGCCTTGATCACATGGCTGAGGTGAAATGTGCCAGGTGTCTCCACTGCAAAGTTCCTTTTTTTTTTTTTTTTTTTTTTTGCAGTACTCAGGGTCTGAACCCAGGGCCTTGCCATACTTTATCAATGCTCTACCACTGAGCTGCACCTCCAGCCCCTTTTTTATGATTTATCTTAAGAGAGGGTCTTGCTAAATTATGCAGGCTGCCTCTGGCCTTGAACCCACAATCCTCCTGCCTTAGCTTCCTGAATCCCTGGGATTACAGGTGTACCCCACCACACCTGGCCAAAGTTCCTATTTTTCTCCCTGTCTGTATTACACTATGGAAGGAAGTCCCTAAATGCAATCCACACTTTAGGAGCAGCAAATTATGCTCTGCCTCCTTGAGGGTGAAGCAGTCACATAAGTTATTTGGAATTCTTCTGCAGGGGAAATGTCTCTGTTCTCTCCCTTGCATGCATTTATTTATTCACTCATTTATTTATATCAGGATAATGCTTTATTTTCTTGCTCACATTTAAGCATTGGTCATTAGAAGCTCTTTCAGTTGCTCCCTACATCCCTTTGTCTGCCTCCATCACTGCGCCACTGGTGTTTCTTTTTAATGCTTTCTCACCATCTGATGCTATAAGCACCATAAGTGTTAGCTTTCTGTTACTATGACAAAACACCCGAGGTAATCCACTTATAGAGTTGAATCTGTTTTTGCTCATGGCTTCAGAGGTTTCAGCCCATGGTCAACTAGTCCTGTTGCTCTGGAGCCAGAGGTGAAGTGAGACCTCACGGCAGGAGGGTGTGGTGGAGGAAAGCTGTTCATCTCATAATGGGGAAGTGAAAAAGAAATAGAGAAGGGCCAACTTTCCCTGTCCCTTTGAGGGCACTCTCCCCAAAAGTTCAACCACATCCTAACGGCACTGAGCTGTGGACCAAGACTTTAACATGGGAGCCTTCAGGGGGACATTCCAACCCAAACTATAGCACCCACCAACAGTGTATGATGGTGACTGTGCCCAAAGCCTCCCCAGCCTGTGGTGTCAGGCTTTTGAATGTTTGCCAGCGTGACAGATGAGAAGTGGCACTTCATTCTGCTGCACATCAGGTTCATCTGTGTCTGTGTCCACCCTACACACGCTGGGACATCCCAAACAATACGGATACATTGGCTCATAGGCTGTCCCGACCTTTCACGGCTGGTGGGAGTCGTTCCCCACTCCCCACTGGTCTTGGGGGCCAGTGGGATCTCTGCGAAGGTCCCAGCTCCTCACTACTCTGCTCTGGTTTCTGGAGGCCACTGGCCGAGGGATGAACTGCTTCCCCTGCACAAAGCAGGCTCTGAAGGAGGAGGATGACTTGGCCTCTGAGAAATGCTGAAGTCTTGACCTCCTCCACGATGTAGAGGGCCAGCTGGGCTGAGGAATGACTGAGCCAGGGCCACGGGAAGAGATGGATGGGTGGGGCTGCTGCCTGAGGAAGCTGGAGCTGGAGACACAGGGCACCCTGTCTCCCAGGATGCCTTGTTGACCTCTTGGCTTTTGCTCCTCAGCTCTATTCTTCAAAGGCTGGCTGCCCCAATGACCTGCCTAACCCTCAGATGTGACTATGGTATTCCCGAATCCCAAACTTCTTCCAACTGTTTAGGGTAGCAAGCCCATTTGAAATCTGATGTCCTCCCTTATTTTCCCAGTGGAACCTCCAACCCTACCTGATGCCCCTGATGTCTATTTATCTATCCATCTGTATTGGTTATTTATTAATGCATAAGAAATTATCTTGGGCTGGGATTTAGCTCAGTGGGTAGAGCGCTGCGCTGCAGTCTCTGAGGACCCGAGTTCAATTCCCAGCACCACAAAAATGGGAGAAGGGCCTGGCAATCCACTCCCAAGGCAATCCCGAAGCACTCAGCCATTGAAAACCCTATGAGGGTCGCTATGAGTCAGATACCGACTTGACGGCACCTAACAACAACAACAACAAGAAATTATCTTAGCTCAGGGCCTGAAACAACAGTGAGCATTTCTCGTTTCCTGCAGTTCCTGTGGATTAGGTGTTTGGGAGCAGCTTTGTGGTGGGGCTCTGGCCGGGGTCTCTCGTGAGGCTGTACTCAAGTTGTTGGCTTGGGCTGTAGCCACACAAAGGCTTGGCTGGGGTTAGGATCCACGTCCAAGCAGCTCACTCACATAGCTGGCACTGGGCACAGGCTGATGGCAGGAACCCTCTGTCCTGACCACTTAGGGGCTTCCACAGAGCTGCTGGAATCTCCTAACCATGTGGCGACTGACTTCCTCATAGCAAGTCATCCAAGAAGCAGCTAGGCAGAGCTGCAGTATCTTTTATGACCTAGTCTCTGATGTCACATACTGTCCCTTCCTCCATATTATGTTCTCTGTGGGTGAGTTTCAAAGACCAGCGTACAATGAAGGGATCTCCACCTTTAGAAAGGAGGAGCATTAAGAAACTCATGGACACATTTTAAGGTCACCATGCTATCCATCCACTTAGCTGACAGCATTTATTGAGCATCTGCTGTTTGGCTGGACCTGTGAACAGTTCATAGTCCAGAACACTGAGGAGCAAATTTTGTGGATTAGGCTTTGCAGAGTCCAGGAAGTAGTATGAATGAACAAGTAAACCAGGTGGGAGCGCTGGTAAGCTGGGCAGCAGGGGCCTGAATGAGAGCAGAGTTGCTGCTCAGCTCCAGGAGTTCAAGTGAAGCCTCTTAACTTTTAGAGGCAGGCAACTAATTCATTTGTTTGTGATTTTTTAACCTTCCGCTTGCCTGATTCAGCCTATCCACTGCCAGGTTGCAAACTCTGATGCAAACACACCAAATTTCTCAGTCTTTCCCCCAAACACCCATTTATTCATTCAATATTTATATGCATTGGGCCCCTTTCACATATTACAGAGATGACCTGCAATGGCCAGCTGCATACACCGTGGAGTGCCTTTTCATCTCTCTCTCTATTGTTGTTGTTGTTGTTAGGTGCCTTCAAGTCATGTCCGACTCATAGCAACCCTCATAGGGTTTTCAATTGCTGACTGTTTTGGGATTGCCATGTCCTTCTCCCATTTTTGTGGTGTTGGGAATCAAACTTGGGACCTCAGAGACTACAGAGCAGCGCTCTACTAACTGAGCTAAATCCTAGCCCCTGTTGTTGCTGTTAGGTGCTGTCAAATTGGGTCCGACTCACAGCCACCTTATGTACAGCAGAATGAAACACTCCCCAATTCTGTGCCAGGCACACAATCTTATTTATGTTTAAGCCCATTGTTGCAGGCACTGTGTCAATCCATCTAGTGGAGGGTTCTCATTGGCAGTCCCTGGTCTTCTATTTCTCCTTCAATAACTGAGAGGAAGTGTCCCTTCCTCTGCAAAAGCTCCTCTGGCTTGACTTCTAGGCGATGCTGCTGGTTTCCTTCCATAGGATACCACCGTGTTTGTGTCCATAGCTCCACTAGTGCATGCCGCTGTCTTCTTTGCCAGCGGTGAGCTCCTGAGGGGAGAGTGAGAAGCCAGAAGTTGCTGAGTGGAGAGAGGAAGATCACCTTGGGCATTTAGGCAGGGTTTCCCAGAGGAGGTGGTCCTCGAAAGAAGGACAGGCCATGTGAAAAAGAAATCCCCTGGGAAGGGGATGAGCAAAACCAGACGCAGGAAAGCGTGGGTGGTGCCTGAGGCTGGCAGGGTCCCAGCTCCCCCCCCCCGCCCTCCCCCATCTGCCCCAGTTTATGGGGGCGTGGCCTGCCCCCATAGGAGCCCAAGGCCATCAGGGAGGGGTGGGCGCTGGAGCAAGAAACCCACGTCCTGTGTGAGTCATCCGTGGAGTCTGTCCCACAATAACAAGATCGGGCTGGACTGGGAGAGAAAGAGAAACTGCAGGGGCACAGGACCCAGAGGGCTGTGGTGGGGGTGGGGCTTAGTGCCCTCTGCCCTACTGGCCCCCTAGGACCCTGACTCTTGGCTTCCCCTGCCCCAGGAAGCCCCATGGCAGCTGCCTTGCTGATGGATCTCCTTGCAGCCCCTGCCTTTCTTATTGTCCCCTCCACCAGCAGCTAGAGGGATCTTTTGGGGAAAAACCCCAATCTAATCTGTCACTCCCACTTTAATTCCCTTCCCTGGATTTTTTTCATGGCTCACAGGCAAAAATTCAAATTCTCTGGTCTGAGGAGCTTGTCAAACCCTCCCCATCCTTTGGTGTCCTTCTCACTCTGCCTTTGTCTCCCACATGTTCTTTTGCCAAAGGGCTTTTGCACAGGCGGTTCCCTCTGACTGTCATGCTGTTCCCTGATGTCTGTCACTAATGAAGTCTTTGATTCTCTTGGAATCTCAGCTTCAGCCCTCAGGGTGGTCCTCCTAGACCCCCACTGCACTTCTCTGCTTTGTGTTCTTTTCTTCTTCTTAAGACTCAGTGCTTTCTGTAAGATGTATTCATAATTAAGGCCTGACTTGCTTCTAGACTATGAGCTACATGAGGGCAGGGGCCACCTGTTATGTCCACTCCATGCCCCAGGACCTGCCATGCTGTTCCTGGTACAGACTGAACACTCAATAATGCATCACATGCCAGATGTGATGGCTCATGCCTGTAATCCCAGCATTCGAGAGGCAGAAGCAGAAGGGTCACAAGTTGGAGGCTGCATAGCAAGTTCAAGGCCAGCCTGGACTACATGTCAAGATCCTGTTTCACATTAAAGCAAAGCAAAACAAAACAAAAATTTCATGATCTCCCCCGATAGTAGGACATGACAATGCTTGTGAATTTGCCTCTAAGCAGGCAGGGGAGGGAAGCAAGGCAGAGTTCTTTGGCACCCTCTATCTCAATCACTTCAGTACCCTGGCACTGAAGTTCAGACAATTTAGACAAACCCCAGAGATTCCCCATGGGCTGGGATTTAGCTCAGTTGGTAGATGCTGCTCTGCAGTCTCTGAGGTCCCAAGTTCGATTCCCAGCACCGCAAAATGGGAGAAGGACGCAGCAACCCACTCCCAAGGCAATCCTGAAACAGTCAGCCATTGAAAACCTTATGAGGGTCGCTTGAGTCGGACTTGACTCGATGGCATCTAACAACAACAACAACAAAGATTCCCCAAGGAGTTGGTAAGCAGGCAGAGATTGAACCCAAGTCCTGTCTCTATCCATCATGGGCTCCCAGGCAGTGTGACAGTGTGAGCCACAGTCACTGGGTGAAACACGACATCCTGGGAGAGGGGGAGACAGGGCCCAGGTACTAGTCTTTCTCAGCCCTTCTCCTAGGACCTGGTTGGGAAACTCAGTGAAGCCACTCAGGGATGAAAATGCCTTTTCTGCCTTCTTTCTTCCTGGTGTTTATAAAGCACGTAATGATCACCGAAGCTTTTGTTGGTTTAACCTGTGTTGCATCTTCCTCCCCCTGCTTTCTTGGGAGAAGGTCTTCCACTCCATGCAGCCTGTGTAGATCCACCATCATGTGCTCCTACCTAGGGTGGCCATAGAAGCTCTCTAGCCAATCAGAATATCCTCATTATCCTGGCCACAGTGATTGGTTTCAGAACAGACATGTGACTCTATCAAGGCCAATCAGAGTCTTCCCTGCAATTACTATTTTGATGTCAGGAAAAAGAGGTCTTTGTAGTAGAATTGCCCGGCTGAGACCATGTAGGTCCAGAGGCTATCTTCTGGTCATAGGGAAGAAGCCCTCAGAAGAACGATGGAAGAGATCTGGCACTACATCTCACGCATAAGACCCTTATATCCCTTTTTACTTAAGTGAGGTTGAATTGAGTCTCTCTTTTTTTTTTTTCCTAAGTGTGTGTTGTTGTTAGGTGCTGTTGAGTTGGCATCCGACTTATAGCAACCCTGTGTACAAAACGTGAAACACTATTGTCAGTGCTTCTCTGCTGTTCATAGGGTTTTCAATGGCGGATTGGTTTTTGGGAGTGGGTTGCCAGGTCCGTCTCCCAAGCCTACAGCACCTGGTGTTCCCAGGTGGTCTCCCATCCAAGTACTAACCAGACCCAACCCTGCTTAGCTTCCAAGATCTATTGGAATCAGATGCCACAGGGCTACAGCTGCAGGCTTTCCTAAGTATATACATTCCTTATTTTCTATTGGTCACACAGAAACAATTGAGTTTCTATCACTCACAGTGTCCTTACAAGAGTCCTTGGTGGAGACCACCAATTCTGCCAGGGGGAGGCTGTCCCCAACAGCCTCCCTGTCCTGTCACTCATGGCCCACAGCACTCTCAGCAATCTCTGGGCTGCTCTGTTCTCTCTGTCAGAGAAGAGGATGCCCCCTTCCTTCTCAACCCAGTTGTATGCAGCCTTGTGCTCCTCTCAACTGTGTCCCCTTGGAAACATGTCAAAGACTGAGTTAGAAGTGCAAGAAGAGTCACTAAATGGGGAGGGAGCAGGAGAAACAAGGGACAGCCAGACTTTAGACCTCATGCAGTCTGATCTCTGTGAAGGGGGAGGAACAAGAAGAGAATGGAGAAGAAGAGCTCAGCCTGCAGTGCAGCTCTTCTGGGACTTTGGGCAGCCTGCTGGGAGCCCTGACACAGAGATTATTCATAGAAGAGTCCCACTCTAGGCAGAAATAATGAACCCTTGAGCTCAGTTTATCTCCACCAAAACTCACAAAAAGGCTTGTGGCCCTCAACTGATGTGGCTGCCTGGTGTTGAACTCTCCCACACATCCAAGTGAAATAAGCCTCTTTTCTTCATAAATTACTCAGACTTGGGTATTCTGTTATAGCAACAGAAAATGGGCCAGGATACCTTGTTCACAATGTGCTGCCCAGGAAACATGCAGCCCAAGCTCAGGAGTTGAAGCAGATCCTGAAGGGATCCACAGCTCACCAGCTCTCTCTCGAAGACCTCCATGGCTTTTGTACTTATGCACTACCATGAGAGTACATGGGAGGGGGGGAGGAAATTAAGGCAAGATTCAGATCCAAGCCTTCTGCCTTGGGAGCCAGTGTCTTCTTCAATGCCAGTCTGCCTTGTGCTTTTCAGAGCACAGATGACAACCACCAAAACCATGAGAACCTGTACTGACTGGCAACAGCTGTCTGCACTCTGTTGAGGAGGATTCTGGTGCTGCCTCTAGGTTCCCCAGGAAGTTCCACAATTGACTAATGATGTGTATCACAGCTAGGAAAGGGGTGAGTATATACATATGTGCTGAGTACTTGCCATCTTTAGTTGTTGTTGTTGTTATTGTTGTTAGGTGCTGCTGAGGCAGATCTGAATCATAGCTACCCTAAGTACAGCAGAACGAAACACTTCCCAGAACTGTGCCATACACATGATCTTTTTATGTTTAAGCCCATTGTTGTACCCACTGTGTTTCTTATTTTGAGTCATGCCACATCAGCAAAAGGAGGTCCCAGGGGCTTTACTTCATTCTTGTCAATAAGCTCGACTCTACTTTGAGGAGGCAATTCTTCCTCAGTCCTTTCTTGAATGTCTTCCAGTCTGGCAGTGGGGGGCTCATTTTCCAGCACTCTATTTGACAGTGCTTCTCTACTATTCACAGGGTTTCCAATGACTAATTGTTTCAGGAGTGGCTTGCTGGGTCCTTCTGCCTAGTCTGTCTTAGTCTGGAAGCGCAGCTGAAACCTGTCCATCTTGGGTGGCCTTGCTGGTATCTGTGATACTGGTGGCATAGCTTTCACCATCACAACAACACACAACCCCCACAGCATGACAAGCTGACAGCCATCTTTGTAGTACAAGCAAATATTTATTGAAAGAGGAATGAATTCTGAGCTCTAACATTCTGGTTATGTTAGAGAACTCCCTTCTTCCAAGTGAGCCTGTCCCCTGGTCACATGTCCTGCACCTGGCCTGAGAATCTCAAAATCACATGTACAGCTGCCATTCCTGAGGACATGTTATCCCCCCTTCTGATGCATTATCTCCCTGGCTTCCCACATCCCCTCCCCTGGAGGGTTTTAACCTCCCTTGTATGCTGAGGAAACTCAGTCTTCAGGAGAGGAGGGATCTGCCCATGATCACCCAGATCAGCAGCAGAGCCCATTTCTACATCACTCTCCATCTTCTTCTCTTCATTGAATCCCAGACCAGGGAAGGATTTTGTTTTCTCAAAAGCTAGTGTAGCAAGTGGAGCAGGATTCAGTTGCTCATTTGCCAAAGGGAGAGGAAGTGAATACTTGAGCAGTCTCTGGAAAATCCTCTGGGAAGTCCCTGAGAGCTGAATGGAGTCCAGTCCACCAGTTGAGCCTGTGTATTTGTAGACTGATTTCACAACTGTTGGCCCCTGAACATGAACGACATAATGGGATGTCTTGCATATGAATTCTGCTATGTGCCAGGCACAGGGCAAAGCACTTTATCCTCATGAACTTGTTTAATCCCCACTAGTCTTATAAGGAAATGTTACTGTGCTCACAAGGATGGATCTGAGGCTCAGACAGGCGGACCTCCTCAGGGTCTTGCATAGTATAGCTGTGTATATACACATTGGGGTTTCATATAGAAATGTGCCATGTCAATAGAGCAAATATAGATGTGTGTGTGTGTGTGTGTGTGTGTGTGTGTGTGTGTGTGTGTGTTTTGGAAGAACGTGCATGGGCACAAGGTATGGAGGATGCTGAGAAGTCAAGGAGGGACTGTGACAGCATTTGTTTACAGCCCCTTTCATGGTCATTCTCCTTCTTATGCAATCTAATTTCCCCTGGGGGACCAGTGCACTCCTGATCCCTGATCAGTGCACTCCTTATGACCTGATTAGAATCAATCAATCAATCAATCAATCTCTCTTTCTCTCTTTCTCCCCCCCACCACCGTCTTTCTCTTGTATTGGGGGGCTGAAACCAGGGCAAGCACTCCACCACTGATCTGCACCCCAGCCCATTTTTTTACTTTTTATTTTGAGAGGAGTCTTGCTAAATTGCACAGGTTGTCTCAGACCTTGAACTCACAATGCTCCTGCCTCTGCCTCCTGGGTTACTGGGATTACAGGCATGTGCCATGGTGCTCAGCTAGAATCTCTCTTTTAAAGCTTTGAATCTAGCAGGGAATGACACAAGGCAGGAAGAATGCATAGATAGGATTCACTCAGGCAGCACAGCAAGGTAGTTAATAATATAATTTCTAGAACTGGATGGTCTTGTCCAATTCTGGAACCCCATTTACTAGCTATCTGCCACAAGGCAGGCCACATAACCTCTCTGTGCCTCAGCCTTTTCATATGTAAACTGAGGACAGTAATTGAACATACCTCATAACTTACATACTTACAAAAGACAATGACATGTAGATAGTTGTATTTTCACATATTTGTCTTTATCTGACTCCATAAGTCTTCAAGTGTTTCCAGCTCATACCCACCAATGAGACCCCTAGAGCATTCTGGTTGCTCCTGTGTTTTCCAGAGGATGCCTCCACACCTTCTTGTTAATTCTATGAGCACCAGGTACACTTCTAATCCATTTTCTCTGCTAAAGTAATTTAGAACCAGTTTCTGTTGCCTGCAACCCCAGAAAACTGACTGTCATGTTAATTCTGTTTCATTGCAGCCTGGGACTTTAAAAATCTTCCATGCTACGAACCCCCCATATCCTAGCAGAATTTCACACCAGATACCAAGTCTGTTCTCTCTTAAATAAATGAACTAGCGATACCAAAACCATCCAGTCTGTCTTCTACAGGTTGGGGAGTGTATATTTGACTTTTAAAATAAGCATCATGAAGGAGATCCTTGGGGCTCCATGGTATGGTGAAACTATTGAGGAGATTATTATTCTCAAATGAATGATGAGCAAATGGAAGCCCAAGAGATGTGAAGGAACATGTTCAAAGTTACATAGCAAGATGGCTCCTACCTCATTACCTCTGTTAAAAGATGGATTAACCTGTAGCAGGAAGCAAGGTCCATCAGATAGGAAGACTCACTTGAACACCAGCATTAATTAGAGGAGGAAGTTTCATTGCCAGCAGAGCAACAGCTGGATTTCTGGTCCCAAAAGGCTGTGCTCCCTGAGTTATTCTTTCCTGTCCCTTATATGGACTTACAGAGTAGTGGACAAAGGGATCTGTGTGTTTTCCTCTGCTTAGTTACTTTAAACAGTCCACAGGTGTTACCTAGCAGTGCAAGCAGAAAGCAGAAAGTCCTTGATCACAAATCTTTGAAAAAACAACTTTTAGATAATTTTTAGATACCAGGGGCTTTGTCCATATGGGAAGGCATTTATTGCAGCACCTCTGTGTTCAGAGAGGAGCTCCTGGCATTCCCTAGATAAGGAAGTACAATCCTATTCTTTGATTAGGTGAGTGGGGAATGTATCCTCCTGAGTCTTAAAGTAGCCAAGGTTTGGTATGGTCTAATTAGGTTTTTCTTTCTCTTATTAGGTTTTTCTTCCTTATATCAGGGTTTCCTTCCTCATATCATAAACCTATGTGTAGTGAGAGGTGCTCTATAGATGGGGTTTGAACTTCAAATGCAAATTTTTAACAATACACTTGCCTATTTTTTAGTTCTTCACTCAGCCCCATTTCTTTACACTTCATACTACTGCAAAGACTTTGTATGTCATGTTCCTGCTGTGTGGGACCCTTTCTCTGCCACCCCACAGGCCATTCACTGAAACCCTCCTGTTCTTTCAGACCCCAGCACCTCATCCACTTCCTAGACCATTTGCCCTAAGCTGATGCCCCTTTAGCTCCCAACGTCAGCATCTCTTCCTCCCTTAGCAATTCTCTCACTCCAATATTTTCTCTGCTCATTTGTTTCTTGCCTGTGTTCCCACTAGACTGTACATTCCCCAAGGACAGGGACTCTCTGGCTCAGCACTTGGCACAACCTTTGATAAATAAATAGATGAATCCCTGAGTCATCCCGTCAGAATAACTTTACCTAGTGCAGAATATCTTATGCGGGGTGACTCTAAACAACAGGCATTCATTCCTCACAGTTCCGGGAGCCTGGGAAGTCCAAGATCAAGGCACAGGCAGGCTGGGTGTCTGGCAGGGGCCCTGCCTTCTGCCATCTAGCTGCGTGCTCACACCGTGGAAGAAGTAAGGCTCCTTTTATCAGGACACATCCTGGTCACAAAGGCTCTCTCCTAACACCATCTTCATGGGGATTAGGTCTGAGCAGAGCAGATACCATGTATTCTCCGTCTCTCCCCAAACTGAGGCCCAAGAAGGTACAATGGTTTGGCCAAGGTCACACCGCCAGTCTTTATCAGAGACAAGAGCAGAACTCCCAAACAGCCGCCCTCGTCTTGAATCCCTGAACTGGGCCGTCAAGATGAGGGGGAAGAACTCACGGGGGAGGGGCGATGGGACAGATCTGACTCCTACTACCGAATTTAAGAGGCAGGTGCTATTGTCTGCACCATCATCATCATCACCCCATTTTACAGATGAAACTCAGGCTTAAGACAGCCTGTGACTTGCTGGCAGTGGGTGAGAAGAGACTGACAGCCAGGTCTGACCGGCAGTCCCGACCCGCTGCTGCGACGGAACAGCTGCCTGGCTCTGGCGGTCGGCGCCCAGGGCTACGGGGGTAGCGGGGCTCAGGCCCGAGGGCGGGGGAGAGAGAGGACAGCGGGCAGAGCGCGCGGGACGCCCGGCTGACGGCTGCACTTCTCCTGGCAGCCCGCGCGGCCGCGGGGCGGGCGCAGGCGCCTGGTTCTCATCACCCTCGGCGGCGGCGGGGGGCGAGGCGCAGCACAAAGCAGCCGCTGTCCCGCCGCTCGGCCCACGCGGGGAGCGGCGCGCAGACGCCCGGGCCTCGCCCCCGCCCGCCCCGCCCTTCCCTGCTCCCGTGGCCACCCCTGGCTGGTGGCCCGGGCCGCTCTGTCCGCCCTCCCCTTGCTCGCTCGCGTCCTCAGTCTAGCGCCCCGCGACTCTCTTGGGCACTCTCTCCCTCCGTCTCTGTCCCAGGCCTGGCTGCCTCTCGTGAATGGGAGCGGGTTCAGCGCCCCGTGCCGGTCCGCTGTGCTAGCTCCAGGGCTAGGCGGACCGGGCACTGCGCGGGACAGACTGACCCGCGATCGGAGATCGCAGAGACCCGCGCGCAGGAGAGGAGCAGCCGCAGGGGCCCCGCGCCCGTCACCATGGTAACGCCTGCCCGGGCCTGGACCGGCTTTCTGCTGGGCACAGCACCCCCCCACACCCTCTGTGAGGCAGTGCCATGGGGGGCTTTTGCACCCAGGCGACCCTCAGTTCCTTGCCAGGGGCCTGTGCTTCACTGCCCCACTCCCAGCAGGGTCATGGGGTGCAGGAATCCACCTCTGGCCACGGATGGAATGAGATCCGACAACTGGTAAACTTCATACTGCCCCAGTCCAGATCTGAGCTGGAATCCCTAGCTCTTGGGGCCAGGGACAAAACTGGGGTGGGGGTTGCATTTTAGACTGGGGCTGATGGTTAGATAGTATATTATCCCGCCGTGGGGTCTGGGTGGGGATGGGAGTCAAAGTCCCTTCCCAGGGCAGCCTAGCAGTGCTGCTCAGGGAGGGCCAGGGGTGCAGGGTGGAAAAGAGAAAATTCTTACCAAAACTTGTGGTGGTTTTGCTGTTTTAGACCTAGTGCTGGAGACTCAAGTGTGCCCATTGTCAGAATGGGGTGTTCCTGTGGGAATGCAGCCTGGGGAGGGGGCAGAGGGAGGGCGATACCTCTGTACCTAGGCCTTCTTGGCTGCTACCTTGAGAAGGTGGGGATGCTCTGGTGAGCTATGTAGATGAGAATTTGTGCCAGTATCTGGGAACAGGGGATGAAAGAAAAGTCTGTTTTTAGAGAATCCTAGCCTAGCTCCAGACAGGCGCAGGAGCCCCGGGGCAGATTTACAGAAGCAATTTTCCAAATCACAGGGGTTTTGGAAAAAGGCTGTGAGACAGGCTGGGGCTTCAAGCCCCTGGCTGTGATCCACAGTGTTGGATTTGTTTAGGTTTCTCAGTCCTGTGCACGTCCACGGGTAATGTTTTACAAAGAAGTATGTTCACATACACACATGCACACAAAATGCTGCATGGACTCACACAGCCAAACACAATTGTTTCCTCCTATACATGTGCCTTGTCCACCTGCCCTCCCACATGCCAAAATATGGGCATAAGCCTGTGTACATAGCACAGACATACTGCAAAACCAGGCCCCCAAATCCATGTACCAGAACATAGGTGCACACACAATGCTGCTGGAGCTGTTAGAAAATACGTCATTGGCTCGTGGTTATTCACCTCTCCCTACAGGCAAGGCCCTGTGCGGGGTGCTTTACATACTGAGCTGCAGGCCATTCACACCAACTCTAAGTGCTAACCTGCTGGTATCTCCACCCCACAGATGGGGACTGATGCCCTCAGTGCTTGGCCAGCTGCCCAAAGTCACCCCACCAGGAAGAGAAAATTAGGAGAGCCTGAATTCTAAATATGCACTCAGCTATCGTAACCACCCCAGAGCCACAGCCTGCACCCAGGGTTTGCCAAACCTCTCCTGGTTTGGGACCTAAGGCAGTTAATAGTCTTAGAATCCAGAAACTTCTCCCCAAACCCTCACTGGGCTGCCCCTGTGGAAGGTTGAGCAACTCTTTCCTGAGTGAGCACGATGGGCAGATTTTCCTCCTTTCTCTGTCTTTAAATATTTAAAGTTTTCATCTGGCCAGGCGTGGTGTCTCATGCTTGTAACCCCTGTGACTCAGGAGGCCGAGGCAGAAGGATCACAAGTTGGAGGCCAGGGGCAGCCTGTGTACTTAGTGAGACACAGTCTCAAGATAGCAAAGTAAAAAATGGGCTGGGGGTACAGGTCAGTGGTAGACCACTTGCAAAGTATGTGTGAGGCCCTGGGTTGACTTCTCTGTACTGAAAAAAAAAAATTGTCATCTGTTCACCTTTCTAGATTCACCTGTGTGCTCCAGCCATTCTGGCCTTGGTTTAGAACCTCTTGTGTTTTCTGCTTCCTCCTGCCCCAGGGCCTTTACACAGGCTGTTCCTGCTGGGAGGAACATCCTTACCTAAGGAATTCCTATTCATCTTGTGTAAATCTCCACCCAACATCACTTCCTCTGTAAAGCCTTCCCCCACATCTTTGACTCTCACTCTAACAAGCCATATAATCCCCCTTCATTATATACATCACAATGGTAATTTCTAGGGGATGATTTGATTAAGGGCTTTCTAGTGTCTGGGGGAGCTGCTGGGATTTAGCTCAGTTGGTAGCACACTGTTCTACAGTCTCTGAGGTCCTGAGTTTGATTCCCAGCACCCCAAAAATGGGAGAAGGACATGGCAATCCACTCCTGAGACAATTCTGAAACAATCAGTCATTGAAAACCTTATGAGGGTCACTATGAGTCGGACATAATTCAACGGCGCCTAACAACAACTAACAGTGTCTGGGGACAGCTCAGGGTCAGAGAATGTTATAGTAAAGATCCCACATGTCTCAAATGTCAGTATCATTGGGACAACATTACATATGCACTTACTGAATGAAATACTATAAGAAAATAATAAATAAAAATAATAAATTATTTGCTCAATATTTTTCATTAAATCAATTTATTATATAAGCTTAAAATATATTTGAATAGGAAGTTTCATATCATAACTATGAAAAGTCAATATCTGCTGCTGTAAATAGAAGGTGACTAAAAATATACACAATGCAGACGGTTCTGTGTAAGTCACTTCTTGCTGGAGGGGGTTGTGGTGGACCATCCTAGATCTCAGGACTGTCTCTTCTGCAGGAAGGAGTAAGGACAAAGTGTGTGAGAGGTGTTTGGGAGGTACTGGCTCCAGCCTGAGGCTTTCTCTTTGCTATCACCAAGACTGGGAGAGAATTGGGGCAACTTTCCTGCTGTGATTCCACATCAAGTCCATGTCCTCCCCAAATTGTCTTGTGGGCCCCCTGCAACTCCACCCCATGCTTTGAGAGAAACCAGCCACCTCCAGTTAACTTCATTCAATAGTACCAGAGAACCTACTGCTTGTTGGTCCCCTGCCCAATCCCTGAACTTGTGCCCAGTCCGTGGGGGCTGGCTGTCCATAGAGAAGGCAGGCCATTTGCTGAGAGTTCTGGCTGTCCAATGGGGGGATGGGGGGCATGTTCTTCCACCTGGAAGCAAATTTGTTATGAAAAGCTAAAGAGAAGAGATACAGGTTGGGTAGGGCTCAGAGGAGTGGGTAGAAGCTCACCCTGTCTGGGGAGGGGTGCAGTGTGGCAGAGACTGATGTGTGTTCAGACAGCTGTTCTCTAGTGGGGTCTCACCATGGATTCAAGGTAAGAGAGACTTCAGGTGGTACTTAGATGATTTTTTTTTTTAACAGCTTTTAGGAAGTGATTTAAACAGCACAAACAAATAACAATAAACTTACAAAATTAAATTGAAAATGAATAGTCCAAAAGACAAACATTAAGTAAATAATAATAAATATTAAGCAAATAACAAATTAGGATATGCAAACATGGCAGGAAAACCTCCCACATGGGACATGTGGTTAACTAGGAATCCCTGAGCTGGAGTACAAAATCTGTCTTAAAGAAGTAGGAAAGGTAAACTGGGAGCTGACTGATGCCCAAGCCTCTCAGGCCAATGAGTTGCTGAAGCAACAGGGAGCCACCTGATGTTGTTGAGCAGTGGAGGCTCACAATTGGATCTCTGTGAAAGAAAGGCCACTGTGGTATCTAAAAGGAAACCTCTACTGGTGTTCATATCCCCGCTGTGACATTTACTAGCGGGAAAGCCTTAGCCTTTATTTACTTAACCTGTATAAAGGGAGCAAAATATTCAGTCCATAGAAATTACTGGGATGATAAAATAGTGCAGGGAAAGTGCTTAGCACAGGCCAGAGGCTGAAGACTCGCTCCATAAGAAGTCCCTCTAGTTATAATCATTAGCATTATGTGACGTGGGTGAGGAGATGGTGAGGCAGAGTGAGGCTCTGCCCAGGGCAGAGCCAAAGCGGGGAGAGACAGACAGACAGACAGACAGACAGACAAGCCGAGGGCTCGGAGAGGTGAAGTAACTTTAGCTTGCCGCAGGTCATGGAGATGGCACATGACCAAGCTGGACTGGGCCATGGGTTTTCTGGCCCACTTGCTTCACTGCATCTGGGCTGTGTTTCTACTTTGAATAGTTTTATTTTAAAAAGAGCCAACGCTCACTCACACCTCCACCCACACACAAATAAAAAGGACTTAAAGCAGGAGGAGTTTTAGTTGGATGTGAGAAAGAACTTTCTGTCAGCCAGAATGCTGGTTTTAGAATCTCAGCCTCGATGAGTTCAAGAGGCGTGTACCAGGTAGTTGAGTCTGGAGGTCACAACCTGGCACCTGCTGGGATGCATCTGGCCCACAGATGTGTTTGGTCTGGCCAACCTTCAAAATACTGGGAAGTTTTACTAAGAAATCAGTAGATCAGGCTCTGCTGGGCCAAAGCAACCCATGGCTGATGCCAGAGAGATGGGCGTGCGCCCTGGGCCCGCTGCTCCTCAGTTTTCCTGACGCTCAGGTTGGCAGTCAGGGTCCTTCACCAAGGGGCTGAGGGGCCGCTTTCTTGGCCTGCTTCTGTCTCCCGTGTCCCCTGTGAGGCCCCTGAAGGCATTTCTCTGGGGCTGCTTAGATTCCCCCTGGGCCTGAGGCAGAAAGATGGATGAGACCGGTCTTGTGAAACTTTCTCACCAACTGAAGATGAACTGATTCCATTTAGCAACCATATCCAGGGTCCAGCCTTCACTGAACCTGATTATATCTGGAATTCTAGAGCGCCCCCCACTGCAGGGACCCTTGGAGACAGATATGCCCAGTACTTCCTACAGATAGGGAAACTGAGGCCAAGGTCATCTGGTGAGGCAGGGGCAGAATCTCACCTTCCCTCTTGTTGTTAGGTGCCATCGAGTTGTATCCGACTCATAGAGACCCTTATAGGGTTTTCAATGGCGGCTTGTTTTGGGATTGTCTCAGGAGTGGATTGCCACATCCTTCTCCCATGTTTGGGGTGCTGGGAATTGAACTCGGGACCTCAAAGACTGCAGAGCAGCATTCTGCCAACTGAGCTAAATCCCTACCACCTTCCCTAGGCTTTTTGTTTGTGTGTTTGTTTTGTTTTGTTTTCCTTGGTGGCTCAAACCCAGGGCCCTACACATGCTAGGCAAGCACTCTACCAGTGAGTTAAACCCCTAGCCTTCCCTAAACATTTCTATCAGAGAGCAGAGCAAGGGTAAAGGCAGCCCTAGGACCCTGCCCATCTTCCCTCTTCCCCACCCAGCAGGCAGCAATGCTAAGGGAAACTAGAACCTTGCCTGTTGAAATAAATGGATGAATCTGGACCTTTAAGAGAGTTCAATCCGCATCTCAGAGGGCTCAGCTAACATCTGGTGAGACTATTTAAGATGGGAACCAGCCTTAAAATCCCACAATCACACTTTTATGTTTCTCCCCTTGGTTATAAAAGCTATACGAGCTGTTTACAGAACGTTTGGAAAATCCAGCAAATGACGAGGAAAATTAAAACTGCCTTATGAGGCCCCTGCCCCTCACAGCCTTCAGGGGTGACTGCAATTAACACTCTATTTCATGTCCACTTGGACTCCATCTGGGCTTATACACATTCTATAGATCATGCTGTATGGAAATTGTTCTTTAAAAACACTACAATAGTCAGGACTGGGGTTTAGCTCAGTGGGTAGAATGCTGCTCTGTGCTGTCTGAGGTCCAGGGTTCGATCCTCTGCACTGCAAAAACAGGAGAAGGACCTGGCAGCCCACTCCTGAAACAATCAGCTTTTGAAAACCCTACAAATAGCAGAGAAGCACTGATGTAGTGCCAGGCATGGCACAGTGTCAGAGTGTTTTGTTCTGTTGTACATAGGGTGGCTATGAGTTGGACCCAAATTGATGGCACCCAACAACAACAAACAATAGTCAGAAGTGTAGTTTTGGGGTGGGGGAGTCAGCTAGGAGGGGTTGTCTTTGTGGGGTGGTGGGACTCTTGTGTATTGATCTGGGTAATGGTATAGGGATGAGTATAAAGGTAAAAATGTATCAATTTTCACACTATATTTGCTCATTTTGCTTGATAATAATACTTACTGTTGTTAGGTGCCATCAAGTCGGTATCCGACTCATAGCTATCCTACATACAATGGGCGAAATACTATTGTCAGTGCTTCTCCACTACTCATAGGGTTTTCAATGGCAGATTGATTTTTTGGAAGTGGATTGCCAGGTCCTTCTCCCAATAATACTTAGGATTACAATAATAATAATAGATGTTAAAATAGAAGTATATTAATCCCGCTCCTCTCCTCCCCAGACGTGACTGCTGTGAACTGATAGTTTTCTACATCCATCCCTTGGCACTGTGAGCATCATGCAGGGTCAGTGATGGATAGGTTCTGTGGATCCACAGTCCATGCAGCGGATCCCTTCTCTGGCCCTGGGTTGCAGAGGGGGGCAGGGGAGGGGGACCATATATCTAGTGCATCTCACCTTCTTCTTTGTCAGTACCACACCCTCCCTGGCTCCTGCCAAGGAACAGTTAAAGTCCCGGCTGGACAGGCGTGGAAACATATCTATCGAGTTTCAGGGAAATCATTTTGAGGGGCCCACTTCTGGCCAACAGCATTCGGTTCCTGTGGTCCCAGGCTGGGCTGCTTGGTTCATTTGGGATGGCGAGTGGCCAGCGTTCCTTCCCGCAGCTCCCCAGGCCCCTTCATCATGTGCTTCCCCAAGTACTTTGGCAGCTGTGAGCCCCGGGGGTCAGGCCTGTAGCAAGTAAAGTGCTGGCCAAGAGCGCGGAGTCCTGTTCACTTGGAACCATCTTCTGTTTTATTGGCTGACCCTTACATGGTTACAGTATGTGGCAAACCAAGCCAATCTGGGAAAGCCAGGGGTGTCTCAGCCCATGAGGCTTGCCCTTCCAGAGACCGAACAGTTTCTTTAGGCACAGGGAGGGGACAGGCCACTGGAGGCTGGTGGCCCTCAGGAGAGAAGGCCACATAAGCCCAGGAAAGCCTCCGACTTGGCTGGCCCAGGTCTGGGTTGGATCCTGTCTCTGTCTTTCTTCTCCTCTCTGAGGCCCTGGGCAAGACCAGCCTCCATTTCTTTACCTGCAAAGATGGGGTGCCCCTGCTTGGCCCCAGTATCGTCATGTGGGCTAAGCTAGAGAACCTGTACAGAGGTGCTGTCCCTGGAGGCTGGGAAAGGATTCAGGTAGGAGCTGGGAGGGGAGGTGTCTTCACACAGGGGCTAGACCTGAGCTTTGTCTGGCAGGTTGAGTAAAAATAAATAACAATGAATAATAAGAACAGCAGCAGCAATGTCTTGGGCTTCTCCCAAGTCCCTCTATCATCTTCTCACATTGCCAGGAAATCCACTGAGCAAGGCAGGATGGGAACTCAAACCCCACTTATATATGGGAAAACTGAGGCACATCAAGGAAGAGAGAGTTTAGCCATTTCCTGGAGGTTGGGTGCAGTCCGTGGTTAGGACATCAGATATGCCACAGACTGGAACTAAGCCATGTGGGGCCATGTGAGTCAGTCACTTTGAATTCTTGCATCTTCCGCTTTCCTCTGGTGATCAGAGGATCTAATGCATGATGTTCTTGCTTTGGAAGAAGAAAGACTTCCTGGCCTTTGGGGGGTGATCAGATATCAGTAGAATTTAATACCACTATTTGTTTTCGTTGTTTGCTTTTTCTTTTAAACAGCAACTTACTTTTATAGAAATAGTGGCTGCAGGTTTTAGACAAGGATGAGAGACCTTCTGATGCCTCTTGGAATAGGCCCTTGTGAGTCCAAGTGAGGAGTCGATGCTTCCTAGCAAAGGCAGATTATAAGGGCCTGTTACAGGAGACAGGGGACACGCTGAAGGCTGCAGAGTGAGACAGAAGCCAGGTGCACCAGTGTCCCAGCAGAGGCAGGGTGCAGTGAGTCCTTGTGGTGGAGGAGGGACTTTTGTGTGTGAGTCCACCAATGGTAGATACGGTCCTCTCCTACTCCATCTCCTTCCCCTGACATCTCCAGGACTGCATGGGGTAGGAAACGTTAGGGTTTTGCCTTGCTTGGAGAGGGTTTGGGGCATTGGAAGAGGACCCAGACTTGGGGAGCCCCTCCTTTTTCTGTTACACTGAAGACCCATCCTCCAGCTTGGTGGGAAAATTGCCCCTGATGAACACCAAAGGCCCACCTGCACATTCCCTGCTCTGGGATCAGCTCCACGCCAGCACCAGGAACCGCTCTCCCCCAGACTGGGGCTGTGGATGTTCATTCACTCACTCACTCACTCACTCATTCTACTAGCATGGGGGAGGCCTGCCCTATGTCCAGAATGGTGTGGCTGTAGGGGTACAGAGCAAGGCCATTTCCCCCTGTTCAAGGACCTCATTTTATTCCGCTGTCTTCATGGGCTTCATTTATAAAGATGATTCTTCCCTCCTGAATCTATAGCCATATCACTGGGGCTTCGGATCCCAGCTGATCTCAGAAGCCAAGCAGGCTTGAGCCTGGTTAGTCTTTGGATGAGAGATCACCTGGGAATACTGGATGCTGTAGGCTTGGGAGAAGGACCCAGCAGTCCACTTCTGAAACAATCAGGCATCAAAAGCCTCATGAATAGCAGAGAAGCCCTGACAGTGCCGGGCATGGCACCATGTTGGAGAATGTTTTGTTCTGCTGTACATAGGGTTGCTGTGAGTCAGACCCAACTTGAGGGCACCTAACAATAACAACAACAACTTCCCTCCTAAATCAGCTCTGTGTGTGCTGGGTCTTTCTCTAGTCTCATCTCTTTGCACCTCCGCAGTAGATGAGCCCAGACTGGGCAGCCAGTTGAGGACAACCAGAATGGCTCCTATCAGGCCTTTTAGGAGCTGAAAATCAAGCCAGGTGTGGTGAGACACCTGTAAGCCTAGCACTCAGGAGGCAGAGGCAGGGGGGGTCACAAGTTTGAGGCCAGCCAAAGATTGACAAATTCTAACTCACAAATCCTATTATTATAGCTGGTGGGACACCTCTGGCCTTGTCTAACTTCCTGTCTTATAGATGGAAAACATGTGGTTCAAGGAGAGATATTTTGTTCGTCCTGCTATAAAATTTACTGAGCACCTATTTTGTGCCAGCCCCTGTGGCAGGGACAGAGAACCCAGAGGGAAATAGAAATTACCGCGTGCTATGTTCATTTACTGTTGCCACAGCGACAAATGGTCACAAATGTAGGCACTTACCGCAACACTACTTGACCTTGCAGCTCTACAGATGGAAGTCTGACATACGTCCTGCTGGGCTAAGAGCAAGGCCTGAGCTGGGCTGTGTGCTTTCCTGGAGGTTCTAGTGGAGAATCTGCTTGCCTTCTCCGGCTGCCAGGAGCTGCCCACGTTCCTTGGCTCTTCCTCCATGTTCCAAGCCAGCAGCATGGCATCCCTCTGACCCTGCTTCCATAGTCCCATTTCCTCTGCCTCTCCTCTGTGTCCTCGCCCACTTTTGAAGCCCCGCATGACTGCAGTTGGCCCACTTGCCCATTCGGGGGGCGGCTCTGTTTACAGCCAGCAGGTTAGCGCCTTAACTCCATCTGCAACAGCTAGATGCCTATAAGGAAACATATTCACAGTTCGCAGACAGAGTGACACGGGCATCCCTGGGGGCTCTTCTGCCTGCCACACCACCCTAGGGAGCCAGCAGTCAGTGTGGGAACTGCTTTGATAGGGGTACTGTGGGAGCTAAGCGGAGGGGATGCCTCACTGTGCTTGGGTGGAGGCGAGTGCAGGGTCAGGAAACAGGTGAGGGCTGACCTGAGTCTTGTGAACACAAGGAGCTGGCCGGGTGGAAATGGGAGGCATCCCAGGGGCAGGAACAGCGTAGGCAGGTGCGTGAAAGAATACAAGTGCCATCGTGTGTGGGGCATCACCCTACCACTGGACTCGCTCCGGCCGTGAGTAGGGACCAGCAGCCAAAGACCCATCTTCTGGTGAGGGGGAGCTAGGCACCCAGGAGCCATGCTGCCCAGAAAGGAGGCTTATGCCCACTGCTGCTCTGAGAAGCCTTGAAAAAGGCAGGCTCAGAGGCTTCTGCCCAGGGTGGCTCCTTGCTTCTTTTCTTCCCAATGAAGGCTCTGAGTGCTCTGCTCCAACAGCTCTTTATTTCTTCCTTGTCTGTCCCGGCCGATGGAATGGACCCAGACTGCTCCATGTATTGCCCTTATATATTCTTCTGGGGCTTGCCGGGGACCAATCAGAGGCAGTTACCTTATACGGGTTTCAGCCAATCAGAGGAGATATTCAAATTTGGTTTTGTAGAAGTAGCCAATCAGGGGTGGTTCCAGAACGGTTCAATCAGGAGCTGTTCTGGGGTTTGGAAGCAACCAATCGGTGCCAAGGGGGCGGAGGCAAGGGAATAAATGCCAGAGCCATCTTGGGGAGCTCGAGGACCCTGAGTTCCAGGATGTAGGGCAAAGGTGACTGCCTGGGGAACAAGCTTCAGTATTCCAAGGGAGCCTAGATAGGCCCTGGGGCGAACTGCCTCTCTAGGCAGTGCCCTACAATCGTGGCCAGAGCACAGAGGGAGGCTGGGAAGCAGGGGAGGCTGATGCCATGCACAGTGGTGGCCAGGGCATGAGATGGGGGCCATGGGGAGCCCTTGAAGGCAGTTGGGCTGGAGCCTGGCATGTTTGAGAAAGGTCACTCTGGGGTCCTGGCAGAGGATGGCTGGAGTGAGGAAGAGGAGGGGCTCACAGCGCCCAGCTTTGGTGGGGTCAGGAGCCATGGCAGCTGTAGGGGGATGAGCTGCAGGAGGCCAGGAGGCTGTGGGGGACATGGCTGAACTGTTGGGGGCTCTGGGAGGCAGCAGAGAGCAGGCAGCCTGAGGAGCAGATTTCTGGAGTCTGGATGGTGGGGCCCAGGCTGAGGAGGCACCAGGAGGGAGCCAGGTGGCTAGTGCTGGGTGGCAGAGGAGCACATGTAAAGTTAGTGGGGCCTTACTCATGGGGACCAGCAAGGTCACAGGAAATGGTTGTTACCCTTGTTACTGCTGCCACTATGACTTTTAACCCTCTCTCTGTCCCCGCCAGGACCCTCCATCCCTGGACACAGCCATCCAGAATGCCCTGGCAGCCCTCTACCCCCCTTTTGAGGCCACGGCCCCCACTGTCCTGGGTCAGGTGTTCCGGCTCCTGGACTCTGACTTCCAAGGGGATGGGCTCAGTTTCCTCCTGGATTTCCTGATCCCTGCCAAGCGCTTATGTGAGCAAGTGCGAGACGCAGCCTGCGTAAGTCGGGAGGGACATGGGGCAAGGGGACAGGTTCTCCCTCAAGGCCTCAGGGCTAGAGGCGGGCAGAGAAGGAAGTGGGCTGCATGTGCTTTGTCTCACAAGAACTGAGTGTATGGGGTGGTTTTCCAAGTATCACTGCTTGTCCAGCCTCTCGAGTGGTACATGAGGGTCGCTTGGACCTTTGCCCTCTGACATCCAGGAGTCAGTGACATTTGCATTTCTGCCCAGGCCTGCAGAGAGGCTCTGGGTGTCCCATGGCCCTGAGGAGAGTGCTTCCAAGGGAGTCCCTTGTGGGCTTCACCAGGCTGCCTTGGCTGCAGTGGGGTAGTTTCCAAAGAAACAGCCCAGAATGTTCCAGAGCTTCCCTGGAGTCCTAGTTGTTGTTAGGTGCTGTCGAGTTGGTATCCGACTCATAGAGACCCTACCTACAACAGGGGAACAACTATTGTCAGTGCTTCTCTGCTATTCATAGGGTTTTCAATGGTGGATTAATTGTTGGGAGTGGGTTGCCAGGTCCGTCTCCCAAGCCTACAGCACCTGGTGTTTCCAGGCGGTCTCCCATCCAAGTACTAACCAGGCCTGACCCTGCTTAGCTTCTGAGATCTGACGGGATCGGATGCCACAGGGCTACGGGTGCAGGCTGGGGTCCTAAAGACATCAGTAATCTCACTTTTATCCCTGAAGACTTCTTCAGATTTCAGGGAGGCCTCTTCTGGGGCAAAATGAAGAGAAAAATGTTTGAGGTAAGACATGTTGGCTGAAATGGCAGGGTCCTCACTTAGACCAACCCAAGTTATCCACCAATCAAGCCCCATGAAGTTCTTTTCCATCTCTTCACTCTGCTTCTCCCTGCTGGCCAGCACCATTCTTACAGGCTGGGTGTTCCCAAAGGCTGGGGCCCAAGGAAGCCCCACAGTTGCCTCCTGCCCTGGAATGGAACCTGAGCTCTTCTCCCCCAGCTATAGATAGAAAAATCTCAAGGAAAGATCTTGCTTGGCCAGCTTGGATCACATGTCCATTGCTGGACCAATCACTGTGGCCAGAGGAATGGGGCACTAGGATTGGTCAGGTTTGAGTCATGTGCCTACCTGTGTGGTCAGAGGATGAGAGTGTTTTATGAACAAGGCAAGGAGATCCCTGAGGAATCAAACCCTCTGATGTCCACTGTAGGAAATGCCCACATCCCTTGCAGACCCTTCCTTGCACTGCTGTGATTTAATGCCCTCCCCCTACCACCCTTGCCTCAGGCCTCAAGAGGTTTTTAGGCCTCCTCCAGTCTTTCCTGAGTTGCTCCCTGCCTGTCAGGGGCATAGCTCATGAGGAACAAAGAGGAAGGGTAAGGACAGTGTGAGTGTCATTTAGGAACCAGAGTGGAGATGGTTACAGGCAGATCATCTGTTCATCCTGCCCAGCACAGCGCCTGGCACATAGAAATCCTCAATGTGCACAGCTGGGATTGTAGAAAATGGGAATTTCTCACAGACACTTTGTCAGCCAGCCTCCCCACATCCCGTTGACATTTCACGCATCCTTATTTCTTTCTTATATTTTCCCCTTGATGAGCCACACTACTGCCACTTTTTTTGGCCATTAAAATCACATTTGTACTGCGTTCCCTTTGTCATTTCTCTCAATGACAAGACCATAGCCTTTCTGCCTCTTTGTTTTTAATTATAGTCAAATTTAACTTGATTGTAATTATGGGCAAATTCACGTCACCTCAGAGCAGGAGGAAGGGATGTAGGATTCACCATAGGGCCTCTGGAATCAGAAGTCCAGGATCAAGCTGAGTCCCATTACTGGGAAGTTGGAGATTCATGTCACCTTTCTGAGCCTCAGCTTCACTGTGTGTAAATGAGAATAATAATGTCTGTATAATGCACCCATGCATTACTGTGAAAACTAAACAGGGCAAGCATAGCTGTCATTGGTTCAATGCTTTAGTGTTTGCAAAATACAGCTGGACTACTTTGCCTTGTTCAATAAAGGCAAGAAAAGCATGCTGTAAAGCATAGAGGGCTGAAGGAAAGGGGCAGCGTAACTCATAGACCCACGAAGGGTCACAGGTAGGAAGGTTCTTGGAGGCAGTGAAATCTACAGTGGACTGTCAGAACTGGTTTATCACCTTATGGAGGAAATATGGTCAGATCTCACAATTGCCTCAATTAATAATTCCAGAAAACACCTGCTTAACTAGCAGGAAATTCAGTGTCACTCTCTAGAGGTCCCCTCACCCACTTCCTCCCCTTCACACTCACCCACCATACACAAACCTCAGGACTCAGACTCTATTCTAAAATTCAGGTAGAAGCCGGGTGCTGTGTGGCACACCTGTAATCCCAATGACTCAGGAGGCTGGGGCAGAAGGATCAAAAATTCAAGTTCAGCCTGAGCAACTTAAGGAGACCTTGTTTCAAAATAAAAAATAACAAAAAGGACTGGGATGCAGTTCAGTGGTAAAGCACTTGCCTGTCGTGTGCAAAGGCCCTGGGTTCAACCCCCCAATACTGCAAAAACCAAAACCAAACCCAAAATATAAAAGCCAAGTAGAGGAAGACCTGTTGTCAATCCAGTGTACTGTCTGTTGTTACCACTTGGTGTCGCTGGTGAACATTGGTTTCTCACAACCCCATGACCGGGCTCAACTGAGATGGAGCCCAGTACCTTTCAGAGAAATTCTGACACCTTCCTCTGCTCAACAGTAACAACAAATTAGGGGTGTGTGTGTGTGTCTGTGTGTAAGTTGCCTGACCTGTCATGTTCTTACCTGCCAATGGGCAATTAAATAATAAACCAACAAGTAAAAATTGTATAAATTCAAACCCAGAATGACTTTGGGTCAGAATGAAAAAGTGAATTGATTTTTTCAAGGTCATGTGGTAAGTTAGGGGCAGGATCATATTTCCTGATTTCTCATTATTATTCCTATTTCACTGTATGACTGCTCTACTTAAAACGAGGTCATGGCATAAAAGCAGCAAAGGATCTTTTTTTCTCAGTTGAAAATTCCCATAATTTTTTAAAGTGTAATTGTTGTCTAAAGGAAAGCAAATTAATATTCACTGAACAGTTACCTATTATAAGATAAGCACTGTATTGGCTTTCTCACCTATGTATGCAATCTCACTTAATCCTCCATGCCAGTTCCCTAACACTGGCGTGTTTTTTTATTCTTATTTGTAGATGGAGAAATTGAGGCTCAGAGCAGTTAATGGCAAATTAGTCATTTAGACCTTTGATCCTGTGTTTCCCTGACTGTAATGTGGGGGAGGGGCTAAGGGTTGAGCTGGGTCAGGGGACGTTTGGGATCCGTGGGGAGCAGAAGGGGGCATGAGCGGAGCAGGAAGATCAGCATGGGAAGAGTCTTGCTAACTAGTGCCTGGTACCCCAAGCTTTCTCCTTTAGGCCAGTAGGCTAGCAAACATTTTCAAGGTCAGGGCCAAGAATAGGATGAAGCAGGAGAGGCAATCCTTGCCCTACCCTGAGAGTGAAGGCCTCTGCAGGGCCACATCCTGGGTACCTCTCTTGCCTCCACCTATTCCCCAACCTGTTCAAGGTTCCTTGTGGGAAAAGGAAGGACATGGACACAAGGGTGAGGTCCTTCTGGGCCTGGCTCCCTGATGCCACCCCGTCTCTCTGCAGGCCCCCTACTCCCATTGCCTCTTCCTGCATGAGGGCTGGCCGCTCTGCATGCGGAATGCCGTTGTGGTCCACCTGGCACCGCTCAATCCCCTCCTACTGCGCCAGGGAGACTTCTACCTCCAAGTGGAGCCCCGGGAAGAGCAGTCTGTCTGCATGACAATCAAACGCCTCTCTGTGGACCTCCGCACAGTGGATGAGAAGCCTGTTCCCGCGTCATCCTACCCTCTGCTTTTCACCCAGGAGTGGCTGGAAACTATCAACAGTGACTTTGAGGGAAGTCCCTTGCACAGCTGCCTGGTAGCTTCGGAAAACGGGATTACCCCCATGCTGTGGACTAGGATCGCCAGCCCAGAGTTTGTGGATAACAGAGCACAAGCAGTGAAGCCCCCCTCCCTGGCCGAGGGCTCCCTTGAATTACAGGAACTCCATCTGAGCCGACCGCCAGCGTGGCACCTGGCCAGCTCCCCAGGCAGCCAGGTGTTTCTTGCCCAGAGTTTGGCCAATAGTAAGGGCAGGATGTGTGGGGACAAGTATCCAGGACTCATCAAGGTGGAGCAAGCCAGGCCTGAGATGGTGGCCTTCAGGATCAACAATGTGGTCAGTCAGGGCGTGGAGGGAGACTATGTGACTCTCCTGGACATTTCCCAGGACAGCAGAGTAGGGACTCCCAATAAGGAGGCAGCGACATCCAGTGGGTATACGTTGGGGGCCCTGGAGGAGCCATTTGGAACCGAGGAGATGCCTCTACCTCAAAGAATGCTGCCTCTCTCGGGGCCCAGTGGAGGGCCCTCCTTGGGGACATGGGCCTGTGAAGAGCCAGCCAGCTCAGAGGAGGTGCCCTGTACTTTGCGCTTGAGGAGAAAGACCAAGCACCAAGCACCTGCCCATGACACAGAGCAACAGCCCCAACAGCCCCATCTCGATGTTCTTGAGCAGCCACTGGACTGTGCTTCTGGCTGTGGGGCAGGTGTCACAGAAGAGCCAGCTGCTTCCAAAATGCAGGGACCTCTGGGAAACCCAGAGACTGTGGTCCAGCTCAGGCTTGGGCCAGGACAAGCGTCCTCTCCCCACCTGTCTCCAGCTTCCCCTGCAACCCCAGCCTCTGAAACAAAGACAGAGAAGAACAAGCGGGGAGACGAGAGGCCTCCCAAGCCCATGACTTGCGCTAGTCGGAGCACCTCCACCTCCTCCAGGAACCCCATTCCTGGGCTAAAGATTTCCTTCTTGAAAGGTCAGAGGCCATCCCTGGTGCCCCCAGAGAAGGCCTCACCCCAGCATGACAGGCCTTGGAAAGCCCTGTGCTCTCTGCAGCTCCACCGAGCCAAGTCCCAGGGGAAAGGTAAGGTGCTCACGAGCTCAGCCAGGCGAGACAGCCATGGCGTCCATGAGGTCCTGGGACAGGGCGGCTTTGCCTGGGAGGGACAGGGACCCACCACCTAGCTCAGTTCCAGGGGCTTAGAGGACAGTGTAGCACATTAAGGGCAAGAAGTCTCATGGGTCTGGAATGGAGCAAGCTCTCTGTGTCATAGCTGCCCAAGTTCACATCCCAGCTTCACCAGGTACTGGCTGAGTGACCTTGGCCTCTCTGAGTACAGGTGGCCCTGTCTGTGCATCGGGAGTTCACCTGCTTCCCGGAGTGGCTTTGATGGCTCAGAGATACCCCAGAGAGAAGGAGCTTGGCACAGTGCCTGGCACGTGCCAGATCAGTAATCCTAAGCTACATCATCAGGGAAGACAGAACATTCTCCTTCACAAAGTCCATCTTCCGCCTCACGTTCTTTCCTCTGCTGTTGCTTTTCTGCAGATGGAACAACTCGGACCAGAACATCTGGGCCCGCTGCTGATTCAGGCCCACTGTCTAGGGAACAGGCCAGCTTTCCGGAAGCCTCTGCAGGACCCCCAGGAAGAGGCCCAAGCCTGGAGGAGGAGCCCCCAGGGCCTGTGCCCAGGATTGGTGCTCTGGGTGCCAAGCTTCTCCATTCCGGGGTGGCCTGCCTGCCAGGTGCTGGGGCCTAAAGGGGAGGTGGAAGTCTCAGAGCATCCTCAGACACTGTGGGAGGCAGGGAAAGTTCAGGAGGCCTGCGTTCTAGACCAAGCCCCCCCGGGCCTCAGTTTCCTCATCTTTCCAATGAAGAATCTGGATTAGAAGAAACCAATTTCTAGGTATTCATCCATCTGTCTATCCAACCATCAATCCACCTGCCAACCCATCCTTTCAGATTTCAACAAGGCAGCCAAGGTAGATGTCAGGCTCCTTTAGAAACTGATCCCAAGACATGGATTCTTGGGAAAGTGATTTATTGCAGGAGGCTCCCCTACCCCCTGCCAGAAGGGGAAGGTGTGAATTATGACAGGGCACAGGAAGGAATAAGCAAGGTTGGGGCCTGATCTTGGGGGAAGCTCTGAAGCATGACTTATACTCCCTGGTGGGCCCATCTGAAGGTGTAGAAAGCTGGACTGTTGTATACCTGGATCTGTCAGTCATTAACTGTGGGTTGGTCCTGGGTGTGTCAGTCATTATCTGCAGGCTGGTCCTGAGTCTGTCAGCCATTAACTGCAGGCTGATCCCAGGATGGAGATGCAGGGTGAGCCAGTGAGCCAGTCTAGCCAAGGGCAGTTCTTCAAAGGGGGCATCCAGGAGCTATTAATTGCCAATACTTCCAGCCTCTGGGGGATAAGTGGTCTGCCTGATGAGGGGCTTTGGGTGAGGCACTAACAGCATCCAGTACTGCAAGTTTATGATTCCTATTTAGTATTTGCCTACAGTCGTAGCCCTATGGCATCCAATCTCGTCAGATCTCTGAAGTTAAGCAGGGTCAAGCCTGGTTAGTACTTGGATGGGAGACCACCTGGGAACACCAGGTGCTGTAGACTTGGGAGAATAACCTGGCAACCCACTCATAAAAATCAATCCACCACTGAAAACCCTATGAATAGCAGAGAAGCACAATGATAGTGTTTCACCTGTTAAACGTAGGGTCACTATGAGTCAGACACTGACTTGACGGCACCTAACAACAACAACAATTAACACTTACTTAGTAGCTATTCACTGAGCCCTGGGCTTAGCACTGGGGACTTATTAGGGAACTAGCGTGATGTGCTCTCAGCCCTCAGGAAACCTACATTATAGTGGTGGAGAAAATCCAACCCTGTGTAAACAGGTCACTGCAACCTTGTGTAAAGAAACGAGTGACAATGGGGAATTACAGGGACTATGAGAGACAGATGGGGCCCCTGGCTTAGGCTTCCACTGGGGAGAGGTCAGGGGAGGCTTCCTGGAGGAAGTAAGGTAAGGCACAGTCATATTATATGAATAGAAATTAATCATGTGAGTTTGGGGAACAGTGTTCCAGACAGCGGGAACAGCATGTGCAAAGGTCTGGGGACAAGAGAGACCACAGTGCCCTTAGGAAACTGACTGTCCTGCAATTCTATTTTTACCTCAAGACTTCCATGTCTGTGGAAGGCACTGCCCTGTCCCTTTATAGCTCCTGGAAGATATTGTCTGTCCTTTTCCCGATCATGTTTGTTGGAGCTTCTGTTGAGCTTTTCAGTGGCTGTAGATAACCCCTATCCCCCCATCCCTACCTACTCTTCCCATTCTTACCTGAGATGCATAACCCACTGTGACCATTGCAGCTTCAAGCCAGGGTTCTCTGGTGCTAATGATGGTGTTTCTGCCACCAGCCAAAGCTCAAAGGCAACATTTGGGGCAAAGGAGTCTCCTTGGTCCAGTGGAAAGACAATCCAGTAGACAGACAGCCACCTGACCTTCTGTCCACCTCAGCCAGCCAGCATTAACTGAGTGCTGAGCCCTGCTCTGGGCAGCCTTTGGTGGGGAAGAATGATCATTGTGTCTCAGGGTACCATGTCCAAGTGTTGGAACCCTTTGCTGCCCAAAGTGTGGTCCAGGGACCAACTAAGTGAGCATCACCCTGGAGTTGGGCAGAGATGCAGGACCAGGCTTGCTGAATCAATCTGCATTCTAGCAAGATCTCCAGGCACATGGGCAGATTTGAGAAGCATCGCTCTGATCCTCCATTGACGGACACTAAGCGGCTGATCCACTCTGTGCTTGAGCATGGGGAGGGAGCAGAGAGTCTGACTCATTGAATACTTTAGAGGGACCATCAATCTTGCAGGATCTAACAGAAGCCTACATTTCCTGTGGAAACCTAGGGTGGGGAAGCGGCTTCTAAGGAGGGTGGGAAGTAAGGAAGGATGTCTTTCTAGAGGAGGCAGCGGCTTAGCTGGGCACAGGCAGGTGAGGGGGATTTTGCGGGTTGGAGGCAGGAAGGCAGGACACACTTGGCAGATGGAACAGGGTGAGCAAAGGTGGAAGATGAGAAAGCGTCAAATGCTTTCAGGCAATGACAGATGACTCACTGTGGCTTGGCCACTGGTGACAAGAGGGGACATAGTTCATCAGTTGGCTGGGACTGACATAACAGCCCCACAGACCAGGTGGCTTAAAGAATAGTCCTAGAGGCTGTGCTGCCTTCTTGAGCCTGGAGGCCTGTGGGACATCGAGGTGCACAGCCCAGATCCCTAGGACAGGAAATGTCCTGTTGAGAACTTATGGCTGAAAGTCTGCCTGTGGCAGTCGGGAGCTGGAGGCCAAGGCTGCACACCCCACAGGCCCTACAGCAGGCAGGTGAGACCCTGGGTCACAGCAGCTGGGTCATGGCAGCTGCCTTCATTCGTCCCCGCTCTGTACTCACAGCCCTCGGCAACTCTCTCACTCAGTCCCCCAGGTAACCCATTGCTCAGTATTTAATTGGTCTCATCTAACAGATGGAACTGAGGCTCCGAGCTGCATAGACTCGCCTGAGGATACAGAGTGAGTCCACACAGAGCCAGGCCGTGCACCCATCTGTGTGACCCCAAAGCTCATTCCCCAGGTCCACCTCCCAGGGGACCGTCTACAGAGGCCACCCCACAAGAGTGAGTTACCGCTCCCTCTCCTCTGTGCGAAGAACTTTTCTCAAGAAGCGGCTTTGAAGCTGGGTCTTTGAAGGAAGAATTCAGAGTTCATGAAGGAAAACAGAAAGGGCATCCCAGGCAGAGGGACAGCATGGGCCGAGGCTGGGAGGCCCACAGAAGGGGCTCCCGTGGCAGGCTCGGCCACAGTCATCATTGCTCATGTGTTCTCTCCCCTCCAGGTGGTCGGGACAGGGCTGGGCGGCCCCTGCTTCTCGTGTCAACCTCAGAGGGGGCCTGGGAGGCGCCATGGTGCACAGCCTTGGAGGTCACCAAGCTGCTGTCCTTCCTGTGCAGCCTCCCCAGGTAAAGGCTGGGCCACCCTGGCCACCCCAGCCCACCTTGATGCCCTCAGTCCTGGCAGAGGGGAGAGGCTCCAGGTCTTTCCTTCCATGTGTGTGTTCACAGAGCTGCTCCTGAGCCAGGGCTGCAGGAGGCAGAGCAGGTGCAGCCCCTGCCCTCAGGGACCCTGACCACTCAGACATCATAGGGGCCCGGCTGGGAAGAGGCCACCCCCCTGCCTGAGACCAGCCCCCAGCCACGGCAGCCACAGAGGTGGTAGGGCCTGGAACTGTGGCAGAACCAGAGGCAGCCCTGCAGGACAACCAGAGGCTCAGTAGCCGGGGGTGGGGGTGGAGGGACAGACAGAACCCTCTGGGACCTTCTTCAGGCACCCCACCCCATGGGAGCCCTCACAGCTACCTGCTGGCCACAGATTTTTCCTCTTGTCCAAAGGGGAGAAGCTTTTATGGAAGGGGAGATGGGCCCCCTTTTCTGTGCTGAGAAATGGCCAGGATGGCAGACAGAACCCTGGAATCCCACCAACTTGCTCCATGACCTTGGGGCAGTGACCTCTCCCGAGGCTCATCTGGAAAAAGGCAATGACCAGTGGGCTCAGAGGACCAAGTGGGGTCACCGGGGTGGGGTGAGGGGAGTGCACAATCTAAACTCCTCTCATGGCCTGCCACTTGGCCTGTCTGTGCCTCAGTTTCCCCTTTCTTGAGTAGTAACAGTAGCAAACATTTCCATCCTCCTTGCCCTGTGCCATCACTGGGTACTTTACATTAATAAGCTCGTTGGTCCTCATCCAGCCCCACTGGGCTGATACCATTATTATTCAGCTGACTCAGAGAGAAAACAGCTTGCTTAGGTAGCCAGATAATAATGGCATTGTCAGATACTAATGGTAGCATCAGATACTTATGGCAGCAGCCAGAGCTCCGCAACCACATGGGGCTGCCTCTGGTTCTGCCTATGAACTGGCGATTGTAAGTTTGAAGGCAGTTGGGGGTCATTTCCCAGACCCTCCTGATCATCAGACTGACCAAGGGCACTTGCAGCTGTCTAGACTCCTCAGCCCATCCTGCATACATTGGCCAAATAGGGAGCCAGGTTAAAGATGGAGTGGGGCATTGGTATTTTAACAAGTCTTGACAATTGGGCCAGCCTGGGGAATCCTGAAAAGTAGCTCACTATCAGCTCAGTTGATTGTGCTGGAACTTCAGTAGGGGGATTTCAGCTGCAAGTAACAGAAACTCCCATTCAAAATGTCTTATCTGATAAGAAAAGGTATCAATCTATGGCTCTGCCTTGTATCTTTGTGGGAACTCTTCAAAGGAGAGAATGCCCTTCTCAGAAGCCCTCAGCAAACTTCCCCTCTCATCTCATTGGGCAGAGAGATGTCACATGATCCATATCTAATCTAGTCATTGGCCAGGAAAATTGGGTCACTACTGTAGCCTCTACCAATTAGAAACCAGCCCCATGGCTGCTTTGAGGAAGTTGGATTCTTGAACAAAATGGGGGTTCTTACTACACAAAGGGGTAGGGGCTTTTGTATGTGTGGTGCTGGGGATTGAACCCAGGGCCTAGGCAAGCACTCTACCCCTGAGCCTCAGCCCCAACCCACAAAGAGACAGGTAAGTTGAGTGGCTCACCCACTATAGCTGCAGTAGTGGCTGTTGTTAGGATTATTGGGGTGTGTGAGGTTGTACTAGTTACTTTTGCTTTGCTGTGACCAAAATAACCTGACAGAAACAACTTAAGGAAGAAAAGGTTTAGTTTGGCTCATGGTTTCAGAGGGTGTCAGTCCACAGTGGTGGGGAAAGCATGGCCAAGGATTCAGCCCAGAGCGATAGGAGCATGTGGCAAAGACTCCTCACATCACAGTGGACCAGGAAGCAGCGAGCCAGGCTGGACCTGGAGGCCAGTTACCACCTTCAAAGGCCTGCCCAGTGACCTACTTCTGCCAGCTAGGTCCCACCTCCTAAAGGTTCCAGTCTCCCAAATTAGTGCCTCCAGCTGGGGACCAAGCATTCAAAAATGAGCCAGTGGGGAACATTTTATATTCAAACTGTAACACTCTGCCCCTGGCCCCCAAAGGCTGATGGCCATCTCATAATGCTAAATTCACTTAGTCCAAATCCAAGAGCCCCCAAAGGCTTAACAGTCCCAGTGTTGTTCAAAGGTCTAAGTCCAAAGTCTCTCCTGAGACTCAAGGCAATCTTTTAGCTGTGTTGGTGTTGTTAGGTGCCATCGAGTCAGTGTCTGACTCATAACGACCCTACATACAACAGATAAAACACTATTGTCATGCTCCTTTACTATTCATAGGGTTTTTTGGGAGTGGGTTGCTGGGTCCTTCTCCCAAGCATACAGCACCTGGTGTTGCTCGGTGGTCTCCCATCCAAGTACTAACCAGGCTGGACCCCATTTAGCTTCTGAGATCTGACACGATTGAACGCCACAGTGGTACAGCTGCAGGCCTTTTAGCTGCAAGCCCCTGTAAAATAAAAAGAAAGTCACAGGCTTCCAATATACAATGGCACAAAGTAAACATTCCTATTCCAAAAAGAAGGACCAGGAGGTTAGCAAGGAAACACTGGACCAAAGCAAGACTGAAACCCAGCAGGGCAGACATTACATTTGGCATCTGGCACATGTGGTGGCATCAGCTGGGCCCCCCAGGGCTCAGGCAGCCCCACCCCTATGGTCTTGTTCTTTGCAGGCTCTCCTAGGCCAGCTGCGCTTGTTACTGGCAGCTTTTCTTAGCAGAGGTGCCACCTTCTTGGCATCTCCAACATCCTAGGGTCTCCTTTGCATCTTAGACATCACTTCCACAGCTTCCCAAATTAGCACCACCAGCTAATTAGCACCAAGCATTCAAACATGAGACTGTGAGGCGACATTTGACATCCAAACCATAACAGAGATGATACACGAGTCCTGACAAGGAAGCAGTGGACTCTCTGGAGAAGAATTATAGAGGGCTTCTTGGAGGGGGCACTGGAACTTGGTCTTGCAGGGTAAAGCACTCACCTGTAAATCAAAGCTTCTAGAGGCCAGTTCTTCTTGCCTTCTACGAGGTCCTCCCACCTGGAGAGCCCCAGGGCACCCAGCAAGACGGCCAATTCTGTTCTTCACCCACAGGCTGGAAGATAAAGCCAAAGGACTGGTGGTCGTGATTGATGCCAGGAAAGACCCCCCACAGCTTGGTCTGGTCAGCGCCCTGCAGGCCACCCAGGTAAGGGGTGCAGAAAGCCTGAGTCCAGCAAGTCTTTGGAGTCACCAGGGGACTTTGAGATGTATGGAGCCTGGTAGGCCCAGGGTTAGAACCAGGACTCACAGGCAGGAACTCCTAGCCGCAACTAAGAAAATCCAGCACACACAGGCTTAAGGACAAAGGGAGATCACTGGTTCATGGAACAGGACCATCCAGGAGTTGAAACCACCTTCAGGTATGGCTTGATCCAAGGGTTCACACATTGTCACCAGGCCTTCCTCTGTCTCCATTGCTGGCCCCATCCTCCTGGGAGGGTCCTACAGCACCACTCCACACTTGGTGGCAGTATGGCTCCCAAAAGCTTTCATATCACACAGTCTCATTTAAACCCAACAGGAAAACGGGAGAGATTATTTTCCCAGATGCCCGAATGAGAATTTCCTGGTGTTTCATTAGTCCTGATTGGTTCAGATGTCTACCTATCAACCAATCCCTGTGGCCAGGGGAATACAACACACTGATTGGCTTAGACTTGGGCCACATAAACCTCATGAACTGGGAACAGAAGAGGGAAGTGATTCCAAACTATTGTGAGGAGATGAACAGATGGAGGTTTGGGATATGCTTGCCTCATGGTCTCACTTCCCCCCTTCTAAACGGGGAAACTGAGGCCCAGAGGGGTGGAGCATCTAGGAAGGTTTTCAGCACAGCTTGGACGTGCTGCTCTTGACCTCCAGAGGTTCACCCTCCAAACAAAGAGCCCAGCCATGGGGGACCCCGCTGTGCCTGCAGCCCATTGCCTACATGGAGGGGAAGGAGGAGGTGATCCCAGGACGGGAGGCTCAGTGAGGTGCCCGCAGAGCAGCCCCTGAAGCAACTCTCTTCAACAGGCTCTGGTCCCAGCCTCCATCCATGTGCTGCTCTTCCTGGGGGAGAGGGAGGCTGCTGTCCAGCTGCAGGCCCTACCTGCCATCCAGGTGAGCAGGATGCAGGGTAGGTGGTGGAGGAGGGAAGCTGCTGGGCTTGAGCTGCGGAGGGTTGAAGGGGATACAGAATTGCAGGATTCAGGAGCTAGAAGAGGCCTGGAAATAATCTAGGGTAGGGCAAGAAACAGTTCCGGGTATCACACCTCTCCCTCCTACTTCCACGGGAGACATCACCAGATCAGTCCCCAGTTATTTCTTTCTAGTGACCCCAGCAATGCCTGGTGCACACTGCCATGTGATTGAGAGGTGCATGGGGCATGAGACCTATTGGAAAAGCTTCACCTAGCCAGCTCTTCTCCCTGCTTTTCCAATGGGGAAACTGAGGCACAAGGCCAGATGCAGCTGGAGTCTCCTGACTCCTGGCCCACTGCCTCATCCCGCTGCAGCTGGCCCTGCCTGCATCACTCTGCCTAATTACTAGAGTTTGCAGGAAAGAGCCTCGTGCCATGTCCCACAAGTGTAAGCACAGGCACCCGCCCCTCTGCCCACTTTGGGAGGTGATTCAAAAGGGCTCTCTCTAGTTAATCGAGAGAGGCACAGTGTAAGCTGGAGGCAGGCTTTTCAAACTTAAATGTATCTAGAGTGTCGATGGTTGCTTTTAAAGCAACTCTTAAAGCCAAGGGTCAGCCTGCCCTGGGGGAAGTAGACAGGTGCCCAGGCAGGGATCTGTCAAAGGTCAGGTTTGGATTAAGAGTTTCCAGATGGGTCCTGAGATTCTGCATTTCCAGTGTGCTCTGGGGTGATTTGGAGGCTGCTGTCCCATGAACTGCCCATGGAGTAGCAGCGATAAGAGATGCCTCCAAACCCCACAGAATCCACCTGGCCCCAAGCCTGGGTGCCCAGAGCCCAAATGTCATTGCCTAGGAGAAGCCACTATCTAGTGCCTTCTCTGTGTCATAAGGGACACAGTTAGGATTTGATAACCTTTCTCATCATCTCTTAGGAGGAGAGAGCACTTTGGTGGGTCACTGCAGAACAGTACAAGGACTACAGGCATTTCCTCGTGGGGTCAGCTTCAATCAGTGTGTGCGATTTCCAGGAGAGTCATGTTGAGAAAGAACCAAGCTCAGAGGGAACAGGCCTGCAATTGATTAATGATGTCTGCCTTGGGCACAGGCTAGGAGACTGACAATAGGAGTGCTGTGTACGTGCCACTTCTCAGCCAGGGTCTGGTGCTGAATTTTGATTTGTCAGAGCCTCCAGAGAAGACTGGCTGCCCAGGAAGCCACTCTGAACCCTTGCTATGGAAGCTGGACTGGTGCCAGGGCAGGCATCTGGGCAGGACCTTCTCAGGTGTCTGGCCTCATACCAAGTCCTCCAGTCCTCTAGACTCACTTCTTTTGTTTGCAGGTGGAGGTGCTGACCTCGTTGGAGGCCCTCAGCCACTACGTGGACCCCAGCCAGCTGCCCACCACCCTGGAAGGTCCCTTCCCCTACCGCCACAGCGAGTGGGTGCAATTCTTCCAGGTGTCCACCCTCACAACCTTTAGCTTTACCCCTAATCCTTCTCTTCCTCCCTTTGCTGTCCTGTCCTATGGATCTGTCAACCCCATCAGGTTCAAAAGCAGATAGTCATTCAGCAAGCATTTATAATGAGGGCTAAGAATAGAATGAATAAGACCTTAGGGTCTGGGTCCAGATTCCCTGGGTTCCAATCCAGCTCTGCTGTGTGACCTTGAGTAAGTTAGTTACTTTCTCTGAGCCTTAGCTGCAATATCAGCAAAGTGAGAGGGTAATAATAGGACATTCCCATGGGCTTTTCAGTGAGGTTTGAATTGATGTGGGTAAAAAGCTGGACACCTGCTAAGAGCTATGACTGTGTTAACTGAAAATAAACTTTCAACCAGGGTCTGGTTGAAAGGCATCTGCTTTGCAGACCCACACAACTCAGGGAGCTTGGGATCTGGTGGGGGAGGTGGATGTGCTCCATCCTGCCCAAGGGAGGAGGAAGGAAACCGCCAGCCCGCTCTCCTTTCCCATGTGATCGCCGTCCCTCCCACTGCAGCCCTGCCAGGGAGCATCCCATGCCCAGTTTCACCACAAGGCCACACAGGATGTGAATGACAGCCCAGGGCTCCCGTGGTACAGGGTTGCTCCACCTTGCCCTGGTCACAGGGAGACCTGGCGAATTCTCTTTTGCCTGAGAGCCATCTTGTGCGCTGTGCCACGCTTGGCAGCATCCCTGCCATGCCAACAAGTCAGCACAGCCAAAACCACCTCCAGACATTGCCAGGCATCCCCTGGGGGAGCAGAGTCACCACCTGCCGAGAATCACTGGCGTATATTAACAGGCTGACACGGTGGTTTACTTGCTTTTCGCTTAGGTGATTTTTACAAATTATGTCTCATTTTAGCTAGGCAGGGTGACTCACACCTGTAATCCTAGCAACTCGGGAGGTGGAGGCAGGAGGATTGCAGGTTCGAGGCCAGAGGCAACCTGTGTAATTTAGTGAGACCCTGTCTCAAGATAAAAAGTTTAAAAGGGGCGGCAGTGCAGCTCAGTAGTAAAGGACTTACAAAAATCTGTGAGGCCCTGTGTTCAACCACGAAGTACTACAAAAAAATAAAAAATAAAAAAAATAAGGCATCTCATTTTGAATAGGCAGTAGAGTTGGTTCCTTGTCCACGGTTTCTGCCTCCACAGATTCCACCAGTCATAAACTGAAAATATTTGGGAAGAAAAAAATTGCATCGGTACCAAACATGTATAGACTTTTTTCTTATCATTCCCTAAACAACACAGTATAACAACTATTTACATAGCATTGGCATTGTATTAGGTATTATAAGTCATCTAGAGATAATTTAAAGCACGCGTGTCCAACCCACAGCCCTCAGGTGGCATGCAGCCCAGGACAGCTCGTCATGTGGTCCCACCATTTTATATTGTTCTCATTTTTCTAGACTTTATAATAAAAAAGACATTTTTCAAAAAGTCTTATTATGTATATGCACTACCTAAATTATATAATTTATGTGAGGCCCAAGATAATTCCTCTTTACTCCACGTGACCCGGGGAAGTGAAAAGGCTAGACACCGTGATTTACCGTATACGGGAGGAAGTGTGTAGGTTACATGCAAATTCTACACCATTTTGTAGGGACTTGAGCAGCTGTGGAGCTTGAGAGCCCTGGACCCAAGTCCCTGCAGATATGGAGGGACAGCTATATACAACTTCCAAATGCTGTACGCTGAGAAATCTCCCTGCTTGCTTGTTTCCAAGCTCCCTGCCCCCCTCCAGAAGTCTCCAGTTAATCTAGAGAGTTTTGAACTACATGTTAGCGCTCAGACCTTTCGGATAGGTAAAATCCTTCCTGAAGACCATGAATGGAAAACTGGCTGGGGGATGACATCCATCATACTCTGGGCTCGATTCTAAGTTCCTTGCACAAGTCAATCGCCAAGGCCTCATGCACCCTATAAGCAGGGTGTGTGTGCTTCTGTATCACAGGCCCAGAGAGGCTAAGTTACTTACCCATGGTCTCACAGCTAGAAAGTGAACTGGGACCAAGCTGAGGGGGTCCCCCCACCCTGCCCTCTGACCCTTCCTTCCCCTCTCTCATAAGGAACTCCCTTCTGGAAAGAGCTCCAACCTGTCTTCTTTCTCCTCCCACTCTCCTGCCCAACACTAGTGGTTCCCAAAGTGTGGCCCCCAGGCCAGCAGCAAAGGCAGCCCTGGAGGAGGTGGTGGAAAGGCCTGATCTCCTGCCCCACCTGGAGTAGCTGCATCCGAAGCTCAGGAGGAGGACCCACGAGTCTGGCATTCTCACCAGCCCTCCGGGTGGCTCTGATGCATCTGGAGTGTGGGACCCCCTACCTAACACCTCCCCGTGTCCTCCCCGCTGGCTCAGGCTGACCTCCGCTCTGGCCTTTTTCCCGCAGAAGCTGGATCCGTTCCTTGCTGACCTTGGACAGGCCTCCTCCCTGCTGCAGGAGTCCATCAGGGAGTTTGAGAAGGACCATCCCCCTGGGGGGATTCAGGTGAGCTAGGGGCGTGGGATGGGGAAGCCATGGTGCTCCCCAGATCCGCTAGATCACAGGCTCCAAGGAGGGGCCAGCCAGGGTGGACATTGGCATCCCTAATTTTCACTCACTCACTTGCCTAATATTTCTTGGGCATCTACTACATATCCCATGCCAGGGTCCCAGCCTGGGGCAAACTGACTTGCCTCTCTCTACCCAGTGGGGCTCATGGTGCAGTGGCAGAGGTGGTGTATTTAAAAAGTGAATAAAGAAATAGAAAGGTAGTTACCAATGGTGCCAAATGCCGTAAGAGTAAGATTGAGAACAATAGGAAAGAGAAAGGGCCTTTCCACAGAGATAGCATTTAAGTTGAGGTCTGAAGGCGTCTGCCTTTGAGGAGGACTAAGATCCAGGCAGAGGGCAAGCATGTGCAAAGGCCTTGAGGCAGGGTAATGTTGGGATGTGCAGGAGGGGCATGGAAGCCAATGTGAAGCAGAATGAGTAGGAGGGGAAGACAAGGGAGCCGTAGAGGGTCTTTCAGATCCAGCAGGGCTAGAGCAAGGACTTGAGCCAGAAATCAGCAGGGAAGGCACTGGAAGCAGGGAGATAATTAGGTTTGCCACTTGCCATTTTTCCACTGCCATTTGGAGAACAGCCTGTAGGGGGAGCCAGAGGGCAGCAGAGAGATTAGCAAAGAGGCTGGGATGGATGTTGCAGAAAACGGGTGGAGCCAGGACCAGTGGTGATGAGAAGAGGTGCAGCTTGAGGCGGGGATGTTTAAAGAGCAGTGGACAGACTTTCTGAAGGTACTTAAATGCCTGGGTGCCGGGAGCCCTGGCTAGGGAAAGTGGGGATTGGGCGTCAGGCACCTCCCTGTGCTGGCAGGAGGCCACCAAATGCCTGAGCAGGTCCAAGGAGCTGATGGAGGCCGTGCTGAGGAACCCAGTCCTGCTGAGCCTCCAGCGGGAAGGCGGAGACACCCTGGCCAGGCTGCAGCATGAGGCCAGCAGGCTGGACGCCAACCCTGACATCAGGTACAGACACCCAGCCTGCCCTCCACCCCCTCTGTCTTCCCCAGCCTGAGGCTCAGAGGTGGGGCCGCCCTGCCTCCGGTATTCAGGCTGGGCCCAGGGAATCCCAGGAGCAGGCTTCTCCCGGGGCCCACACCCTGCCCTGGTTCCTGCCATCCCTCCCTGGGGCTGGCATTGGAGAACGGCCCCACCCCGCTTCTGCTTACCCTCGAGGACCAAGCCTGTTTCTGACCCAGACACTGGGCTGAGCCTTTCAAAGTTGCCTCTCATTTATTCCTGGCAAGAGCCGGGGGGCCCCATCAGCCTCATCCAGTGGATGGTAACAGAGGCTCATGAAACAAAATAACAGCAGTGGCCCACTGGGGACCTGCAGCCCGAGCATCTAAGCATCTAACCCCTCCACAGCCCTGCCTTCCTGGGCCTGCTGCTCAGCCTGACAGAAAAAAACACAGTGTGTCTGGCTCAGAGCCACAGAATAAATGGTGGACGGGCCTGGAAGGCACCAACCTTCTCAAGCTCAGTGGGTAGCAGAAGTCAGAACAGTACTGGTGGAGCCTCCCTAATCTGAAAAGGAGAACCCCAAAATGCTCCAAACTCTGAGACATCAAGTGGAAATTTCCATGCCATGAGACTTTGTTTCATGCACAAAATTATTAAGACTATTGCATAAAATCACCTCAGTCTATGTGTAAAGGTGTATATGAAATGTAAATGGATTCTGTGTTCAGAGTTGGGTCCCATCCTCAAGATAGCTCATTACATACATGCAAATATTCCAAAATCCAAAAAACTCTGGTCCAACAAGGAGCAATGCTCAACTTGTAATTGAATTGCTCAGGAATTGGAAATACTTTCTCTATTGGAACATGTCTGCAGCCAGAGCACACTAGTGTCCAATCCTGCCTGATCTCGGAAATTAATTAGAGTCAGTGTAGTTGGGAGACTTCTTGGGAATACCAGGTTTGCAGGCTAAGGAGAAGGTCCTGACAATCCACTCCCAAAACAATCTGCCACTGAAAACCCTATGGATAGCAGAGAGGCACTGATAATAGTGCTGGGCATGGCAGTGTCAGAGAGTGTTTTGTTCTGCTATACATAGGGTTGCTGAGTTGGACCTGACTCAATGGTACCTAACAACCAACAAACAACTGGAACACAGCTGCATGTATTCAGGAGTCAAGTTTGCATAAACTTTTAAGGATAACTTGTTCAATGAACAAAACACCTACATATTGTTGTTGGTAGGTAGCATTGAGTCATGTCCAACTCATAACGACGCTCATAGGATTTTCAATGGCTGATTGTTTTGGGATTGCCTCCTTGGGAGTGGATTGCCATGTCCTCCTATTTTTGTGGTGCTGGGAATTGAACTTGAGACCTCAGAGACTGCACAGTGGCACTCTACCAACTGAGCTAAATCCCAGCCCTAACACCTACATAGCACCTTGTTATATATGGCATCATTGTAAGGAATTAGAAGTCCTTAGGGTGCCAAAAAAGTGTATACACAGTTTAAGTGATATTTATGTGTTACTTTTTGAAGGTGAATTGAATTGAATTACAGTAGCAATGTGCAGTATGACATTGGCCCCAAAGATGGCATTAATCAAATGAATGCTAGTGTCACCATGTAACAGGCAGGACCATCATGGAAAATGGCAGAAGCACGGTGGTTGTTCGAGGAGCGCAGACCATTTTGAAGGGGTATTTGAAATTCGAGAACACCGTGGAAGCAGGGAAGTGGAGATGGGAGTACACAGCAGCGCCCCCACCATGCCTAGCAGTTGCCTGCACCTGTAGGAAGTTTGAGGCACTGGGTGCTGTCGCTCAGCACTAGTTCTCTGTAATCAGAAGCATCTGGGTGCTGGTGGTAACCACTGTGAGCACCTCTTGCCATTTCACAAGCCAAGCGGGACTTTTATGCACCTCGTGTTACCGATATTTATATCCAGTGTTAAAATTTTAATACAGTGTTTTCCTTTCTTAAAATGTGTATACATTTTTTGGCGCCCTCTACCTTAATTCCTTTAATTGCAGTATCAGCCTTATGTTACAGCGGAGGAGCCTGAGGCTCAGAGAGATGTGAAGTGACTAGCACAGGGTCACACAGCTGGGGTGTGCTGGGGCTCGGATGTGGAGCGAGGCAGCCTAGCCCAGAATCTTGAGCACATCTCCCTGAGCTGTACCCCTAGACTCCGGGGCAGGTTCACACAGACGGACCCTGGCACCAGGTGTGGGGCCACCTCCCTGCCACTCACAATCCCTGGCTTACCTCTGCCTCACCTGCCTGGCCCGCCCCTCCTGTCCACTTTAAGGGACCGCCAGACCCTTGTGCCGACATTTCCACCAGGGGGCGCTGTGGTCCCACGCGAGCTCCTGCCTGAGTCCGTTGGGGGCTGAGTTCCTGCAGCCCCAGCCGGACGCCCTCCTCACTGCCTCTCTAGCCTCAGACTAGCATTTTCTGTCAGTACCGGGCATGGCACAGTGTCAGGGAGTATTTCATTCTGTTGTACATAAGGTCACTATGAGTCGGACCTGACTCATTGGCACCTAACAACAACAACCGCATACCCAGTGCCCTCACCCCTTCCCTGGAAGGGCGGAGACCTGCGCGGAGGCCTGCGGAGGGGGCAGCTCCCTTGGGAAAACAGGCTGTTCCCCCATCTCCTCTTGGTCCTTGTGAAAACAGACCCCCCCCCCCCGCAGGGGTGGGGAAGATGTGAGGATCCTCCCTTCACCCCAGCCTTGCCAGGACTGGAGATCCATCCATCAGTGCCCTTTCCTCTGTGGCTTTGGCCATTTTTAAAATTCCATGCAGAGAGAGCCCTGGCCTGGCTCCCATTTACAGTGCCATGAGCGGTTGTCACCACCCTCTGTGGCCCTCCGTTTTCCCACCTGTAAAGTGGAGGCTGGGCGAGGCGGTGTTGCAGCCACGTACCTCACTGCAACAGAAATCCGAAGCACCAACAAGCACTGTGTGCTAAGCCCTGTGTGAAGTGCTTTGGGTGGATGAGGGCAGCTTTCTCCCAGGCTGCCAGGAACCTCCTGAGGAGCTCGGGCCATACCCAGAGCTTGACTCAGTTAGCCTGGGGTAGAGTGTGGGCACTGAGTTTTCTAAAAGTTGCCAGATCAGTTCAATGAATCCTCATAACCTCTGCAAAATGAATTCTGTTATCCCCCACTTGACAGATAGAAAACTAGAGACCCAAAGATGGAGATGTCACTAAAGGTGCAACACTAGAAAACGGCAGGGCTAGGATTTGAGTCACTGGGTGGTTTTGAAGATGGCAGGGTTGGCTTCATACCTGCCCTGGGGGGGGGGGAGTCACTTCACTTCCTGCTGTGTCCTCCATTTCTCCTAAGGCCATGGAAGGCCAAGCCCAAGGCCCAGTGTGGTGTAGGGACCTGCTCCAGGTCACACAGCAAGTTAGCAGCTGGAAGCCCCGCTGGAGCCACAGATCAGAGGAGTGTTAAGGGCAGGGGAAGGGGTCTCGGGCCTTTTCTCACCTCCTCTGCCTCCCAGGAGCCATCTAGCTGAAGCTGGTGCCCTGTACAGCCTCGTGGAAGAGCAACTCCACGTCCTGGTTACCGCGTCCAACCACCTCGTGCGGAGGCTGGAGCTCCGCGTCCGCCTGGGCCACCTGGAAGCTGCCATCCACCAGGTGAGGGAGAGGTTGGTGCAGAGGACGAGGGTTTCCACCTGCTGTCCTCCAGGGGAAGGACATCTGCCAGGCCAGCCCAGCCCAGCGGGCACTCAGTTCTGCACCTGGGACACCAGGCCTCAGTCCTGAAGGAGCCAAGCAGGAATTTGGGACAGGGTCCATGCCATGGCAGTCAATAAGTGCTTAATGGGTAAATACACAACCCCCAGAGATGCACTTATTGAGTACCAGCTGTGTGCCACACCCTGAGCCAGAGCCTTTGTGCTCATTGCCACCTTCCAGCCTCATCTGTCACCAGGGAGGTGGAGAAGAGGCTGGTGTTTTCCCAGTGCACGGATGAGGAGACCGAGGCTGGGAGGCAGTGTGTCCTCTGCCCCTGGCTGCACACCTGGGTCTGACCCTGAAACCCCCATCAGCACCACTTCACCTAGCGCCAGTGTCTAGAGCCAACGTGTCCCTTCCTGCCTGGGGGCCTGGCGCATATGCGGGCCTCAGGCCTGCCTCCCGCGTCTGCTCGTTTTTTGGGCTGTTGGGGCCTCCATATCCCCATTTCTCAATCAGCGATAACATCAGGGCCTGCTTTCTTGGGAGAAGTGAGTTAATCTCAGCTCGTCAAGTCTCCCCAGAGCAAGAAGGGAGCTTCTGCTCATGAGGTCGGGAGCTGTTTCAGAGACTCGGTCCTTCCCTGACCCCTCCTGTCTACCCCCTTTATCAACAATACACTGAGGCAGGAAAGGGGCAGTGACTGGCCCCCTTCACACAGCAAGTTCGTGACAGGCCCATACACCTTCCTCGGCAGCTGGCAGCTGCTTCTCCAGCCCTGCTTGCACACCCCCGGGGATTGGGAGCTCATCACCCCAAGGCTGCCCGTTTATGACTGGATGGTAGTGAGAAGTCAGACTAAGCTGAGGCGTTCATTCCTGGGACTTCATTGCCATCCTGCGACTTGTCTCACAACCGTGCACACCAAGGGCCTCTATGTGCAAGGTGCTGGCCAGGCCTCATCCCCTCTGGGTCCTGCTCAGGGAGGCTGCTCCCCTCTAGATGTTTGCAGAACACGACCCCACACTCCCCTCCCCGAGTCACCTGCCCAGCTTTGGGAGGGTTTCTGTCCAGGCCCATGAATGACCAAGAGCAAAAAGCCCTTGGCTTCCCAGGAAGTCGGGGAGCTGGCCCAGGGCTCTCCCTAGCAGCTCATGTTTAGACCTCCCTCCCGTGCCCAGGTCAGCGACTGGATGGCGCAGGAGGGAAGCCAGCGTCTGCAGGAGCTCACCCCCGTGGATGGCCGTGCAGAGACCGTGGAGCGAGCCCATGAGGAGTTTGAGGACTTCTTCCTGCGGGCTGCAGTGCGTTCCAGAGAGCTGGGGAGGGGGCAGGAAGGGGGACCGCTAGAAATAGGAGGTGGAGGTGAGAGGGTGCAAGAGAATCCCGGAGGCCACGATGAACTACAAAAGGTTCAGCTTAGATGTGACCTCCTCCAGGAAGCCCTTCCAGACCACTAAGTCCAAAGAGGGTTTCTCAAAATGCAGGTTCCTCACCTCAGAGAGCAAGAGCAGGGACATTGCATTTGGGACAGACCTTTGGGGAACTCCCAGGCCAGTGGAGGCTAAGGGTGAGGACACAGGGACTCTGCCAGAGAGGACTGTGGGGACTAAGGGAGAAACCTTTGACCCAGACTTTGGACCAGAGTTTTCCAGAAGGAAATGAACTTGCAAAGGCTTGGAGACTGTTGGAACGTAACAGCAGCTCCTACATGTTAAGGCCTGGCTGTGACTGAGCCCTGTGAGGGGGGCATTGTTGGGGTCCCCATTTTATAGATGAGGAAACTTGCACCCCAGCAGTGGGCAGTAGAGACTCCTGACCTCTGAGCAGATGTCCTCCTTTCCCCTCAGGCCCAGTACCGCCGAGGCCTGGAGCTGTCCAAGCAGGCGGTCCAGCTGGGAGCTGCAGCCAGAGGGCCAGGTGGGGATGGAGGGCTCACACTCCCAGAGCTGGAAGCCTTCACCACCACCCAGCGGGCCTTCCAGGCCAAGCTGACCCACTTCTACATGGCGGCTGAGCGTCAGCGCACTGACCTGGAGACACTGCTCCACCTGCACCGCTTCTGCAAGAAGGTGAGCCCTGTGGTCTGCCAGCATAGACCCCCAGCCTCCCACAGAGCAGTGGGGCCAGGGGGCAGCCTAGACACAGCAGTTGGCTTTTTGCATGACTGAGTCCCATGGTCCCATGAAGAAGAGAGACCTGGGGAGAGGGAGCAGGAGTGTGGACACCTGTGTCCCGGACCTGTGACATGTCTGTTTTCCCCCTTATCAGGAAGTCAGGTGAATGGTGAAGATGAAGGCAGGTTGCCATGTGAATAGCCCACGAGTGTGCTTGCGCTCCACACAGAGCCTCCTGCAAGCGCCACACATTTACCTGATCTGATCCTCACTGCCCCTCTGTGAGGCAGGAACACCAGCCTTGCTCCACTTTACAGATGAGGAAACAGAGACTCAGAGACCAAAGAACCTGCTCAAAGTCACCCAGCATGTTGGTGACTGAGCAGGATTTGACTTCAGGGCCCCCAACTCTCCTAAATCCATGTAGCCAACCCCCTCACTTTTCCAGTGGGGAAACTGAGGACTACAGGCCACAAGGGAGCCTGGGAGAGCTGGGACCCCACTGGGCCAGGAAGCCACATGGCTGGCCCCTGCCCAATGCCCTCGGTTGCCCCTTGAACTTGCCATTAAGGAACAGAGCGTGGGATGAGGGTGACCTCGCCCTCCAGCTGTCTGTCTGGCCCAGCACACAAGGACAGAAACATAGGATGCTTCAGAGGGCAGTGGGAGGGACGGGGTCAGCTCACGTACACTGAGACCCTGGGAGGACAGGGCCTCTCTGTCTCTTTGGGACAGCAGTCAATGCAGGCAGATGTTGGCAGTGCTGGTGAGGGGACCCTTCCCCCCACCCCAGCTCTTCAGGGACAGAAGAGCTCCAGAGAGGCAGAATCTGAGGCACAGAATTAGGGCTATGTGGGCTGCAGGACCTCAACTGCTTTGGGCCTCAGCTCCTGAATAATAATAACTGTTGTTGTTGTTGTTGTTGTTAGGTGCCGTCAAGTCTGTATCCAACTCATAGCAACCCTGTGTACAACAGGTGAAACACTATTGTCAGTGTTTCTCTGCTGGTCATAGGGTTTTCAATGACAGATTGATTTTTGGGAGGGGATTGCCAGATCCTTCTCCCAAGCCTACAGTATCTGGTGTTCCCTGGCGGTCTCCCATCCAAGTACTAACCAGGCCCGACCCTGCTTAGCTTCCGAGATCTGACGGGATTGGATGCCACAGGGCTACAGCTGCAGGCCGAATAACAATAATACCAATAATAATAATTGATGCTTGTACATGTCAGGCTCTGTCCTAGTCATTTCACTTGTCATTTTATTGTCACACCAACCCCATGCTAGTATTATGCCCATTTTGCACATAAGAAACCAGGGTCACACAGCTGGCAGAATGGCAGAGCTGAGATTCAAAGCCAGATCATCCAGCTTCTGCCTGCCTTGCCAGGTAGGGAAGAAATCAGATTGCATTTAAGTCGCCTCTAGTGCAGGGCTGCTCTTTATTGTTACTATGCTACAAGGAGGAAGAGTGGCCCCAGGGCCAAGGGCGTCTGAAGCTTCTTCCCCTTGCTCACTGCCCATTGCTGCCCATTTCCACCCCAGTGGCCTTCCCTGGATCAACCAGAGTCCCCAGCACTAAGGCCTTTGCAAGTGCTGTTCCCACTGCCTGGAAAGCCCTTCCCAGTCGGGCTGGCTTTTTGTCTTTCTTCCACTCTCAGCTTACACGGCCCTTCCCACTGAGGCCCATTCTGCCACCTGCCCTCTCTGTCACCTGGATTCTCACTTGTGATCTGAAATGATCCTGCTGCCTCCTCAGTTCCTTGTCTCTCCTGTGTCCCCTGGGAGACGAGCTCCCTGAGGCTGGACGGAGTCCAAGCAGGCTGGCCTGCACAGAGTGGCACCCAGCCCTCTATCGAGCCCGGGGGGGAGGGCTGGCCTGTGAGAAAGGAAGACAGCAGGAGGGACAGGAGGGCAGGCTGGGGGTTGGCCTGTGGGAAGGTGGCGTCCTGACTTTGTCCTGCCTCGGCCACCTGTCCATGGTTCAGCATGGGTGGGTACTGCTCCTTGCTGGCCCTGTATTTTCTTCTGTGCAACAAGGGCTTGGGCAAGATGACCTCTGAGCCCCCTTCCACCTGGGCTGGGAAGGTCAAGTCCCAGACAGACAGACAGGACAGCCCAGTGCCGGGCTCGGCCTGGAGCGGGGTGCGTGCGTGCAGCAGCTTTGGCGCTAAATAATAATAACACGATTGTGCTGCTAACAGAGATTTATGGAGCCGGGAGCTCCGTGTGCTGCGGTGAATATGAAGCCATTTATCTAAAGACAAGCTCCCTTAATCCGCGGAAAGACAGTCTCCTCGGAGAAAATGGTTCTGCCATCCCCACAGCCCAGCAGCTCGCCGTCGGGCTCTAAATTAATGGACAGACAGATTATGTTTTTCATGTGCTGCTGGGGACGGTGCGGCTCCCCTGCAGCCTGCAGGCATTTGGGGGGACATTGGAAAGAGGCAGAACCACCGGATGAGCAGAAGCTCAGCTGGAGTGAGGGCTTCGGCGACTGTCTCCTTCATTCCTGGAGCAGCTTCTTCGGCACAAAGAGCAGAGCTGCAGGAGGCAGGACCCATCCGAGTGGGAACACCTCCCTGACTTGCCATGTCCCCTGGGGCAAGTCATTTTACTGGTCTGAACCTCAGTTTCCTCCTTTGTAACATGGGCTGCCGGGATTGTACATGAGCCCCACAGTGCCTGGTAAACAGCTGGCGCTCAGTACACATTAGGCAGACTCCTCTTTCAGCACCTCCGGTAGGGGTTAATCTCATTCTGGGACCCCCCACCCTCAGCTCTGAAAAGGCTTTCCAGGACTGTGAGGTACAGCTCCCATAGTACAGAAAGGGAAACTGAGCCCCAGGGAAGGGGAGGTCCTGCAGCCCATAGGTCTGTTAGAAGGTGCCGGTAGAGTCCAAGGGTGGTAGAGGCAGTTGGTAGGTGGTAGATGTGTGCAGTTCTGGAAAGAAAGGGAAATCTTTGTCATCACAGGCAGCAGAGAAAATGGGCCACAAGTAGAGGGGCCCCTAAGGCTCCCTGGGCACTTATTAATCCAGCCTGGCCCTGCTTACTAATTGGGGGCCCCTGCTCAGAGAGGCATGCCCCCAGCCTCACAGAGCCCCCACCTCCCTCTCTTCTTGCCCTCCAGATGACCTGGTTCCACATGGACTGCCAGGACCTGATGACCCAGCTCAAGCTGGGCAAGGCCCAAAGGGCCAGCCCTGGGGACCGGCGCCGCCTCCACCGCTACCTACAGCGCCTGGCGTCCGAGTTCCCTGCTGAGAAGCTCATGGCCATGGGGCTGCAAGTGGCCTCCCTGCGCCAGGCTGGCCTGGGCCAAGACCTGTGGGAAGAGGCCCAGGCGCGACATGAGGAAATCCAGAGCCTGCTGAAGAAGGCCTTGGCCCACTGCCCGAGCCCTGCAGCCCCCACTGCCCACTCAGAACTTAAAGGGCCAGCAGCCGAGGGCCATGCTCTAAATGGAAAAGTTGCTCCCCAGGGGAGATGGGACCTGCTCCTACAGGCCTCTCTGGATGTGGATCGCTTGCCAAAATCCTGCAGGCTTCCTCCAGCCTCCAGAGCAGGACAGAACAGAAGTTTCCAGGCAGGCCCTCTGCCCCAAGAAGCCAGCCAGGCTGTGGATGGTGATGAGGGTGGGGGCCCCTCCGAGCCCCCCAAGCCAGCCCCGGAGTGTCTGTTGGCCACGCTCTTCTCCTGGCAGCGGCTTCCCAGGCGGAGCCGGGTCCCCCGCCCCACTGCGGGCAGCTTCTCCTCAGAGGGGACAGACTCACCGACATCGCTGGAGGACTCGCCCCAAACCAGTCCACCTGCATCTCTCTAGCTGGAGCCCCTTCTCAGCCCCAGCCCTCAGGTAGCTGGGATAGGGCCAGCTAGAGGGGAGCCAGGATCCCTGTTAATGCCATGGAGACGTGGCAGTCAAGCAGGTTTATGTTCTGCCTATGCTTGGAGGATGAACACCGTGGACTTGCTCCTGGCTCCAGAAAGTTCTAGAATGCCTGATTCTCTCACATGCAGAGTAGGGAGTGTGGGAGGCAGGATCCAGGCTTAATAAAGTATCAGTTGGCCCCATGACTCTAGGGTCTCATCGTGGTACCCACCTTGCCAATGTCTTGCTCTTAAGCAGCCCAAGCACCTACTCGGGGTTCAGGAAAGTACATGCATTCCTGGGGGCTCAAGGGCCAGCGTGGCCCTCATATGGAACACACATGTGGGGAGAAGCAGGGGTGGCCTCTTACCTTGGCTCCTACAGAAAGGAACCATGAGACAGGGACCCAAACGTATGTGTGTTTGGCAGTGCCCTGGGCGACCCTGGTGGGGAGAAGGGAGGTAAGTCCGGGAAGGGAATAAAGGGCATGTTGTTGAGCAAGTTCCCACGTGGGCAACTGGAGCTGATCCTGCTGGGGACCTCTAGAAGACAGCACGGGACAGCAGAACGCACCCCAGAGCCACCATCATGGGCTGAGGGAGCCTGGCACTGCCCAGCTCCCAGGGGTTGGCAGCTGTGGACCCCAGACAAAGCTGGCTCCATTGGCTGGGGATAGAGGCCAGCAGTGTCCACATGAGGTCAAGGGCAAGGGCAAGAGCAAAGGCAAGGGAAAGAGCAGGCTGCCCCAGCCCATCTCACCTGACCCTCACAGGGCCAGGCCACCCTGCTCACATCAAGGAATCCCATGCAATCATGTCCTAGCTCCACAGTGGACCCCACCCCCAGGTCCTCTGTGTTCCTCACCTCCCAGGCATGTCCTGGGCTCATCTCCCATTCCCCACCCAGGGCCCCATCTCACTCAGCCCAGCCTCTGGTGCCCAGTGTCCTTCGGTGCTGGGAGCTGGGGCTGGGGGAGAGGAGGGAGCCCTCACCCAGCAGGGGGTATGGGACAGGGGAAGAGGCCTATCTGATCTCAGGTAGGGCATCTGGAAGACATCACACCTTTCACATGCCAGAGTATCACCTCCAGGATTATTATGTTGAAAGCATTCACCCCTCTCTGAACCAGTTCTCATTACCAAGACAGCTTTCTGGAAGCCTGGCCTGAACTTCCCTGGCCTCAGTGAGGCTGTGGCAGGAGAGAGAAGCAGCCAGGATCCAAGGAGACCAAGGAGGATGAGGTTTCTCGGAGTCATCTCGGTAAAGAGAGTCACACACATTCAAGGCCCCAAATGGCTTTGGGAATTTTCTATTAGACTCAAGATTTCTCCAGGTTCATTCTGGGGCCTGCCTGCTTCAGAACCACATGCAAGGACAATCAAAAGGTAGCTTCCTAGGGGAGCCCTCACCCCACCCCAGACAACTAAGATCAGACTCTTGGGGTAGGGTGGAGTCTGCATTGGAGTCACCTGCTCGGGCTGCTCAGCAAGGTAGAGGGTATTTCTTTTGGTTTTCTGCTGCTCTTACAGACTGCCACAGACTGGGTAATTTATTAACAGTAGAAGTTTATTTGGTTCATGGTTCTGGAGGCTGGAAAACCCAAGATGGAGAGGCTGCATTTTGGTGAGGGGCTTTCTGCTACATTATAACATGGCAGGAAAGATCACATGGGAGAGCATATGGGAGGCAGGGGCGGAGCCCAGTGCATCCTTTATAAGGATGCCAGTCCCTCATTAGTACCTTCGTGAGGACAGAGCCCTCCTGACCTAGTCACCTTTTAAAGCCCCATCTGTGAACACTGCCACGCTGGGGAGGAAATTTCCAATACATGAACTTCAAGGGACGCAGTCAAACCACAGCAGGGGTGCCTGTTGGGAAACACTTGGAGCTGGGGTTACAGCCAGCCCCACACCCCAAGCCAGCTGATTCTTGCATTCCACGCCCTCACCTGACATCCAGACACGCCCAAGGATGCAAGAGGCATTGGATCAGCCCATCTCCACCCAGGCCTGTCACCTCAGAGGGGGATGGAAGGCTCTTCAAGTGTTGTTGCCATGGCAACAGCATTCAGCCAGCCAGTGGGGACCACAGGGAACCTGGTGAGCAAGGTTGGAAAGTGACTTCAGAGAGACCACAGCTACTGTTAGGGATGACAGTGTGGGTGGCTAAAGGAGGGGTGAATGATCCAAGAATTCCTGGGTGGAAGGGGTCCCCAAAGACACCTTGTACATCCCACTATCTCCAAAAAGAACTGGACCCCAACAACCTATCAACTCACGGCAGCCCCTGGGTGAGAAGGGGTTGAGGAATGAACTGTGAATGGACAGCAATGCATGTAAACAGTGAAGAAGAATAGCTAATATTTTGTTTGCATTTTCTTTGTGTTTAGCTTTGTCCCAAGCCCCTTAAAAAGTTTACAGGGCTTGTTGGCTGTTTCATACCAGCCTGTGAAGCTGGTACAATTTCCCCTATTTTCCCAAGGAGGAAACTGAGACTTTCAGTAGCCTGCAGGTGCCTTGCCCAATGTCACCATGAGTGGCAGAGCTGGACTTGATAGGGACCACCCTTGGGCAAGCCTTGCCTGGTCACTGGGGCTCAGTGGCCATGGATTTGTCCCCTCAGGAGCTCTGCTCTACCTGGCCTCTGCCATGTGCCCAGGGGCCCTGGCTGGGCTGGGCTTGGTCCTCTGAGTGGCACTTACATCCCAGCCTGTGTTAGTACCCCATGCAGTGCTGCAGAGCAGTCAGAGACAACAGGTCTGGGAGTTGGACTGACTAAGTATTCCGCCAGGCTCCACCACTCCCAAGCTGTGTGTCCTTGGCCAAGTGATGCTGCCTTTCCATGCTTTGGTTTCCTTGCTTGTAAAATGAAAACTCTAAGACCTCAGGCTTGTTGTCAGCATTAAATATGTCAATATGTGGCAATGCCTCAGGAAGGCGCCTGGAACATAACAAATGCTCACTAAATGACATCTAGCATCTCACTTCCGCACTAGCCCTGCTAGCTGCTGCTCTCCCTACACAGAAAATTGAGGAAGAAATCCCTCTAGAAGCCCCCAGTGAAAGTTCCTACTGATTCCCAAAGTTTTTCACTCTTTGAATCACATGAATTCCTTAATTTGTTTTCTGAATCCCCAGTTGTCTCTCAAAGGCCAATGGGACCTAGTTTATTGGCATTGGCCCAAACCTGCCCATGGTAAGGACACGGCAGGAAGAGTCCCCACTCTTGGGAAGTCCCCCACTGGGGGAATTGAATTGGCTTTGAATTGGCAAAGCCTCAGCACCAAGAGGCTTCTCTGAAGAAGCAGAGGCCGGGGTGTCCCCCCAAAGGTCCTTTATCCCCAAGTTTGCAGGCTGCTCTGCTAGGAAGAAGATGGAACTCACAAGGAACCTGCAGGCTGCCAGTCATGGCTGACATCCCACTGTGACAGGAGCCCTTTCTCATGCTGACAGGTGGGGAGGCCAGGGAAGAGTCAGAGGAGTGTAGCCTGGGAGTCAGGACTTCAAGGCCACTTCTGCCCTGCTGCTGCTGGCCTGGGTGGTCCTGGGCAGGGGGCTTCTCCTCTCTGGTGCTCAGTTTCCCCCGTCTGTCTGATGGGCTCCTTGGATGGATGTGACTCAGTCACATCTTGGGAATCACAGAGCCCTGCCTTTGAATCCAGGCTTTGCCGCTCGGTGCCTCTGCATAGATGGCAGCCCTCAGTTTCCCCATCTGTCCAATGGGTTTGTAAAGCTTGCTGGATCAGGAAATAAGATCTCTGGATCCTTGAGCCCCACACCAGACTTTTTCCTTTCCTGGGGGGTGGCAGGCTTGTGAAGGAGCAAAGCTTTAGGAGTCTACTGCACAATGCCGAGGGGCAGAGGCAGGACTGGGCCCAACCAGAAGTCCAAGCACTGTACAATCTACAAAACGCTTTTTTGTCCATTCATGTCTTATCTGATGTTTCCTTCAACCCTGAGAACACCAGAGTCCCTTTTGGAGGTATTCCCGTTTTACAAATGACATGGAAGACTGGGCAGGGAGGGGACTTGCCCAAGGTCACACAGGAAGGAAAGGGGTTGTGAAGGAGAACCTCAGATCTGGCCTTAATTCTGATTCGTGCCACCTCCAGGAGAGGGGAAGACCTCCGCCCTGAGGGTGTCATCCACTCTTAGATGGGCATCCACTAGTTACCTACTCCAGACATCGGCAGGCCAGCTGGCTGGGGTCACGGCGCAGTCTGACCTCATGAAATAGAGCTGCTCTGTTCTCCCGGGGTTGGGGACTGGCTTCCAGCCCAGGACAAACCGTCTGGCCGGGAACCTCACCCTCTCTCAGCTGAAAATAGCCCTCTGGGGCCAGAGCCAGCAAGACCCTAGAGAGTGAGTGCTTGGGCCAGACAGCCAGACTCCTGGGGTCCCATTCTCTAGTGCCTGAAGCACAATGGGGACTCTTGGTGGTGAGCCTCACTTTCTTCATCTGTGAAATGGGGATATGAAGTATATATTCACTCTCTGCACCTGATTCCTGGCTTGTGGCGCCCCAAATTCTTGGAATCTCCAGAGGGATGAGAGGGTCTTGGGAATGCTAATGAAGTGACTGGTGGCCTCAGGTGGAGCTGGCCACCACTTTCAGCCCTATCACCCCAAATTGGAGGAGGGGAGAGAGGCTGAAGTTTGAGTTGATCACCAATGGCCCATGACTAATCAATCTTGACAACCTAATGAAGCCTCTATAAAAGGCCCAAAAGGCCTGGGTCCAGAGACACTGGAGAAGGCAGGAAGGTCATGGACCCATGAAGGCTCTTTGCTCTGCTGCCCACATACCTTCTTCTATGTATCATTCCACCTGGCTATTTGCATCTTTTCTAATATCTCTTGTAATACACCAGTATACATCAGGATTTTCCCAGGTTCTGTGGGCTGCTCAAGCAAATTAGCAGGACCACAGGAGACAGAAGTGGAAATTCTGATTTATAGTTGTTTGGTCAGGAACAGGTCATAATGTAGGGCTAGTGAGTGGCATCTGCAGGGGGACAGTGTTGCAGGACTGGCCCCTAACCTGCAGGTTTTGTGGTAGGGTCCCACGGAGCTGAATTACAAGGCCCCAGTTGGTGTCCCCTGGAGAATTGCTAGGTATGTGGGAAGAGTCCCATGTTTTAGACACAGAAGCAGTCTGTGTTGAGTGTCTGGTCTTTCTTTAGAAGGTGGGGTAGGTCCCCTGGGTGCCTAACTGGCATCGCTTTGCCTATGGAGGTCTGGGTCTGCCCTCCCCATCCCGCCTCTCTTTCCTTGCACTGATCATAGATCAAGGTACGCAGGACAGAAACCTACAAGTTGTCTTTGAGCCTCCCCAACCCATAACCCTAAATCTACCATGAAAATAAATGAGAAAATGACAAGAAAACGTCATTGAAAGAGCCTTTCGAAATGGAGTGGGGTGGCCTCCTGGGGAGAAGGACTTGCATAGTCCCAGCCCTGCCAGAAGTTTGCATTCTGGGACCTCTGGCCGCCAGAACAGACCATTGCACTGGGTTCAGAGACTCCATGTGAGCATCAGAAGTTAGTGGACTCGTGTTTCATGGACACTGTTCTCTGAACATACGTTCTTTCTTTATTTTCTGTCAGTCACACAGCCCCTGTACCTGTTCTCAACTCTAACAGATGCTTCCCCACAACTTTGTAATAAATCACACACGGCTCCCACTTCCCTGCCTCCTTTGAAATAGTGACCCAGAACTATCTAAATGTGTCTCCCAAATCCCAATTCCTAAACCCTAAATAGGGTTATTTTGCTTTTACAGCTTCTGACTTTAAATTGACAGGTGCCACCCACTACATCTCGCTAATGTTCTACTGTCTCCCCCTGCATCTTCCTTGTCCCTGTTTCAGCCCCCAACCCATCTCCCCTGGACAATGGCAACAGTGTCCTTGAGAGTCTTCCTGCAGCCACGTGGGTCCCTATCCATTCTCCACATGGAAACTAGAGGTGTCTTTGCAAATGTCACATTAGGTCCCCCCATGCTTTACACTGCCCATTGGCCTCTCCTAACTCTCCAGATAAAAAAGAGCCAACTCTCAGCACCAGGCACGGTGGTGCACACCTGTAATCCTGGTGTTCCGCAGGCTGAGCCATGGGGAACACAAGTTGGAGACTAGTCTGGGCTGCGTAGCAAGACTTTGGCTTCCCAGGCTTTGGCTTCCCTCCAGTCTCCATGCTCCCTGAGTTCCAGTAATGCTGGCTTCCTCTCAATTGCATAGCCATGCTGAGGTCTTTCTGAGGTCAAGTTCCCCAGAAGCAGTGCTGGAGATGAAGATTCAGGTGCAGGTGGTCAATGAAGAGATGATAAGAGAAACCAGGAAGAGAGCATGGGAACTCTGGGGGGTGACTCGCAGCTTCGGAACACTTCTACCTCTCTACAAAAGCCTGAGGCACAAAGCAGAGTCTGGTAGCCCAAGAGCAGCCCTTAGAAAATAGTTGCAAGTGTGAGCCTGTTGAGGATGACATTGAGTATCAAGAATGTATAAAAAGCTAGAGCTGAGCTTGGTGGCACACTCCTATATACCCAGCACTCAGAAGGCAGGGGCAGGAGAATCATGAATTAAGGCTACATAGTGAGACCTTGTCTCAACAAAACAAAACAAAACCACCAACAATAACAAAAATCAAACAAATGGAAAATGTATAAAAAGTTCTCACACCTAAACAATGGTATAATTTTTAAAAATCCCAACTTAATGGACAATGGATTTGAATAGACATTTCTCCAAAGAATGTATACAAATGGCCAGTAAGCACATGAAAAGATGCTTACCATCATCAGCCACTAGGGAAATGTGAGTCACAACCCCAGTAAGATAGCACTTTACCTCTACTAGGAGGACTATAAACGGAAAGTCAAATAATAAGTGTTGGTGAGGATGTGGAGACAGAATCAGAAAAGCGTTTGTTAGTTCTCAAATAGTTAAACATCAAGTTACTATATGACCCAGCAATTCTATTCACAGGTATATAACCAAGAGAAACAAAAACACATGTCCACATAAAAAATTGTGTATGAATGCTTATAGCAAATTTTTTATTGGAAATTTTTAATGTACACCTTAATGTGATTCATTTTGACATGCTTTTCATTGTGACATTTCCACATATGCATTTTGATAAACATTATTCATATAACAAAATTATTCATAATTGACAAAAGTTGGAGGCAACCCAAATGTCAATTGACTAACATATGGATACACAAAATGTAGTACATCCATAGAGTAGAATATTATTCAGCCATTAAAGGGAATGAAGTTACTTCCTAACTTGTCCTGGGAAACCAGCATTATCCTTATACTAAAGCCAGATAAAGACATTAGAGGCCTCCAACACTCTCCTGGCCACACATGGAATGAGACCTTAGCCATGGAGGAGATGCCACCTCTGCTGTTTAGCATACAGCAAGTCATACCTAAAGAAGGTGACCTTGCATTCTGGAATTTTCCCCAGATGTGACAGAGATGACCATCATTAAAAAAAAAAAAAAAAGCACCTGTGAAATGTCACGTGGTTTCTTCAGGGGAACAACAACAAATGTATGACATCTGAGGATATGAAGAACTTTTACCTGATGACTAACAGATATTTTATGACATGGAATGTGAAGCTATTACACATACATCATTCCACCGGACAGCACAGCAATTAATAGCATCTCCAAACAGACTCAACTGAGCCAGTCTCCCACGTATTCACTTCCTAACACACCAACTCTGGCCTATCTGGAAAATGATACACATGAAAGGTACTCAGCAGACAATCAGAGAGAGGACAATCAGTAGAGAAGGCAGAGAACTAAAACTACTAGAAAACACAGATGAAAGTCTAAACAAAAATAAGAATAAGAATCCTTAAGACACAAAGACTTCCTATTGATGAAAAAGCAAGTGTAAGAAATATAGTAAAGCACAGATAAGTAAATTTTAAAGAGGGAAATTATGAGAAAAAACATAGGAGAATGTGAGGATCCGAAAAAACAGATCCAAGACTTCTTCTATTGGAATTATAGATGCTCAAGAAAGAGAAAAAGTACTGATGGAAAGGCAATAAATAAATACTTGTAAAAGAAAAGTGCCCTTCAGATTGAAAGGGCTCACCTAGACCCAAATCAAATACATGAGAAAGCACAGACACCTATAAGTGTCCTGATGTGGATAAACATAACAAGATTTTAGGCAAAAAGAATGAAATACTTGCAAAAGAATAATAATCAGACCACCATCAGATTTCTCATCTGCAACAATGGGAATTTGAAGATAGTCAAAAAGCATATAAGGTTACTGGGAGAAAAGGAGTGAAAATCAAGAATCTTCTATTCACAGACTAAATATACCTCTCAAGTTATAAGCAGGATATTAAAGAACGTAAGTATTTTAACCAAAAAGAAAAAGAAAAACAAATGAAACCAAGCTGTGGCTACACAAAAAGACACAGATACAAGACGGCCCTCCTTTGAGAGAGAGAGAGAGAGAGAAAGAGAGAGAGAGAGAGAGAGATACAGAAGGTATATATGCGCGTGTTCAAAATTAAGTCTTAATATCTAGTTATGTGTTATATAAAGTTTACATAAGAAATCATAAACATAGTGTAACAAATATTCTAAAAAGTACTATGCTATTTCAGCAAACTTTAAGGTGAAGAAAGAGGCCAGATAAAAAGAATGCTATAGTTTAAATTGTATCCCACCTGAAAAAGACAAGTCAAAGTCCTAACTCTCACTATCTCAAAATGTGACCTTATTTGGGAATAAAGCCATGGCAGATTTAATTGGTTAAGATCACACTGGAACAGGGTCAGCCTTATGAAAAGAAGAAATTTAGACACAGACACACACAGGAAGGAGGCTATTTGAAGATGAAGGCAGACGTTGGAGTGAGTCTGCTATAATCCAAGGAACGCCAAAAATTTCCGGAAAACAACCAGAAACTAGAGGAGGTGAGAAAGATCAGGAAAACCCCCCTCTCCTTGGGGTATTGGGCGTGCACTATTGTTAATACATTGTTAGCATGAATATTAGTGTTAATGATAAGGTTTTTCTTCTTGCTGTTAGTGCCCCTTCTGCTGCTTATTTTTCTGCAAAACAAGCACTGGTATCATGGGTTGAAATGATCTGATTCCCTGATTGATAGCTACTGGATCCTCCTTGTGGTTCTGGTTGTTTTAAATGAAAGAATTCTTATCTAGCTGAGCCACCCTCACACCAGCACCTGCCAACCTCTGGAGGAAGCTATGAAATTGCAACTATTTGCTACAACCCCAGCTCCTGAAGATGCAGCCCAACCATGGCTATTTCAAACTATTTACACTGGCGCTCTCGCTCTCTCTCTCTCTCTCTCTCTCTCTCTCTCTCTCTCTCTCTCTCTTTCTTCTTCCTTTCGCTGTCACGCCTTATGAATTCTAGATGACCATGTGTTCAACTCAGGCTACAGGGAAAGCATTTCTCCTGGCTAGAAAAGGGACTGTTGTGATTGGTGCAAATACATGTCTTCATTTCTGTGACTGGGCACTGCACTGGAGTGTTATGATTGGGCAATAAGTAGTGCTGTGATTAGTGCAAAATGGAGTGTTGTGATTGGTGGAAAAGGGACCTCTGTGCTTGGTGCAAATACAAGCCTTCATTTCTGTGTACAAACTCCTCTTTTCTGGCTATATAAACAAGGAGCTCTTCTCACTTGTGAGGAGCTATCCAGGGGGCAATTTCCTGTGGTGTCCAAGTGTTGCAACATTAAGCCCAATAAAAGGCTTCTCTTGAGTGGTCTTTTTGCCACTTTTAGTAGTGGTTATAGGTGCTACGAAAAATAAAACAGAGGAGATAGCTATTTTAAATAGGATGTTGAGGGAAGGTTTCTTTGATAAGGTGAGAAATGATCAGGGCCTTGAAGGGAATGAAGGACATGTAAGGACAAAGAACATTTCAGTCAGAGGAAACAGCAATTGCAAAGTCCTTGGGGAAAGAATGGGCAAAGGATGTTCAAACAACAGCAAGGAGGCCAGGGAGGATGAATCAGTAAGATGAAGAAAGAAGCAGCAGAGATGGCAGAAGAGTGGTGATAGCAGTAGTGAAGGATGGCAGAGACACTGGAGCAGCAGCGGCAGAGACAGCACAGCAGCCAGAACACTGAGCTACAGAAGCAGCAAAGCAGCTGAAGAAGACGCAAGGATGTACGACTGGAAACCAGCAACAATAGCAGTGGAAGAGCTGTGATTGCAGTCTCCCAACTGGCAACAACAGGGACGGTGATAATAGCAATAAGAGGCAGCTGAGCAGTTTGAGTGACCAGGGCATGAAGAAGAGAGAGATGGGGCCATAAAGAGCCAGAGAAAAGAAATTGCAGGCCCTGGTTGCTGGAAGAGTTAGAGAGAGCTGCCAAGTCTTTAGGACCAAGGGTCTCAGACCCTAAGCCCTGGGGCTGTAACACTGGCCACTGTCTAGGACTGAAGAATCCTGATACCCACTCCCACCTGGAAGCTGCAATGCCACTATCAAGGACTGAGGAATTCAAACTTCCTCAGCCTACATAAGAGCTGTAACATTTTATAGGCTTCAGAGTCCCTACCTCCTGGGCCTATATAGTAGCTGGGACACTAGAAGGGCTGAGGAACCTCAATCTCTTTGGTTTACATAACAGCTGTAACACTACAAGATACCATCTGCTACTGCTGCTTCCATCTGTCTGCCATCATTGCTTGCTGCTGTCAAATGCTGAGGGACACAACATCTACCAAATGTATGACCAGCATTTGAAGGGTTTCTCCTTGCCTACCCACAATTTCTATCCGGGTAAAGCAGAATAATCCCACCCAACTAACTGGTGACAGAGGGATATAGAACAGATTCTTCCCCACAGCCTTGAATAGGAACCAACTCTGTAGACACTTTGATCTCAGACTTCCGGCCTCCAGAACTGAGATAGTAATTTCTGTTGAGCCAAATATATATATATATATATATATATATATATATATATACACAAATATATATGTATGTGTGTGTGTGTGTGTGTGTGTTTGAAAGAGGGAGAGAAAGAAAGAGGGAGGGAAGGGAAGAGAGAGAGAGAAAAGAAAGTTATATATGAGTGTTCATTATAGGTATAGAAGTAAAAATCTTCAAAAATACTAGCAAGCCAAAACAACATCATATTAAAAGGACTATACAACATAATTGCATTGGATTACCCCAAGCATACAATGATAGTTAAATATAAAATCAATTGCATAATATATCATATTAATAAAATGAAAGAAAACATACACAAGATTATCTCAATTAACATAGAAAACACATTTGACAAAATCCAACATCCCTTCATAACAAAATCACCCAAAAAACTCGGAATAGAAGATAATTTACTCAACATGAAAAGGGGTATGTATGAAAAAACCCAGAGCTAACATCACATTCAATGATGAATCGATTGTTTAGTCTTTATTGAGTGGGGTGTCCCTATGTAGTCCTGGCTGGCCTTGAACTCATTGTCTTCCTGCTTAATTCCCCTGGGTCCTGGAATTACAGGCATGTGCCATTATGCCCAGCCTAAAAGTTTTTAATTGTGATGATGTCTAATCTATAGTTTTTTTACTTTTTAGTCAAAAACTAAAAGCTGTACCCTGAGTATCAGCAACAAAATAAGGATGCCTATTTTCACCACTGCTTTTCAACATTGTTTCGGAAGTTCTAGCCAGAGCAATTAGACAAGAAAAAGTAAATAAATAAAAAGCATCAAAATTGCCAAGGAAGAAGTAAAATTATCTCTGTTTAGAGATGACATGATCCTATATATAGAAAATCGCTAATAACCCACAAGAAAACGATTAGGGCTAATTTAAAAATCTAGCGAAATTGCAGGCTATATAAGGTATAAGATCAACACACAAATATCAATTACGCTTTTGCATGTCAACAAGAACAATCCAAAAAATAAATTAAGAAAGCAATTTCATTTATAATGACAACTAAAGGACTAAAATAGGAATAAATTTAATTAAGAAAATAAAGATTTATACATCAAAAACTATAAAACATTGCAAAAAGAAATCAAAAAAGTCCTAAGTAAATAGAGCAGAAAAAGGATGTGGCCATCCACTCCCAAAGAAATACTGAAACAATCAGCCACTGAAAACCCTATGAGGGTCACTATGAGTTGGACCTGACTCGAAAACACCTAACAACAACAACAACAGCAACAACAACAACAAGTAAACAGAAAGACATCCTGTATGTCTAGATAGGAAGACTTAACATTAAGATGTCAGTACTACCAAAAGCACTTTACGGATTCAAAGAAAACCCTATCAAAATTCCTACAGTCTTTTTTCAGAAGTAAAAAGCCAGTCCTCAAGTTTACATCGAATTTCAAATGTCCCCAAATAGCCAAACAATTTGAAAAAGAATAAAGTTGGAAGACTCCAAGTTCCCAATTTCAAGATTATTACCAGGGCTGGGCATAATGGTACACACTTGTAATCCCAGCACTTGGGAGGCTAAGGCAGAGGACTATGAGTTCAAGGTCAGCTTAGGCTACCTAGTGAGAACTTGTTCCAAGATAAAACAAAAACAAACAAATAAAAAGACTTACTACAAAACTACGGCAATCAAAAGAATGTGGTACTGCCATAAGAATACACATATAAACAAATGGAATGGAATTGAGAGTCCAAAAATGAATCCAGATATGTGTGGCCAATTTATTTATTTATTTTATTTATTTTATTTATTTATTTATTTTTTTTTGTGGTACTGGGAGTTGAACCCAGGGCCTTGCATGCTCTGCAAGTGCTGGACCACTGAGCTGCACCCCCAGCCCTTTTTTTTTTTTTTTTTTTTTTTTACTTTTTGAGACATGGTCTTGATAAATTACACAGACTTCCTCTGGTCTTGAACTTGTGATCCTCCTGCCTCCGCCTTCCGAGCCACTGGGATTATAGGTGTGCACCAACGCACCCAGCTCCGGCCCATTGATTTTTGACAAAGATGCCAAGCCCATGAGATTGAACCCCTACTTTACACTATGTACAAAAGATAATTCAAAATGGATCACAGATGTAAATGAAAGAGCTAAAACTAAAAACATTTAGACATAAACATAGGAGTAAATATTCATGAGCTTGGATTTGGCAATGGATTTTTAGCTATGACACCAAAAACAATCAACAAAAGTAAAAATTTATAAATTAGACATCACAATTAAAAACTTTTAGGCTGGGCATATAGTGGCACATGCCTATAATCACAGGACCCAGGGGAATGAAGCAGGAAGACAATGAGTTCGAGGCCAGCCAGGACTACATAAGGATACCCCACTCAAAAAACAAAAAACAAACAAAAAAAATTCAAAACTTCTGTGCATCAAAAGATATTATCAAAAAAGTGAAAAGACAACAAACAGAATAAGAAATATTTGCAAATCATATAGATAATAAGAGTTTCATATCTGGAGTACATAAAAAACTCCTACAATTCAACAAGAAGACAACCCAATTAACAGATAAAGAACTTGAATAGACATTTCTTTAGAGAAAATACATAAATGGCCCAAAAGCACATGGAAAGATACACCATCTGTCATTAGAGAAATTCAAATGAAAATCACAATGAGATGCCCTCTCATGTCATCAGGATGGCTAAAATAACAAATGCAGAAAATAAAAAATGTTGCCAAGGATGTGGAGAAGTGAGGACCATTGCACAGAGGGGGAAAGGTAAAATGCTGCAGTTGCTGTGGAGAGCAGTGTGGCATTTCCTCACAAAGTTAAACATGGACTGGCCTGGCAATTCCACTTGTAGATATAGACAGGCCCCAAAGGTTTGAAAACGAGGACTCAAAGAGTTACTTGTCTGCCAATGCTCAGTGAAGCATTATTCCCCATGCTAATGGTGGGAACAACTCAAGGTGCCCAAAATAGATGAATGGATAAAATATTTATATATACATATAAAAAGGAATGGCATTCTGGTGTATGCTGAAGCATGGACAAACGTTGTGCTAAGTGACATAAGCCAAACAGAAAAGGACCAATATTTCTGACCCCATTATATGAAACATCTAGAAATTCATAGAGACAAAGTAGATTAGAAGTTACTAGTGGCCGGCAGGAGGAAGGGATGAAGGATTATTATTAATGGCTACAGAGTTTCTGCTTAGAATGATGAAAAAAGTTTGGAAATTGTGATGATGGCTAGACATTGCAAATATAATTTATACCACTGAATTGTGTACTTAAAAGTGGTTAAAACAGCAAATATTATTTATATATATGTATATATATGTATATATGTATATATATACACACACACAATAAAAGTTTGAAGGAAAAAAGTACTGATACATGTAGCAACATGGATGATCTTCTAAACCATGCTACATGAAATAAATCAGTCACAAGAGGCTACACGTTATATGATTCCATTTATATGAAATAGAATAGATAAATCTAGAGAGAGAGGGCTGGGGTTTAGCTCAGTTGGTAGAGCGCTGCTCTGCACTCTCTGAGGCCCTGGGTTTGATCCCCAGCACTACAAAAACAGGAGAAGGACCTGATAGCCCACATCCAAAACAATCCCACAACAATCAGCCACTGAAAACCCTATGAATATCAGAGAAGCACTGACATAATGCTGGGCATGGCACAGTGTTGGGGAGTCTTGTTCTGTTGTACATAAGGTCGTGGAATGGAACTGACTCTACTCGACAGCACCTAACAACAACATGAGAGACAGACAATAGATTGATGGTTTGGCAGGGGTGAGTGAGCCTTGAAGGATGTAGTGTTCCTTCTGAGCTGATGCAAATGTTCCAAAGCTAACTGTGGCTATGGTCACACATACTGTGAATACATTCAAAATGACTGAGCTGTACACTTTTAAACAGGTGAATTTTATAGTGCATAGCTTTGTCTCTATAAAGCTATTTAAAACATATATGCAACCCAGAGACACCCAGAAACCAAAGCAGCGAGGTGCAGGGAAAAAGAGGTGATCAGAGGAAATCTGGGTGTAGCACTGCCAGGGGCTGCTACAAGCTCTCTCTTTTCTCAAGACCTAGAATCTTCTGCCCACTCCTTTCCAACTGTCAAGATTTCCTTATCCCTCCCACTATCAACAGCAGGGTCAGCCTTCCTTGTTCACTCAGAAGGGGTCAAAATCCCCTTCAAGGGCAACAGTGTGGTTCAGGGGTAGAGCATTTGCCTAGCATGAGAGGCCCTAGGTATAAGCCCCAGCACCACACACACACAAATTCCTTTTATGAAAACCTTTACTTTTCCTTCACAGCATGTTTCTCAATTGCCATTTTGTAATATTTTATTAACACTCATATCCCCTACTAAACTGAATTTTGTGAGAGCAGGAACTGAGTCTGCCTGTGTATCCTTGGCACAGGGAAGAATCTTAACAAAACTTGTCAGATGAACGAATAAATAAATGAATGAATGCCACCCCTTTTCAATTAGTAAGGGCTGCCTAGAGCTCAGTGAGAAAGAATGCTATGATTGATTAATGATGTCTTCCATGGGTGCCAGCAAGGATATAGGCAGAAGATGTGTGCCAAATTGCAAACTTAGAGCTAGATAGGGCCATGCCTCAGGGTCCCCTGCCAGAGGGCTCTCAGGGCTGCCTAGGAAGAGTCTAGCCTCTCCCCCAGTTCCCAGGAAAGAGCACAATTGTCATCCCACCTGGCCTTGATAATCAATCACACAACCACGCAGTGCCCGTTAGGATTTGTCACTGAGCTGCATTCAGGTGTGCTAGGCTGGAGCAGGCAGGTTCATTTGCATCTCATCTACATGAGATTTGCATACGCCTCCACAGCCCGGGCTCCCTGCAATTGACAACTTAGAATGTCATTACTGCTCCTACGAAGCCTGTTATTTCTCCATTCCACTCTCCCTGCAACTCCATTTCTCTCCACCTCCAACGCTCAAGCCTGGGCTGGGGAAGGAAATAGGGGTTTGCGCTCTGGGTCAGCAGCTGATTCACTTGGGACTACTTCTCGGGCATGTCCGTGGCACTAGGCACAGGGGCAAGGGATGTGGCCATGGGAGCTGCCCTTCCAACCTCCACAGGAGGGCTGATGCCAGCGGTCTCCACATGGAGCACCCGATTCCCCACCTCTAACCCTTCGCCCAGGCTATGCCCTCCCCGAGAAACTCCCAGCCTTTCCACCTGTCCAAATATTACTTATTTATAGCGAAGGTCTGACAGCCCAGCGTGGCTTCTGCGAGGAGCTGGTCCCCTTAGCCTCTTGGTCATAGGCTGATTGGTTGGAGCGGGAGACATGTGACTTGAGCTAGCCAATAAGATTCCCTTCCCCAGGATTCAGATTTGGGAATCAGAAGTGCTAGGTGGTTTTGAGCTGAACACACATTAGCCTAAGTGCAGAGAACCACTGGGTCCAGCAGTGCCCATAGAAAACAGAAAAGCAGTCCTCAGCGAGGAAATACTCAAGCCAACAGGCTCAAAGGCAAACGGGAGAGGCCAGGAGGCAGCCCCAGCCTGCTGGCCGCCTCCAGGCCGGGGTGCTCTGTTCACCCTGTCCTGCTCTGGGTCCATCTTCCCTCCTGCTTCCATGCCCCTTGCAGCCTGGACCCAACAGATGGGTCACCTGTGAGCTCCAGGACCCCAGAAAGAGCTTGTCTGGGGAGAGCAACATACCTGACCTATCAGAGAAAGCACCAAGCTTGTCATAAAAACAAAAGGCGGAACTTCAGCAAACTTTCCTTTCTGTAGTCATGTTGAGACAAGGTAGCATCTTAGGCTCTTTAGAAACAGGAGAGTCCTATGATCTCGTCTTCCAAAAAGCCTCCACTCCATCCCTCCTCCAGGAAGCCTACCACAGGCCGGTACCCAAGTGAGAAAGGCCCTCCTACGACTGAACCCCACAACCCTGGCCTGTCCTTCACACCCAGTTCTCACCCCCCTACCCTAGTTTCCTTCCACAACACTGGGCATAACCCAAGGGCAGGGCCCTTCACAACACCCAGCCTAGTTAATGAATAACATTAGACTAATACAGAATGCTGGGCTGGGATTTAGCTCAGTTGGTAGAGCGCGGCGCTGCAGTCTCAGAGGTCCTGAGTTCAGTTCCTAGCACCGAAAAAATGGGAGAAGGACCTGGCAATCCACTCCCAAGGCAATCCCAAAACAGTCAGCCATTGAAAAACCCTATGAGGGTCGCTATGAGTCGGATACTGACTCCACGGCCCCTAACAACAACAACAACAACAATACAGAATGCTAATGGCCTCCTGTTTACGGAGAATGTATTGGGGTGCATGATGTATTTGCATTGTCTCATTTCATCTTTCTACAGTCCTGTGGTAGTTTTACGGGTGAGGAACTGAGGGTCAGAGAGGTTAAGTAACATGCCTCAGCTCACACAGCCCACACGTGGTAGAGCTAGGATGTGACCCCAGGCAGACTCCTCTCTCTAAACTTCTCTTTGTGGACTTGAACTCTGAGGATGCCCTCAGGGCTTGTGGACTTCTCAGAAATATCTCTGCCCCAGAACTCTTCAGCCCTGACCTGTGGCTGAGGCCTGAGTGTCTAACATCGGTGCTTAAATGTTGGGATTAAGCAAGGACTGGATTCGGCAGGGTGAGTAGACCTCTCTTCCTGGGGCAGTCCCAGGAGTGCCCACTGTCCATGTGGAATTAATAATAGCTCCCCAAAATGTTCTGCTTTGGCCTGTAAACCACCTGGTCGCCCTACCAGTCTGGTGCATGTACTGAAGAGCACTTCCTCCCTGGGCACTGGAGGGGTGGGGGCAGGCCTGGTTCCCCCCTCACTTCTCACCAATCAGCTTGGGGTGGGGAGCTGAGCCCAGAGCCCAGGGTAGTCTTAGGGCCACTGGGATGTGGGGTTGAGTCATTGGGACTGTCTGACCCGCTGAAGTCACAGGGAGTTGCTGCTGACTATGCCTGGTTTCTCCACGGTTCCCAAGCATCCAGTGACCCCGGGGAAGGAGCCATGGGCAGGGTGTCAGCTGACACCCAGCTGCAGCTTCTTCCTGCTCTCAACTCCTCCAGAAGAGGGTGACCTGGTTTCCTCTCTAGGCCTTGGTTTGAACATCTGTTAAATGGGGGCTGCTATCTGGGCTCTAAATTCCAGGATGGCAGGGGATGGGGTGCGAGTCCAGCCTGCCTGCTTCCAGCTTCCCAGAGACTCCTGTGGACATAGCTACATCCAGGTAGGGCTCCTTGGAGTCCTAGCAGCCAGTAGCCTGGAAGCTCCAATGTGCATCCCCAGCACCCTGAGGGAGGGTCCCCCTGAGTGCAAAGAGTTTGGGTACCAGGCTTGGGGGATCCTGCCAGTTTAGCCATGTATTCTCTCTCTAAGTCACACTTACTTCTCTGAAATTGGAGGTACCGAAAGTGTCCTGCATGTCAGGGCTGTTGTGGGGTTGAGTGAGGCCATGCAATCAGTGCTCAGCACAAGAAGTGCCATGAACAGCAGGCAGTGTGATTATTCATAATTAGACCCAGATCCAAGCAATCCAGAACCCCAGGAGGCCTCTGCCAAACCAGCTTAGTGAAAGGAAGCAGGTCTGGGGTTCAAGTCCCCACTCAGCCATTAGCTTCCTGGAAGACCCAAGCTGAGCTGGTGGGGGGCAGGGCTCCTGATCAGAAGGAACAGCCAGGGAAATTCTGGAATGAGCTGCCCGGGGGGCCCCCCCCCCCCCCGCCCCCGGAGCCATTGTTCATCTGACATGGCCTCGTCAGGCTCTTGCCTCTCCCCTTAAAGGCTCAGCAATCTGCTCACAGCTGCATGACCCTGGTGTACCCCAGCCTCTTGAGGGGACCCTGTTTCCACTAGCTGCGCTGTGAGGGTCTTGGCTCCACCTCTCAGGCCAGGGCTCATGCACCACCCTCTGGCTGTCAACACAAAATCCCATCTTCTGGTTTGGGAGGCATTTCCCAGCTGGTGCTATCTCAGCATTTCCCCATCTGCTTGGCCAGTGCTCCTAGCACTCTTGGGGTCATGGGAAGATGTGTAGGTGGGGACTGTTGGCTATTGTTTCTTTCATTGTTTGTAAGAAAAAGGCTTAACAAGCTTGACTCTAATGGGGTGCTGCTGTGCAGCCTAGGATGTGCTCTGCAGGGAAATCCAGGATTGCGCCTGGGCACCTGTACCAGAAAAGGCTCACCTGGGTCTGTGAGGAGGAGAGTGATCAGTGGGGGCTCCTGGTGGCAGGGCCAGTGCCCCCTTGAGCCAGGGAAGTGAGATTCTGGGCCCAGACCCCAATCGGGGGCCCTCATTCAGGGGGCTTGCCTTAGGTATGGGGCAGATGGTATATTCCAAAGGTGACAATGACAATGTCTCCCATCCCACATGGTTGTCTTACAATGTGACCTTGAGTCCTGTTGAGTAGTGGGAGGTCGATATTTCCTTCTCTTTGTGACTGCTTTGGTAACAGCTTGGCAGAAGTGACACCATGAAGCTTCCAAGGTTGTTAGGTCATAAAAGTGTCTTTCCATTTTGCTTTCTTGGAACCCAGCCGCCATGCTGTAAGGAAGCCCAAACTAGTCTTCATACAGAGCACCCCGAGGGCCACATGAAGGTGTTCCAGCCTGCAGCCCAGCAGGGCTCCCTGCCAAGAGCCAGCATCACTTGCCAGACCTGCAGGTGACAATGCTGCCCAGTAACCCCAGCTTCCGGCCACTGAGTCACCCCTCAAGTGTTCCCAGCTGACACTGAGACAGGGAACCAGCAGAAAAACGGGCAGACAGCTGTCCTTGGGATAAGCAAGCAGAAAAAACGGGCAGACCTGTTAAGACCAGTGACCACCAAGATGGCCACAAACTTGACGTACAACTGGTCCTGAGCCTCACCACACCTCATTACAATGTGGGGCTATAGCACAGGTAGAGGTCCATTTGAACTGGGTGCAAAGTGGCCCGTGTGCACTGAAAGTCTTTTGCTTTCCGGGAAAAAACCCAACTATCCTACCTTTCCCCATAAAATGAAATGCACATCTCTGTTCGAGGCTGCTCTACCTGCGGGGTATCGTGCTGTTTCTTTTCCATCATAAACTTTCACTTTTCTTTCGCTTGGGAATGAGTCCATGTCTGGTTTCTAGCTTCCAGGAGACAAAACAGCCATGTAGGCACTGGTAATATCATGGCCCAGGATAACATGCCTTGAACTGGGTCTTGTGTGAATCCCTGACTCACAGAACCCATGGCTGTTTTACATTGTGGGATTGTGGTACCTGGATGATACCAGGTCAGTGTGAAATAGAAGTAGGGAGCCATGTGGGGCTAAAAGACATAGGTTCTTACACCTTTAATTCATAAAGCCTACTACACACCAAGCTTTTTGTCCTCCCTCGTCAACAATATATAAAATATGTCTATCCCTCTCCTCTTATCTATCACAAAGGATAACCTCATCAGGTGCAGGATAATGCCAGGGAGACTCCAGGGACAAACTAGCCACCCATCTGCATCTTACTGGGAAAGTCCCCTTAAATCACGAGGAAGAAATTTCTCTCAGCTGGGCGTGGTGGCTCAAGCCTCTAATCCCAGCAACTCTGGAGGCGGAGGCAGGAGGATCATAAATTTGAGGTCAGAGGCAGCCTGTGTAACTCAGTGAAATCTTGACTCAAAATAGAAAGTAAAAAATGGGCTAAGAGGTGCAGCTCAGTGGTAGAATGCTTACAATACATGCAAGAGGCCCTAGGTTCAACCCCTAGTACTGCAGAAAGAAAGAAAAGAGACGAAAAAAGAAGTATCATCCTTGTGACTAGCAAAATTTTCCAAATCCCAGACCATGTCCAAAGCCTGATAAAATCCCTACTCTTTTCTCTGCCCTTGGGCTGGGGTTTAGCTAGTTGCTAGAGTGCTCTTCTGCACTCTCTGAGGACCAGTGTTTGATCCCCAGCACCACAAAAAAAAAAAAAAAGTCGGGGGAGAAAGATGTGGCAATCCACTCCCAAAACAATCAGCCATTAAAAACCCTCTGAGGGTCACTACTGAGTGGGACCCAACTCGAAGGCACCTACCAACCAACCAAAATTTTCTCTCCGCTTGGGCAGCCTGAGTCTCCCACAGCCAATACAGTCCCGTTCTTCCACACCTTCTTCCTGCCAATGAACAGCCAGACCTGAAGCCCAACCTGTCCCAAGGGCTTCCCTGAGAATTTTCCAGCAAAAGCCCTAAGGCCATTTGTGTCCTGAGCTCCTTATATCCAGGCCTCAATTTTCTCTCCTGCAAAGTAGGACAGTCACTGTTCCTGCTTCTCCTTTCCATACCTCGAGCATCCAAGCCCCCACACCCCATGCCTCAGCCCTCTTGTGAGCTCATGCCTACCCTGTCCTTCCACTTGGAGAAGTTTCTGGCCTTCAGGGAGGAGCGGGAATGGAGCTGGAGCCCCCAGAGAAATTAGCTTCTTGGCCCTGGTGGCTTCACCTCATTTGTGATGTTAATTGAATAGATTTGCATAATATGCTCATTGAGGTGTTATTTTACTTGCACATTTAAATCACCTAATCATCTGTGGTTTTTTCCTCTTACTCTCCATGATGCCAGGAAGGGGAAGGGGTGGTGAAAAAAAGAGGAAATTAGGAGTCGCTTTGTCTGTCTCTTTCACATGCGCTCACACTCAGGCTCACACACAGGTGCATACCCCCCTGAAAACACACACACACACACACACACACACACACACACACACACACACACAAACACACTGACAAAATGCACTCCAGTATGCAAGCAAGAGGAAGGAAGTCCAACTAATTGTTCACTTCCATCACTAGACTCCAGCCAAGCATATCAAGTACATTCCTGCCTCAGGACCTTTGCATTTACACTCTGTCTGCTTGCTACATCCTTGGGACACTCTTTCCCTAGATGGCCAAATAGTTTCCTCTCTCACTTCCTTCAGGTCTTTCTTCTTGGCTTCCCTGTCTCCTTTGATCTTCCACTTCAATTTTTGTGTAACACACTTGTCACCTCCCAATGTTATTTGTTTATATCTCCATTGCTGGCTTTTTTTTTTTTTTTTTTTTTTTTTTTTTTTTTTTTTTTTTTTTTTTTTTTTTTTTTTTTTTTTTTTAGCAGAATATAAGCTCCACAAGGGTAGGGATTTCATTTCTGGTTTTTGTTCTTTTGTTTGTTTTTTGTTTATTGCTGTCCCTCTTAGCACCTGGCACAAGGCAGGTGCTCCGTAAACATTTGTCAAATGAGTGAACACTTCAAGTATCAAGGGCTTAAAAGTCTAAAAAGGATAAGATGTGGTGACTGTTGAATGACAGGCTGCCCAGGGACACAGCCAGGGGGCTGCCCGCCTGAGTCTGGTATCTAGTCTTGCCGTCCCTGAGGCCAGCCTTTCTCCAGAAATGCAGTTGTTTCTGGAATAACCTCAAGGCCCTGACCCTGGTCAGCGCCCCCAAACAGGCAAGAATGGCTGTCCCGACTCAAGGGAGCCTGAGCTGGCAGCCTTTACAGGAACTGGGCAGTAGTTTTGCAACCCAGGCATTGTAAGTGGGGCCCTTGGGGGCAGGGGAAACCCTGAGAGGTCACAGTCTGGCCACTGAGGGCACAGCAAGGAAGGCTCTACAGTCAGAACTGAGATCCTGAGAGGACCGCTGGTCCCATTTCTCAGAGGATGTTAGAGCCAAGGCTAGAGCTGAAGTCCGAGCTGCCTCTGCACACTTGTACAGATGAGGAAACTGAGGCTCAGGGAGGGGAATCAGCCCTTCAAATCTCCTAAGCAGGAGCCGCTGAGGCTGAGAGGCTGGCCGGGAAGTGCTGGGCAGCCAGCTGTTCCCACCGTCTGTGCTGTGCCTCTTCCTCCTCCCGCTCTCGCTCTGACATCACTTCCTCCAGGACGCCCTTCTTGATGCCCTCAGGTCAAGTTCCCCTGTTCTTGGGAAACCACTCTCTTTCCCATGACAGTCCACATCTTTTGGCAGTGACAATCTGCTGTCTGTCTTCCAGGAGGGCTGTTAACTCCACGAGGGGAGGGACAGTGCTAGGTGGTGGCATTCACTAACTACCCTGCTCCCCAGCCTGGCACACTGTGGGTGCAGTGAGGACGACTGGTTGGATGAGTGTGCAGAAGAGAGGCAGTGGGAGAGTGCAAAAGCACTTTGCAGACCACACGATGACCACAAAGACTGGCTGGGGGCCCAGATGGTCGCTCAGCACGTCTGGGCGCCTGTAGATCCTGCTGCTCCTTTCTGGGCTCCAGTATCCAGGCCCAGATGCATGCTCTCGTTTCCAGCAGCCTGCCCCTTGGTCTCTCGTGGCTGCCCCCAGCTGCTGGAAGTCCCTTTGCCCATACATAGGAGGAGCCAGAGGTGCCCCTCGACAATCTATGCTGGAGGCAGAGGGACTCCAGCTCTGCACCACCCGACTGGCCAAAGGACTTATCTTGCTGGCACTAGGGCATGAACTCCCTGTCCAGTGGTCCCCCTCAGCTCTGGTGTTTCCTGGGAGCATCTTGGGAGGATTTCCCACTCCAGTCCCGGATCTGCTTCAGACCCCATCTAACACAGTCCATCCTGCTCAGACTCCCTCTGCAGAGCTGAGTCAGCCACACCTACATCCACCCCCACCGCGCTTCTGACCAGGTGGGCGACTGTGGGCAAACTTGCATCTACCTCTTGGGCCTCCACTGCAGATGGAGTGGCAAGAGTCAGAGGTGGCTCCTCCTGGCCAGGCCCGCCGCAGGTGCTAGGCATCACCATAATAACTGTGTTCTAGCTCTAGGCATCCTCACGTCCCCCCACGAGTGGTGTCCTCCCCATGGAAAATGCCGGTGGGGAACAGCTGGGAGGAGGAGAGGGAAGCTGGTGACCTGTAAAGAAGCATGTTTATTGGGGGAAAGGAAAGGGCTGGGGGAAGGAAGGGAAAAGGAGCCGCCATGGTGGGCACTGCTGCCAACAAAGTTATTTGAGGTTGGGGCTTATATAGAACCGACAAAGCCCCTTTGTCTTAACATTGGCAGGGAAAGTCTCCTTGCAAGAAGAAAGGAGGGAGTAAGTTTGGGAGACTCTGGAATCTCAGGAATGCTCTGCCTTCTGGTGCTGGTGATCTCTGTGATCTCAGGACCTTGGAGTTTTGTCAGGAGAGGGGAGCTTTGTCCCTTCAACCACAGGGTGGGAGAAGAAGCTACCTTGGCCCTGAGCCACAGATCTGCCAGGAGATTGGGGGTCTGGTCCCAGAAGCTCCTCAGAAACTGCCTGGCTGGCATCCTCTTGCTCTCTGCTGAGATTCCTTGGTCAAGGGCCCAGCACCCCTAGCGCTCCTTCAGAAACATAAGTGTTGGGGCTTGGGCAGTCAGAAGAAGACCCACAATGGCTTGGGTCACGTTTCCTCTGTTCCTAGGCCTCCTTGAGGGCATCGGGCCTCCTTCAGTTCCCTAAGGAAGTGTGCTTTCCTTGTCCAGGCCTTGTCCAGGCCTTGGCACCTGCCATTCCCACTTGCCTACCTGCCTACTAACTCTTACATAACCTTCAGAGCACTCCAGCATCACCTCCTCCTAAAAGCCCTCCCTGATCATGCTGCTCCCTAGGTTGGGTTGCATTCCTGACCTGGTGCAGAGCTGGCCACACTTGTGCGTGCTTGTACTTGCCTCTTGACTTGTCTGTCCCCTGAAGCGTTGGGACTGACTTGCACACAGCTGAATTCCAGTGGCTCAGCACGGGACCTGGAGAGAGTCACACAGGTGGTCAAGCAAATGTCTGATGAATGAATGAAGGAGTGAATGAATAAGTGAAGACACCGGCCGCCTCCAGTTTCCCATAGACATTTACGGCTCTGGGGTGATAGGTCTGACTGCTCAGTGGGGTTTGTCTGTTTTTTATTTTTGTTTTCTTTTAGTTTTCCCTTTTCTAAGAAGATGCTTTTGTCCTGAGAAGCTCTGCACTAACCCTCTTGTTACCAAGAAAGTATGGGCTCCAGCATTGCGGGGAGCATCAGGCAGGGCCAGGAAGAGCTGCCGGCACCCTCTTGTCTCCTGTGCAGAGCCAAGCTGGAGAGCCAGGCAGATGGTGTCCTAGCCCAGCCCCACCACTACCCAGCTGGCAGACCTTGGGTGCATCATTTCCATGGTTTGTGCCTCCATCTCCCTGCTCAATAAATGAACAGCTTAGAAGTCTTTCCTTACAGGGGGTCTGGGGCTCTTTTTCCTGTTTCCTGCCTCTGGGGAAAAGAAAAGACCTAGTGATGTGATTATGGGAGAAGGACCTGGCAATCCACTCCTAAGGCAATCCCAAAACAATCAGCCATTGAAAACCCTATGAGGGTTGCTATAAGTCGGACACCGACTCAACGGCACGTGGACTCAACAGCACCCAACAACAACAATGATGTGATTAGGGAGAGAACAGATGTCTTTTTCCGAGGGAGGGACTGGAGATCAGGGTAGGGCTGGGGCCTCACAATTTCAGGGCTTCCTAGCTTGACTCACCCAGCCTCGGCCCTGGGGATGGCAGCCTTGCTCCTGAGGCCCCAGCAAGGCTGGGTAGGCTGAACTGGTCAAGGAAGGAGGCTTAGTTTCCAGGCCTGGCCTTCCCTGAGAGTGGCCCTTCCTTGGCCTGTAGAGTTGGCCCCGCCCTGAACCAGCCTAGCCTCAGCTGGGGGTGGAAGGTTCCAGGGGCATCCCTGCCTGGCCCCAATTTGACCCCTACCACCACTGCTTTTTGCATAGACATGTCTTCTCTGGAGGCCACCCCAAGAGACCTGGCTTTCCTAGACAAGGAACATACAGTTGTTTGAGCTCAGAGGGCGGCCCATAGCAGTGACCACAAGAATTAATTGGCACAGGGCAAGATTTCTGCACAACAGAGACTGGTGATTAAGAGCCCAATGGCTGCTTTTTTAAATCTCAGATCTGCTTTTGAACCTTTCTGGGCCTCACTGTACCCATCCATAAAAAGGGCTAATGATCATGTCTACGCCCAAAGGTTGCTAAGAGGATTGGACAAGTGGTTGTTCATTCATGACAGTCCTTGGCACAGCAAATGCTCCAGTCTGTGAATCTGTGGAGGCCACAAGTCCAGCTGTTCCTCTGAAGGTCCAGTTCATGGGGCCTGAGTGAAGCCAGGCAGGGGAGCGTCAGGACAAGCAGAGATTGTTCAAGGAGAGAGGCGAGGGAGGAGACTGAGGCCCTGGGCAAAGGAATGTGGGCCACGGGCAGGGTGCTTTGATGGGGAGGGGGGCTGCTTTAGGGGCCCCTGAGAATGGTGTATGTGGAGGGCAGGCATAGGGGGAGGTGGAAGCACTGGGCTGGCATCCGAAGAAGCTGAGTCCCAGCCCCGCGCAGACCTGCATCACCGTGTGCCGTGGCAAAGCCGCTGCCGGCTTCTGGACCTTGGTTTCCTCTCCTGCTGGGAGGCTAGGATTCAGAGCTCTCCATTCCAGAACAACTGACAACTGGGGCTGGAGCTGGGAACCAGCCCAGCAGCTCTCCAGCTCTGAGCCAGAGGCGGGAAGGGACAGCCTGAGCCTCACTCTGATCACCGCTTCCCCGTAGCCCAGGCGAGGACCTGATGCCCATGTTTCAGAGGAGGACACAGGCACGGAGGCCCCCTCCCTCCTAAGCCCTTACCTTCTGGTGGCAGGGATGGTTCCAGAGCCCTCTGCATGCAGAATCATCCACTAAAGAGAAAGGATTCTGGTCTGTTACCACCACATCACACAGAAACACCTGGATGGATTTGGTACAATAGGGAGGGATGTGGGCTGACTTGATTTTTTTTACTTTTACAGTACTTGAGGTTTGAACCCAGAGCTTTGCATATACTTAGCAAGTGCTCTACCACTGGGCTGTGCTCCCAGCCCAATTTTTATTTTTATTCTGAGTCAGGATCTTGCTAAGTTACACAGGCTGCCTTGAACTCTCCATCCTCCTGCCTCTGCCTCCCATGTCGCTGAGATTACAGGCATGCGCCATTGTCCCTGGCTCATGGGGTGACTTCATTTTGAATATTGGCCGCCTTGAGTGGGCAGAGCTGCCTTTGGGTTTGCGAAGCTACTCAGAGCAAAGCAGCCCCATTGAGGAAGGATGGAGCTGAGGCCAGAGGGAGGCTGGTGGGAGGCAAGGTTGCTGCATCAAGAACCTGAGCAGAACTCTTCACAACTGCAAAGCTATGGAACCAAGCAAGATGCCCATCAACAGAAAAAAGGATAAAAAGAAATTGTGGTAATACACATAATGAAGTGTTACTCAGCAATAAAAAAATGAAATAATGTTATTTGCAGCACAGTGGATGGAACTGGAGAATGTCATCTTAAATAAATGAACACAGGCTCAAAAAGAGAAATATCCTATGTTCTCATAAGTGGGAGCTGAACCTTACTTAATGGGAAAAAATACTATACATAAACAAATATATAAAAATGAACAATTTAACTTAGCTAAGAATGGAATGGGGCTGGGATTTAGCTTAGTTGATTGAGTGCCACTCTGCAGTCTCTGAGGTCCTGAGTTTGATTCCCAGCACCGAAAAAGTGGGAGAAGGATGTGGCAATCCACTCCTGAGGTAATCCCAAAATAGCCATTGAAAACCCTATGAGGGTCACTGTGAGTCAGACATGACTTGATGGCACCTAACAACAACAACAATTTGCCTGCAGCCATAGCCCTGTGGCATCCGATCCTGTCAGATCTCAGAAGCTAAGCAGGGTTAGCACTTGGATGGGAGACCACCTGGGAATACCAGGTGCTATAGGCTTGGGAGATGGACCCAGCAACCCACTCCCAAAAATCAATCCGCCATTGAAAACCCTATGAACAGCAGAGAAGCACTAGCAATAGTGTTTCTCTTGTTGTACATAGGGTCACTATGAGTTAGATACCTACTGGATGGCCCCTAACAACAACAATAAGAAGGGAAAATAAAAGCAGGGTAGAAAGAGGGAGGAAGGGGACTAGCAAAGAGAAACAAAAGTTGTGGAAGGTGGGAAAGAGAGGAGAAACAGTGCAAAAAGATAAGGGAGAGAGGATGATCTCAATATAAATGATGTAACTTTATGAGTACAAGGGGAAAACAGGAATATAACCCATAAATGCATAAGAATTTTACTCCATATTAATCAAAGATTCCATAAACTTTGTAAATTGATGAAAATGTAACCAAAAGTGGTTTAATATTTGTACAGTGGAAAAAATAAATGCTGTATTACCCTGTACCCCACCAACATTTATCAATAAAGGGGGGGAAAAGGGGAGAAAATAGAGAAAACCTTATAGGGAGTGGACGATGAACACAGACATTCACGTCTGACCAAGCTGCTGCTCCTCAGAAAGTCAAGTGCATGGTGTTTAAGTCACCCATCGCTGCTCTACACTCTCTGAGGCCATGGGTTTGATGCCCAGCATGGCAAAAAATGGAAGAAGGACCTGACAGCCCACTCCAGAAATAATCAGTCATTGAAAACCCTATGAACAGCAGAGTAGCACTGACATAGTGCCAGGCATGGCACAGTGCTGGGGAGTGTTTCATTTCGTTATACACTGGTCTCCACGAGTCAGACTTGACTTGTTGGCAACTAACAACAACATCACTAATCGGGGAGAGGCAGCAGGGCTTATTTACTTAGTGACAATGGACTTGATATTCCCACTTGGACGTTTGAGCCAACTCACACTTCCCCTGTCCTGAGCTAAGCCAGCTCTTCTGCAGCCTTCCTGTCCTAGATGATGACAGCTCCCTCCTGCGGTGGTCAGAGCCCTGGGATTCATCTTTGCCAGCTCATTCTCTCATGCCCACATTTTAAGACACTTAGATGAGACTTTTTGCAGCACCTCCTTCCTCACTCAATTCTCTCACCTGGTTTATTGCAGGAACCCCTCACCTGTCCATCAGCTTCAGGGTTCTCCTCAATGTCTTCTTCTCCCCACATAGCACCCAGATCCTCCTATAAAACCTAAGGCATTTTACTTCTCTCCTCTGCTCACACTCCTTCAATACCTCCAATCTCAGGACAAGACAATTTCTTTGGAATATTCTAGAAGGCATTTTGTTTTGTTTTGTTTTATTTTGAGACTGTCTTGGTATTTAGCCCAGGTTGGCCTTGAACTCACTACATATCCCAGGCTAGCCTCCAACTCTCAATCCTCCCACCTCAGACTCCCCAGTGCTGGGATTATCAATGTACACCACAATGTCTGGCTCTTGTTGGACCCTTACGATATCTCTGGGAGGTAAGCAAGCAGAGAGAGATTGCTCCTATTTTACAGATAGGAAGACTGAGCCCCAGTAGACAGAGGAGACCAAGTCCCCCGTCTGAGCATAGGCTGTCCACCCAGGTGTCTGTCCACTCCCTGTCCTCAGTGCCTAAGTGGGCAGCTCCTGGTGGCTCCAATCACCCTCCACTCTCCACAATGCAGGCTCCCTCCCCAATCTGTTACATCAAGCCAGATGTGGAAATAGACCATGGACACTGGGCTTGGCTGGGGAAGGGCCCAGATTCCACCCCTTTTTAGGCCAGATTTGAGCAGTGCATAGTCTGCTTGGGCTGCTGAGTAGCCAGCAGAGGAATCTAAAACCCCTGGGGTCTGGGACAGGTCAGTCCTGGGACACCCTGCTGTGTCCTACCTCAGACTGACTCACCAAGTGATCCTGGGCAATGCACTTCTCTCCCGAGAAGTCAGCATGCCGGCTGAAGATAGTTCCACCCCTAATTAACATCAGCTCTCACATTTAAGCTCAGTGAGAACAAGGGGATGAAGCACAGGCTGCGTCCTATGAAGTCAATCAAAAACCAGATGCCAGAAGACGCCACATAGCAGCTCACCATTGGCCTTTGGAAGGTCGGAAAGGTCTAGGGCAAAATGTCACAGCCTCTGTCCTCAGCCCCATCCTATTCATCATGTCTATCTATCACGAAAGTGGAAAGATGGCCCATTACAGTGTGGCCACAAGGGGAAATAAGACATGGGAAGCCAGAACCAAGACATCCAAAGGCTTGACCAATAGGACTTTGATGGGCTGAATATAAGAAGATGAGGTTTAAAGAGTAAATATCAGTCTGCCTTGTCCTTGGACTCAAACACCAACCACTGAGTTTGGGATCATGAGGTCTGTGTTCAGACAGAGTGGGATTACATCACAGGTCTCTAGGAAGAACTCCCTTACTCAGGAAAAGGTTGTTACTGACAGGCAAGCATAATGGAGTAAGGATAGTGACTCAATTATTGAATCATTTTCTCATTCTGCACAGCCTGTCTGGTCCGTGTATTGGACTATCTCCAACTACAGGCTTACAAGAAAAATTTCCAAGCATGAACACAATTACTGCAAGACCACCAAATCTAACTGCGAACACTGAATGGAGACATGTGACTCTTTTTCACAGACTGAGAGCCAAATATTTGTAAAGTAGATTGCCCTGAAGAGCTGCAGGCAATCTTGTTGAATTCCTTTCAGGATGGTGGTTTTGGATCCAGGTTGTAAAAGGTGCATGAGGAGATGATTTGTTTTGAGGTTACCTGTGGTTTTTTAATCTCACCCAGAAATTGTGACAATCAGCGCACCATATGGCTACTCCATGGTATTGGATGGAAAATAGTTTTTTGTTAGCCATCCATTTGCTGCTTCTGCCTGATGAAGGATGTGGTCAGACAGGGTTTTCCAAGCTCTGAACACAGCTCTGTGTTGGGGGTGGGATGTCAAGGATCGTGCTTTTTCTGCGTGACCACACCACCCTGGCTGCAACATAAATCAGGAATGGATCATCACTGCACTCCAAGGCCACTTTGCTTACTCTGTCCACATGACATGTTATGATGTCTCTTGGTGTGTTCTCCCCACTTCAGTTAAGGTTATTTGTCTTTCTCTGCACACCTGTAAATGAGTCGAGTCTGTTATGTCTGGCCCTCAGAGCAGGTTTTATTTTAATTTTCACCTACGCCTCTTGCCCTTTCATTTTCCTACACTTCCTATCGAGCAATGGTGTCCACTCTGCATTTTCCTTATGCTTTCTTGGGTAGTTGTCTCTAGGAGCATATTGAAATACACATTATTTTATTATAAATTACTTCTCTTTTATACCTCCTTTTTATTATTAACTGGACATTGGATTAAGTGGTGTGTGTGCGTGCATGTGTGTGTGTGTTGTGTGATCCATGAATTTCCATTTCAGAAAATTTAAATGAAAGGAACCATAAAATACATACTTGATATAAAAAAGTGGCTTGGGCAATTCCACTGATGGGTTTAAACTCAACGAGAATCAGTTCACATGCTCATCCAAAGATGTGGAAGAATGTTTGAAGCAGCACCATTTGTAATGGTCCCAAGTTGGAAACAATGCAAATATTCATCAGAGCTGAAGGGATACACTAACTGAGATGAGCCATTGCTCCATAGTAAGGAGGATGAACAATTCACAACTACGTGCAACAATACAGATGGACCTCACATGAACACTCAGTGGAGTGAAAGAAGCCAGCAGGGTACAAAACTCTAAGCACAGAATTTGTCATTTATACAAAATTCTAAACTAGCACCATCAGTCTTTGCTGTTAGAAGTCAGGGTAGTGGTTACCTTTGGGGGTTAGTCCCCTAAAACTGTTCATTTGTGTGTACTTTCTTGTGTATACGCTAGTGTTGTATCTCTCCAGAGACGTGTGTGTGTGTGAGTGCTTACTTTAAGGAATTGGCTTACACAGTTATGGAGGCTGGTAAGTCCCAAATCTGCAGAGCAGAGCAGCAAGCTGGAGACACAAAAAAAGAACTCATGTTGTATTTTTAATCTGAAGGCAATCTATAAGGAGAATTCCCTTCTTTTTCTATTAAGGCCTCCAAATAACTGCACAAGACCCACAAATATTGTGGAAGATAAATGGCTTTATTCAAAGTCTATTGATTTAAATGTTAGCCTAGTCTAAAAAAAATGCTTTCACAGAAGCATCTAGAATCATATTTGATCAAATATCTGGTATCATGATCTAGCAACTAGACACAAAAAAATAGCTGTTAACCATCACAATGCTCTATCTCAATAAAAAAGTCTTCAAGCAGGGGCGGGGGAGCATTGGATTGACAGATTTGAGAATCACGAATTTGGTTGAGAGGCTGGGGTTTAGCTCAGTTGGTAGAATCCCTCTCTGTGGTCTCTGAGGCCCTGAGTTCAATCCCCAGCACCACAAAAAATGGGAGAAAGACATGGCCGTCCACTCCTGAAGCAATCCCGAAACAATCAGCTTAAAAGAGCTTAAGAGTAGAAACAACCCAAATGTTCACCAACTGATGAATGGATGAATGAAATTTGGTTTATTTATGTAATAAAACATTATCAGGTAATAAAAAAGAATGAAATTCTGATGTATGTCATAACAGGCAAACTCTGAAAACATGGTAAGAGAAAGAAGGCAGTTACAAAAGAAGAAATATTGTATAATCTTCTTTTTATATAAAATGTCCAGAATAGACAAATCTGTAGAAACAGCAAATAGATTAGTTATTGCCTGGGATGGGGGAGGAAAATGGAGAGGAATGTTAATGTGTATGAAGCTTTTATTTGAAGTGAAGAAAATGTTCTAAAATTAGATGATGATGATGGATCCAAAATTCTGTAAATATACTAAAGACCAATAAATTATATGGATGTGAATGGACAGATTTTATGGTATGTTCATTATAGCTCAGTAAAACTAGGCAAACAAGGAAGAGTGAATTTTAGACCTAATTCCATGGATAGAAATTTATTCTGAGGAAAGAGTTGCTGACAGGCTCAAAGACAAAACTTCTATTACTCAGGGTTCAATCACAGGGCATCGAAAACCACATTTGCTACTTTAAACAGAAAGAGATTTCATACAGGATGTTGAGTTCTTGCAAAATCGTTGAAAGACACAAAATGGCCTGGGCCTCCAAGAATGACTTTCAGATGTCACCACAATACTGATCTTCCCAGGAAACACACAGCCTCTGTGACAACTCAGAAGCTTAGGAACTATTGTTTTCAGGAATTTTTTTAATCTAGGGATCTGGCATTGCTAATGTCCCATCACCATCTTCCACCACACAGGAGCTGGGGATGGGCACTGAGTCCCAGCTGGAGAAAGTCTCAATGCCTCAACAACCCACAAAAGCAGGGAAAAGATGACCACCCCCCTACCATTGACTTGCAGATTTGACACTAGTGCGTTTAATAGGCACAATCTAAGTGGTCTTCAAACCCTAGTTGCAAGGGAGTCTGGGAAATGCCATCTTTGCCCTTCCAGCCCCTGCAGTACTAGAAGGCACTGAGAAGGAGGTTGAAATGGTTGCTGAATGAACCAACCCACCATATGAGCCAACAGCTCCAGGACAAAAATAGGAAACAGCTGGGTGAGGCAGCACACACCTATAAGCCCAGCACTTAGGAGGCAGAGGCAGGAGGATGACAAGTTCAAGGCCAGCCTGGGATACACAGCAAGTCAAAGCCAGTCTGGGATACAAACAAACAACAATAAACAAAAAATGAACAAAAAATGGAAAGCAAACTAAATGTGCAACAAAAAGGAATTGATAAATTAGGTTTCATCTGCTTGGTGAAATTATTGTTGTTCTTGTTGTTAGGTGCCGTCAAGTCAGTATCCGACTCATAGCGACCCTACATACAACAAGCAAAACAATATTGTTACTGCTTCTCTGCTGTTCATAGGGTGTACAATGGTGGATTGATTTTTGGGAGTGGTTTGCTGGGTCCTTCTTCCAAACGTACAGCACCTGGTGTTCTCAGGTGGTCTCCCATCCAAGTACTAACCAGGCCCCACCCTGCTCAGCTTCCGAGATATGACAAGATCAGATGCCACAGTGGTACAGCTTCAGGATGGAGAAATTATAGACAATCCATAAATATTTTGTAGACTACAAGTGACTTGGAAAAAATTAGATACACATTGAAAAAAGACAGGTGACAAACTAGTATTTACAGGGCAACTTTCAACAGAGTACAAGCTACATGTGCCTTTTCTACCACCTGCCACACACTTGGTACAGGGTAGGTACTCAATAACATTTCTTGGATGATATTTCTTGGGATATTTTTAATAAATTAAATGCATATTTATGTAAGTTTATATATAAACACATATACTTAAATCTGATAGAACAACACTGAAGTGATACAACAAAATGCTAACATTTGCTCTGCTGGTGATTTGTGGAGTGCCTTTCATGCGCCTCTTGACTCTTCTGTACTTTATAAATGTCAAATGGTGAACACGCATTGGTATCAATTAGGAGAAGCACAGATGTAGAGCCACAGAAGGAAAACATGCTGACCTCATTTCTCTGTCTCCCATGGGCCGGGCACAGAGCTGGGCCCGGGTTGGGCACTGCTCCATGCTTGTTGATCAAATGTGTGAAACTTCACTTGCTGCCTGAGATATTTCTGGGTCTGTCTCCATGAGCCCGAGGGTACATTGAGCTTCTAAGGTGATCCAGACTCTCACAGAGTAGGGCTTCCCATACCTAATGCTGGCCATGTGCCAAAGCCATGGGACCCTTCCCAAGTGTCAGTCTCGAGTGCTTGTGAGGCTGAGCCAGGATGAGGTCATGTTCAAGGGTCTTTAAGGTCAGGATCGATGACTCAGTCCTGCCCCTCGCATGCACCCATCAGGCCCTGGGCCCATTGCTGTTCTGGCTCCCAAGCCAGGCCTGACTTCACTGCTACCAGCTGTGCTCAGCCAGGCAGGGGTTTCCTAAGGACCAAGGGGAGGGGTGGCCTGTTCCCCAGGTGTTCCCCAGTGTCATATGGAGTCCCTCATGGGGGGTTGTATCACTGTCCCTGGTACTGCCAAGGTGAAGAGGAGCACATGGACCAGTTTGAGAAAAGTGAGCATCCCAGTGGGCTCTCTGCCATCCAGAACCACACTCTGGCTAATCAGGCCTAAGTTTCTCCATCTTGCACATAGCCCACTGCAGCTTCACACTTCCTGCTAGCAGACAGAAGCCTGGTAAGGGCAGGCCCCTTCCTCCTAAGGGCCTTTGTGAGGGTTGGAGGAGACCCCAGAGTGCCCGAGAGTCGGCCTAGCCATCACTGCATTTGTCACACCCATCAGCCAGACAGGGAAACTGAAGCTCCAATGGGGCAGGGACAGAGCCAAGGTCACATGCCTGGAAAAGGAGCACATACGAAGAGCGTTCCCATGTCCTACATGGCCTTCTGAGACTCCAGGACCCCAGGGAAAAGGCAGAGAGAGAAAGGTCACTGAGGGTGGGGGCTAGACACATGGGAACCCTTACCTCACAGGATCTGCAGACATATCCCAGCCTCAAGCTCAGCACCCCCAACAGACCAGGGTGGGAGCAAGTACTGCCCTTGTCCCTCTGAGGGCACCACTGCCCCTATGGTTTCAACTTGCTCATCCTTAAAAAGGTCCCAGGGCACCATGGAGTTTTGTTCAGCTATAAAAAAGGACAAAATTATGGCATTTGCTGGAAAATGGATGGAACTAGAGATCATCTTCTTAACCAAAATAAGCCAGACTAGAAAGATAAATATCATGTTCTCTCTCCCATGTGGATGTTGAACTTTAATACATATTCAGTACTAAAACATATAGGTCAGGAAAGTAGAAGAAGCCTATGTAGGGGAAGATGAGGGACTGAAGACAACGGGGAGGGGGCAAGAAGAAACGGTAATAACAGAAAAGAAAGAAAATACCACATAATCATGTATGTTGCACTTAAAGCAAAATTGGGATGTACACATATAGATAGACATACTCACAAAAAAGATATGCAAGTAGAAGGGGGAGCAACGGTGGGGAGGGTTAGGAGGAAGGGGGTCATGAGAATGTAATGGGGGAGGTGAGCATGAGCAATGTACAATGACATGCGTGTCTGGAAATGTCATAAGGAGACCCATTAAGTTGTACACTAAAAATTACCAATAAAATGAAATTACTGGAAAAAAATAAATAAAAATAAAATAAAGAGCCCAGGGGTGATGATGTCATAAATTCAAGCTCTAAAAGTCCATGGCTAATGATTCCACTATTTCCTTCCCTAAACTCAAGATGAAACACAACACTCCCTTGCTTCAAAACTTTTTGGCTGCTTGTGGCCTAATCTGAGCCTGGAATATAGGGCCTTTGCAGTCTGGGCTCCGCTAATGTCTCCAGCTGGACATTTGTTCCAAGGACTCTGAAACTCCAGCCACACTGGTTGACTTTCCTTTCCCATGTATTTTTCCATGCTCTTCCTCACCTCTCTGATTTAGTCCCTGTGACAGACAGGTCTCTTTGCCTGAAATGTTCCTCTTTGCCTCATCTTCCTTACTCTTCCTCATACTGCAAAATCTAGATTGTCACCTCCTCCATGGTGCCTGCCCTGATCTGCCAGACAGAGCAAGTTTCTTTCTCATCTGCAGTCCCTCAGATCCCACGCCTTCCTTTTCAACAGCCCTCACAGGTTATGAGAACTGATTGCATAGCGAGCATCTTGTATCCTGGCTGTTGCCTCTGCTGAGTTGAGAGTTCCTCAACAGCAGGAATTGTCTGTTCAGTAAATTATTCAACAAGTAAATTAATCTTGAAAACATCCCATGGCTCTGTCTCTCCATTTTTCTGGGTCTCCGGACAATGTGAGCCATCACAGGCTATAAAAAGGTAAGGCTGGCCTGGGGTGTGGCTCAGTGGTAGAACACTTGCCTAGCATGCACAGGGCCCTGGGTTCCATCCCTAGCACCAGGTGCTGTAAGGTCATGCCCTCTCTCTTCCCACAAGCTGTGACCAGTCAGGAACCCAGGGATGCTGTCAGCTAATTTGGCTAAAGAGGAAAGCGAGACACAGAGAAGTTAAGCATCTTTAAGGTCACATAACACCCAAATGGTAGGAGCTAAATCTCCGCTGTGGAGTTGGCCCCAGGCTGCTGGCAGCCCGCTCTTCAGATGCGGTGTGAGGTCAGGGAAGAGTGTCCCCAGCAGAGGGTGCAGTCAGAGCAAAAGTGCTAAGCTGGGAACTCAGCTGGCAAGCTGCAAGGGTGAAAGGCAGGCTAGCACATTGGAGCTGAGTGAGGAGGGACAGAGGGGCGGAAGAGGAGGTCAGAGAGCAATGAGGCCACACTGCACAGGCCTTGGAGGCCTGCTGAGAATTTGGGCTTGAATCAGAGTGAACTGGGGAGCCATTGTAGGCTCTTGAGCAGAGGAGTGGCATGATCTAACTTAAGGTTTTCTTTCTGCTTTTGAGACAAGGTCTCGCTGTGTAGCTGGCCTGTAACTCGCTATGTAGACCAGGCTGGCCTCAAACTCACATCCATCCTCCTGCCTTAGTCTCCTGAGTGCTGGGATTATAGGTGTGCACCATCATCCCTGGCTTCTGACTTAAGTTTTAAAGAGCTCTTTTCTAGCTGCAGTGTGGCGGGAACACAGACTTGGGATCGGAGGAAAGAGAGGAAGCAGGAAGACCTAGTCTAGAGGAAAGACACCAGTGGCTTGGACCAGAGTTGTGGCAGTAGAGGCAGCGGAAGGTAGTCAGCTTCTGGAGCAGAGCCACCAGGACTTCCTGACGTCGTGCAGTGAGATCTGAGCAAGAGGAGTCGTTTGACTCTGTCTGGGGCCTAAGCACATGGAGTGGTGGCGGCGTCATCTGCTAAGACAGGGGCCAAGGAGATCAGGAGTCTCCAGCCTGGATCTGGAATGCAGGAGTAAGGACAGGGTAAATGGGCAAGCCCAGTGGGAGAGCGGTGGCCATCTGAGTCAGGAGGCGGAGCTCCCGCAGGAGCTCAGGGCGTCTGTGCAAAGGAAGCGCTTGGCCAATGCCTAGCGAGCGACTGAGAGCAGTTGTTGCAACAGCAGCTGTGTGGGGCGGGACCAGGTGGCCCTGGATTTACGCTGTAAAGGATAGACAGGAGCATGAGAAACATCTCAGGCAAAGGCACAGAGGAGTAGGGAGTCCTGTAACCCCGCCCAGCCCCCCTCCTCTCCTGTCTAGATAGACACTGCCACCACCTGCTCCCTGCTCACCCCAGGTCCTTACTCTTATCCCCGGGAACACGTGCCCTCTCAATGTTGTTGTTGTTAGGTGCCACCGAGTCACTGTCGGACTCATTAGCGACCCTACGTACAACAGACGAAACACTGTTGTCATGCTTCTCTGCTACTCATAGGGTTTTCTATGGCTGATTATTTTTGGGGAGTGGGTTGCCCAGTCCTTCTCCCAAGCCTACAGCACCTGGTGTTCCCAGGCGGTCTCCCACCCAAGTACTAACCAGGCCCGACCCTGCTTATCTTCCGAGTCCTGATGGGATTGGATGCCACAAGGCTACAGCTGCAAGTGCCCCCTCAATAGTGCACAGGTATTTTGCAAAAAGCAGGGGTGTGGGAGCAAGGTGAGTCTGGGCCTGGGCAAATGCCTCAGTTTCCCCATCTGCAAAAGGATGGGCCACTGAAAGTTTTAACAAAAGCCATTGGAGTGGCTGAGCGGTTGCTCTGGGCTCCCTGTGGACCTAGGAGGGAGGACTGAAGAAAGGCCAAGTCCCGAGGACCTTTGATCCTGGGGCGCTAAGGTGAATGTCCCAGCTGACCTCAGCAAGGCAGTCCTCAGGGTTTCATTGACCTGCAGGTCTTAGGGCTGCCTTGGGGCAGCTGGGGAGAGTGGGCGTAGTGGGAAAGGGAGGGAAATGGCTCTCTGTGTTCACTTACAGCGCGGGGTGGGGGGGCCTGGGGGCAGCTGATGGCAGGAGGTGCCAGAATGCAGGACCCAAGAGAAGGACCCGGGGCAAGTGTGAGCCCACCCTGATGGACCCCAGCACTCTTCCCAGTTCCAGAAGCTCCTCCAGAGCCCACAGGCGAGCTCTTTGTTCTCTCGGAACCTCAGACTCCTCGTTTGGAAATGGTGTGATGGAGCCATTCATCACTCAGACAGAGAACTGCCCTAGAAAACAACAGCATGGGCACCTGGCAGGGTCAGATGGGGCTGAGAACAAGCAAAAATCAATAATGTGTGTGAATCTCCACACAGAGCCTGGCACAAGGTGCAATGACTCCCTGTCCTGAGCTGACTCTCAGTGGCTGTGGGAGTTACAACTCCACATTGCCACCTGTGCAGCCTGAAGAGTTCCTCCCAGGGACCTCCACTCTCGGGGGACTGGGTTCATGAGTTATGCCACAGAAATTCGGGATGAATTAGTATGAAGCAAAGTTGGACCTTATTAAGAAAAAGATAGCACATACTTAGATTTAAGTATGGGCCTTGAGAGGGAGAGAGTGAGTGACAGAAAGACAGAGACAGAGAGGTACATTAGTACCTTGTTATTGTTGTTAGGTGCCATTGAATTCACTCTGACTCATTGTGACCCTATGTACAACAGAACAAAACACTCCCCAACACTGTGCCAGGTACATGATCTTTTTTATGTTTGAGCCCATTGTTGCAGACACTGTGTCAATCCATCTATTTTAGAGTCACTGACCCACTACTCTCTCAAACATGATGTTGTTCTCCAGGGATTGGTCCCTCCTGACAACATATTCAATACATAAGATGCAGTCTAGCCATCCTTGCTTCCAAGGAGCAATCTGGTTGTACGTCTTCTAGGACAGATCTATTGATTCTTTTGTGGTTTTGTGGCTTTTGAAGTTATATTGTCCAATAGATATAGTCTCTATCTAAGTTTAAAAGTGAAAATGTTCCAAAGAATCTTCTTCTTTTTTTTTTTTTTTTTTTTTTTTTTTGGTGCTGGGGACTGAACTCAGGACCTTGTGCATATTTTACAAGTACTCTGCCACTAAGCTGCACCCTCAGCTTGTCCCGTCCCGCGGGACCCTAGTTATTCGCGGGGTTCGAGGGGGACCTGTCTGAAAAGAAATGGGTGAGAGAGAAGAACGAGACCAACCAAGTAGTTGTCAAGGTCTCACTTTATTGAAACGAAACTAGTCCTTTTAAGCTCACAGGAATGAGGAAGTAGGCGGGGGAAGAATTTTATCTCAATCAAAGGCCACAGCTGGCAGGTGGTCTGCAACCTATTGTGGTTAATTGCCGGCCATCAGTCATGCAAAAGGTCATGAGTTCTCAATAAAGAAGGGAAGCCAAGAGAGTATAGAACTCTGGTGGTCTCCGCTCCCAACATCAGCTCCTTTTTAAATGTTTTATTCTGAGACAGGGTCTTGCTAAATTACACAGGCTGCCTCTAGCCTCAAGCCTCTGATCCTCCTACATCTGCCTCTTCCTCCTGCCTCTGCCTCCTGAGCTGCTGGGATTACAGGCATGCACCACTGCACCCAGCTAAAGAATCTTTCTTTTGTAAATGAGATTACAGGGTGAACCATGAGGGCATTGTGCAGGTTTACAGATAAGAAACGTGTGCTGATGACATAAAACCTAAGTCAAAAAGGTCAACGGAATTTTGCTACACAAAGGTCACAAGGAAGTCAAGACATGTTTTAACCATAAATATGTCTTATCACCTTGTTTTTGAGATTCTCTCAGAAAAGATAATATTCTTTGCCTTACAGTGTGGCCAGCTGTGTCAAAATTCTTGACTCTCAGCCAGTGAGAGACTTAAACCAGATCCAGGGGAGTGAGGGGCTCTTTTTCTCTCTCATGTCCTCTAATTTTCCATCTTTCTATCCTGCCTCAATTTGAGAGAGCACATGGAATGGAGGTCCTCAAAGGCCTCAGAAATAGTTACAAGGGTAATAAAAACAGCCAAAATGGGTGCCAAATGCTATCCCATGTAATTACCGTTACTCTATTTTTTTGGAGAGGAGACTGATGAGTGAGATGAGAAGAGTCATGGGACTCTGAAACCTCAGCCAGCTCTCCTTGGGAGATAAACTTGGAGCCACCCTGTTGGCATCCAGGTAGGGCTGTGACCATGGAGGCCGGCTCAGGGCCTGTCTGAGAGGAGGCACCAGGTTCCTGACCTCCACCTCTCCATCCAGCAGTGCACACAGACTTCTCCAATGGCCACTAGGAAACGCCAGGGTTAATCCAATCTGAGCCTCCAGAAGGTGTACCGGATGATTCGCTTTGTTTTTAAAAAGAGAGAGTGAGGAAAAAAAAAAACCTGTTAGATCTTGTTTAGAAACTTGAACATTCTGATAATATTGGTGAAGAGTGGGAGCTGCGTCCCTTAGAAGATTCTCAGCAGAGGCAGTGATGCTAATCCAAGATGACAGCGATATCTTTTTTTAGTCCAAAAATGCAAAGAGTACAAATTGCTCTTCTGGGGTCAACCATCCTAGGGTGCAAGCTCTGGAGGCCTCCCTCGGGGGCCAGTGGGGACCAGAGATGGCTCCTTGCCAGACAGCTCCATTTCCCTGGAATTCCTTATCAGATAAGAAGGCCTCAGTGGCTCGGCTCATGCAGTCCTAGCATGCCAGAATGCCTCTCTGGGGCCGTCAGAGAGGCACTATTTGGTCCTACCTTGTCTTCTCACAATGTGGGAAACTGAGGCCCTGAGAAAGAGGTGGACGCATCCTTTCTGTCAAGCATGAGCCAGTGAATGTTTCTTGGCACCTTCACTGGGGAGCTGCTCCCTCCCACAGAGGCCACTGGGAATTCAGAAAACCTGGCTATGACTCCCTTGGGACTTGGATTTACATTCAAGTGCCCAAACATAATGTGTGGCCTGAGGCATGTTATTTAGCAACTTGGAGCCTGAGGGTTCTTGGTAAAAGGACAGTAATCGCCAAGCCCCACAGAATCTCTGGAGAATTAGGAGAGGGGACCTGGGGGTGCATCTACTCGGGTCGTTGGTTGTGTGAACTGCACAGACTCAGGGCACCTTAATGATATCTCAGAAATCAATTGGAAAGACATGGAGACAGCTCAAAGATATTTACCCAGAGATGTGAAGATGTACATCCACAAAAAGAGCTATGTGCACCTGGACGTTTATAGCAGATTCATTGATCATCTCCCGGAACAGCCCCAAAGTCTGTCAACTGGTTAAGGTATAAAGAAATTGTGGGACATTCATTAAATGAAATACTACTCAGTAATAAAAAGAACTGTTGAGGTCTGCGACAACAGGGATGAATCCAACCTGTTATGCTAAGTGAAGGGAGCCAGACACAGAAAGGCATCTGTTATATGATTCCACTTATATGACATTCTGAAAAAGCCAAAACCATAGGATCAGTAGCCAGACAAGCAGTTACCAAGGGCAGAAGTTGGGTGAGAATTGCCTGCATAAGGACACAGGGTCAACTTAGGGAGTGATGGGAATATTTTATACCACAACTGTGGTGTAGTAACATGACTGTGTGCTTGTCTGTTCATGGAACTGTATGGCATGATACATGCATCAAAAATGAACGACTTGAATGACTGTAAATTGTTGGTGGTGTTAGGTGCCATCAAGTTGGATCCGACTCATAGTGACCCTCCTAGGGTTTTCAGTGGCAGATTGTTTTGGGAATGGATTGTCACAAATTTTTACCATTTTTGTGGTGCCAGGGATCGAACCCAGGGCCTCAGAGAGTGCAGAGCAGCACTCTATCAACTGAGCTAAAATTGTAACTCACTAAGTCCAACTTGGGCTGGGATTTAGCTCAGTGGGTAGAGTGCTGCGCTGCAGTCTCTGAGGCCCGGAGTTCAATTCCCAGCACTGCAAAAATGGGAGAACAGCCTGGCAATCCACTCTCAAGGCAATTCCAAAGCACTCAGCCATTGAAAACCCTATGAGGGTCGCTATGAGTCGGATAACGACTTGACAGCACCTAACAACAACAACAAGTCCAACTTTTAAAAAAATAATAAAACAAAAATATAAAAACCTCAGCCTCACAAAAGACAGGAACTGAACCAGCTTGAGTGTTACTGTAGTCCAGCAGAGAGATGCTGCTCAGCTGGGCCACCTAACCCGAGGAGGAGTTCCCCTAGTCAAGACCTCTGCTCAGGTTAAGCTGGGTCCTCCGATTCATGACAGAAAAGAACCCCAGGACAAGTCAGAGAGTGAATCAAAGCTTATGAGTTTAGTAGTACACATGCAAGACATAGACATGACCCTCTCAAAAGAAGAAAGAGAAGACTCTTAAGTATCTTCACAACGCAGATGTGTGCATTTGGTGGCTTTACAGAGGTGTCACTAAGATGGGTTTACAGAAAGGTGTGACAAGGGCGTTGTCTAGGTGTAAAAATGGTCCCAAATCCCATTTGTGAATCTAGGTTAAACTCAGGGGTTTTACGTGCTTTGACCCTTTGTTGTTGTTGTTAGGTGTCGTCCAGTCGGGTCTGACTCATAGTAACCCTATTTTTAACAGAATGAAACACTCCCTGACACTGTGCCATGCCTGACACTATGTCAGTGCTTCTCTGCTATTCATAGGGTTTTCAATAACTGTTTCTGGATTGTTTTGGGGAGTGGGCTGCCATATCCTTCTCCCGTTTTTGCAGTGCTGAGGATTGAACCCAAGCCTCAGAGAGTGCAGAGCAGCACTCTACCAACTGAGCTAAACCCCAGGCCTGTTTTGACCCTAAGCATAGCTTCTTGCTATTTTAGCATTTTTATCATTTAAAATGTCTCTAAAAAATAATGTCTCTATTCAAGCAGTCCTCACAGCGGTTTTCTTCGTAGTTGTGTCAAAGATCTTGGTTTTCAGTTGGAGAGAGTTACTCCAGATCCCAAGGTCAGAGCCAATAGGAAAAATCTGGAAGGAGGAGAGGGTACACAGATACAAGGGAATCCAATGCCCTATAGAAGAGCATGTTTATTGAAAAAAAGTGAGGGAGAGGGAAGGAAGGGAAAAGGGGCCACCAGCAGCAGTGTCTGACAGTGGGTACTGCTGCAAGGAGATATTTGAGGTTGGGCCTTATACAGAACCTGCAAAGCCTTTGTCTTAACATTGGCAGGAAAACTCTCCTTGCAACAAGGAAGGAGGGAGTCAGGTTGGGAGACTGGAATCTGAGGAATGTTCAACCTGTCCAGTGCTGGTGATCTCTGTGATCTCAGGACCTTGGAGCTCTGTTGGTCGAGAGGCCTTTTGTCCCCTATCGGGGGAGTTCTGTCTCTGGCTGCTTCCTGCTGAGAAAAGTACAGTTGTCCCTGGGGTGGGGTGGGGGTTGAGCTAGGTATTGATGGGAGGGCTTGCTGATATGACCCCAGAGTCATTGTGAGAAAGTGGGTGACAGCCGTGGTGGAGATAAGTGCTTGTGCATGAATGAAAGAGCTCCAAAATTGAATTGTTGTTATGTTGTTAAGTGCCATCGAGTCAGTATCTGACTCATAGTCATGTACAATAGGCAAAACACTATTGTCAGTGCTTCTCTGCTAGTCATAGGGTTTTCAAGGACGGGTTGGTTTTTGGGAGTGGGTTGCTGGGTCCTTCTCCCAAGCCTACAATATCTGGCATTCCCAGGCAGTCTCCCATCCAAGTACTAACCAGGCTCAACTCTGCTTAGCTTCCAAAATCTGATGGGATCAGGATCAGTTGCCACAGTGCTACAGCTGCAGGCTGCTACAGCTATAGACAAAATTGAATTAACAGGGAGCAAACAGCAGAATGAGCCGCAGTATGATGAGGGGAGGAGTGAGGGTTAGGAGATGGCCCAGATGAGAGGGGAAGATTGGCAGCCCGGTTGAGGGGTTCCAGGGGAAAAAGGAAGAGGAGGAAGGGGGTAATAAACATTGACGATATTGTCCGACTGGAAGTCCTAGAGGGTCGCCTGGAGAAATTCATCAAACAGGAACTCCAGGAGGGTCCTTTTATTCTCATCTGGTAGAAATGAAAAGGTAGAAAGGATTTTTTTTTTTTTTTTAAGGAGAATATTTAGACACCCCCTGCTGGTATGACCTGTAATTTTATGGACATGGGTCCAGTTAAAGTGGAGGAAAAATGGGGTTTTGAGTAGGGTTTAACTTTGGTGATTGAGTGTCCTGTACTGGGAAATTCCTTGACCCCGATAACTGTAGAGGTGGTAGACCAACTGTCAAGAAGCCCTCCCAACAGAGGCTCTGGGCAGGGTGTGAGGATGCCCTTGAGGGCTTTTTGACAGGCAGGATGGGGGTGTTGTATGGGGACAAGACAGGACAGACAAGCCCATTTTTGGAGTAGTTTAGTGATGATGATTTTTAGTCCTTGAAAGTGGATAGGTTTAAGGGGTTATTGGTGCACAGTGTGAAGTAAGTAGGGTCTTTTAGTCTTATTTGCATGGGGGTGTGGTGGAAGGCAATTGAGGGACTCTCAATTTGCCAGATTATGAGGTTTAACTGGGCAAGAAAGGGTTGGTCAGAGCGGGTCAGAGGACTGTAGAAGGGATAGGGTGTTGGGTGTTGTTTCTGAGACAGAGGAAGAAAGCGATGGTGGAAAACTGGGAAATGTGGCCCTTTAAATAAGTAGTTGCCCCAAAAATCAATAGGAGATCTCTTCCCAGTTTGGGAGCCAGACATTGTGAGATGATCAGGAACAAATGTGTGAAGATCTACTTTGGATCTGGCAAGCGAGTGGAGGGGTTTTCAGAGGAGAAAAATCTTCCCTTCAACTCCCATAGTTTGGATTTGAGAAGGTATATTTTTATCTGGACAGCTGTTGAGAGAGGGGTATGTGGCCCCCACAGCCATTACTAGGGGAGCAGGTACTGGGCAGCTCTGGCTGGATACAGACATACTTTGAGAAGTTTGTAAGCATTCCTGTTTCCAATGGCCCATCTTCCCACATTGTGGACATGGCTAATTTGGAGGTCTAGGGTTAGGATATTCCTTCGCCCAATGGCCTGTGGTCCCGCATTGGAAACAGGGCCTAGATGGAGAGTGGTTACTCGATTAGCCATTAGAGTAGAGGCCAACCATTGATATTTTGCCTTATCTCTTACTTGCATATCCAGCCTAGCCTGTTCCTGTCTGTTTTTGAAAACTTTAAAGACTGCCTACATTAGTTGCCAGGTAGGTTTGAGAACCATCCTTGAATTTTTTAAATTAGGCCCTGATGTCAGGGGCTGCCCGTGGTGTGTTGTTGTTGTTAGGTACTGGAGTCGTGTCTGACTCATAGCAACCCTCAGAGGGTTTTCAATGGTTGACTGTTTCAAGATTGCCTTGGGAGTGTGTTGCCACATCCTTCTCCCACTGTGCAGTGCTGGGAATCGAACTTGGGACCTCAAAGACTGCAGAGCAGCGCTCTACCAACTGAGCTAAATCCCAGCCCACCCATGATATAAGAGAGGAGTTTAGAAAGAGGCGGCCTTCAGGAAATTCAGGGTTAAAATGGGTGTGTGTCTGAGGTGCTTAACGTGGCCATAAATTGGGCTGATTCCTGGTAAGGAGGAGGTAGAGCAGCCACAATAAATTTGATTGATTCCTGGTAAATCTCCTTTTGCTTGTCATAGTTAATTGCCTTAATGGAGGCCCTTCTTCAGCCTGCTATACTGCATATAAGCATGTGAGTCTTGTGTTCCCAATCAGCCTGACTGGCTTGATTTTCCCAGTGAGGGTCAGACCCTAGGATGCCACTTCTCTTGTAGGGCTTCGGGCATTTATGAGATGTAGCTCATTTGCATGGCTATGAGCCACCTGCCAGACTCTCTCTTCCTGGTAGCAGGGTGGTGTTTAGAATGACAAGTGCCCAGTAAGTTAGGTCATAACATTGGGTAAGTATTTTGAATTCTTTTACATAGTTAAAGGATCAGGTTGAGAAGGATCCTAACTTTGCAGAGGTTTCTAATAGATCTGACCTGGGGAAAGGAACATGAACTCTGACTGGTCCCTCCACCCCTGCTGCTTCGTGAAGTCATAACATGGTGTGTGAGGTTTCACTGCAGATACAGGTTGAGAGGTGTTCTAGAATCCCAAGGTGAAGCCCAGGTCCTGCAGAGAGTTTGGTTAGGGACTGCTGGGTGATAAGGTAACCAGGAATAGTTGGGACAGAGTTTTGTAAATCAAATGGAGGAGGTAGAGCAGCCACAGAGGGAGAGGAAGAGAGGAGGAAGACTGCCTAGGGAGGATCCTGTGAGGCTGACCTGCAGCCTGTTCCACGGTGGGAAACTGTGATCTGCAGGATCAGAAGAGAATGCAGAGTTGTCATTGGTAGGTTTATAGGGAGGCAGTTTGTGTTTGGGGGAGGGGTATAAGTGATGAGAAGATGGTAGCTAGAGCAGGTGTTATAAAGAGAGGGGAACATCGAGAGAGAGAGAGAGAGAGAGAGAGAGAGAGAGAGAGAGAGAAACTCTTGGGCATAAGGGACCTCACCTAATTTCCCATTGCAAGAAATAGAATTATCTAAATCAATTAATATATTAAAATCAAAGGTTCCATTCTCTGGCCAAATCGAATTATCATCCAGTTGGTATTGGGATCAAGTGGAATTACAGAATTGAATAATTTCTTTGGCTTAATTTCAGACTGGAGACCTACAGGCTTTAAATTAGCCAGAAAGCATCCCAAGGGCAAGTCCTTTTTGGAGGATGGCTTCATTGCTGCCATATTTAGAGGAAAGGGTAGACTAGTCCAGATGTCAGGTGTATCCAAGGCCCTGGACATCACTGAAACAGAAGGTAAATCAGGAAAGAAGTGTCCTTAATTCCTAGGTACCTCAGATCCTCCTCCCCAGAGGCCTAGAGGTTTTGGTCAGGCTTGGCACCAAGTCTTCATAACAGATACTGCATTGGCAGTATGGGTACTGAACCTATGGAACCGGGAGGGAAAGGAAATAACCAATCAAAACCAAGAGAGAAAGGAGAATGGATGAGAGCAGGGAAGCCAGATAATTAGGGGAAAAAAAAAAAAAGATTACTCATCAACTGGATGAGCCTAGCAAATTTCCCTGAGGAGATGAGAGATTATGAGCTGCTCCCATTGTGTCTGTGTAGGAGAGTTCAGGGACTCATGCCCTAAGGTAAAGCCTCACCAACCTCCCAGGTTTTGGCACCAATATGATAGGAAAAATCTGAGAAGAAGAGAGGGTACACAGACATGAGGGCATCCAGTGACCGGTAGAACATGTTTATTAGGGGAAAGTAAGGGAAAGAAGCCTACAGCCATAGCCTTGTGGCATCCGTTCCTGTCAGATCTCAGAAGCTAAGCAGGGTCGGGCCTGGCTAGTACTTGGATGGGAGACCACCAGGAAACACCAGGTACTGTAGGCTTCGGAGATGGACCTGGCAGCCCATTCCCAAAAATCAGTCTGTCATTGAAAACCCTATGAACAGCAGAGAAGCACTGACAACAGTGTTTCCCCTGTCATATGCAGGGTTGCTATGAGTCGGATACCGACTCGACGGCACCTAACAACAACAAGGGAAAGAAGGAAAAAGGGATCAGCAGCAACAGTGTCGGAAGGCGAATGCTGCTGAAAAAAGCTATTTGAGGTTGGTGCTTATATAGAACTGGTAAAAACCTTTGTCTTAACATTGATGGGAAAAGTCTTGCAAGAAGGGAGGAGGGAATAAATTTGGGAAACTGGAATCTGAGGAATGTTTGACCTGTACGGTGCTGGTGATCTCTGTGATCTCAAGACTTTGGAGCTCTGTCAAAGGAGTGGTCCTTTGTCCCCTCAAAAGTTCTTTCCTTTTGCATGTTCCCCCAGATTTCCCCATTTTTCTATCCAGCCTCACTAGGAAGGCACTCACAAGTTCCAAATGTTATGTAGAACTTTTTTTTTTCTTTTTGCGGTACTGGGGGTTGAACCCAGGGTCTCGTGCCTGCATGCTTAGCAAGTGCTGGACCACTGAGCTGTGCCCCCAACCCTTTTTTTTTTTTTTTTTTTTGAGACAGGGTCTCCCTAAATTACGCTGACTGCCTCTGGTCTTGAACTTGCGATCCTCCCACCTCCGCCTCCCAAGCTGCTGGGATTACAGGCGTGTGCCACCGCACCCAGCATTTAGAACTTGTTTTAGAGTTGTAAGAGTCAAAGTCCCAGGACAGCATCTGGTCGGCTGAGTTTGGGCTCCAGGGAAGGCCCTTAACTAGAATTGGGTAAGGCTACTTGGTTGACACCCCAGGAGCCTGTAGAAAAGAGCAGACACCAAGAAGCAAAGCCGAGGGCCAGCTGTGTCTGCCTAGACTGCGCCATCAACTGTAGATGCCTGTCTGTGCATCTGAGCCCTGCCCTCCTGGGCATGAGCCACACTTTCAATCCCTGGGACAGGGGAGGTGGTGGCTGCAGCACATCCTGAATGTGAAGGTCAGGTTCACCCTGACTGAGTCAAGCTGAGTGCTGCTTCAGGAGTGTAAATACTTGTTTCAGACAGACACCACTGCAGTGGCTCATCAGACAAGCAGCAGAAAGGAGTCGTCAGTCCAGCCAGCATGGCTTCGGATTAGTTGGTGGAGCTCAACCACTGCCCTTGAGGGCCATTTATTTCCATGAAAGAAACTGTGTCTTATTGACTGAATTGGGTGTGTCTGGCAGACACTGCTCTGACTCAGCCTGAGGGGATGGATATAGAGAAGTGCTGCAGAATCTGGGGTATGTGACTCCTACCACCCTGGCAGCCCCACAAGGGTTTGGGAGCTTGGTCTGATACTAATACCAGGTTTAACCGCCCTTGTGTGACATTCTAGCACTATTAGTTCTAAGAATGGTCTTTAATGTCTCTGCTCCTCCTCTTCCAGGCTGTGTGACCTTGGACAATTCATTTCACCTCTCTGAACCTTCATTTACACAAAGTGAAACATTTCAGGCACTTTCTAGGATTTCAGCCTGGGGAGGTGGGCTGGTCCAGAAGCAGTGTAAGACATAAACAGGGTTGTAGAGTACATGGAAACTCAGTGTACAGTCCTCAAACTTGCACATTTCAGATGTGGAAACTTTCATGAATCTTCTTTTTATTTGTATTCTCTGCTTGTGTGGTTGCTTTTGTGAGTCTATGTCAATATTGACAGATGTGGTCTCTGGGTCGATTGGAATTTTTTGGCAAATTTACTTTTTTAAAAAATCTCTAACTATATTTCTTTTTCTTAATCTCTGACTATATTTTTCTTTTCTTTTTAAATCTCTATTTTTTTCTATGCACTTTGCCAGAGTATCTTTATTTTGGAGCATTTCCATTTTTGTGAAAGCTCAATTATAAATGTAAAACAGAGCACAAGGAGTGGCTCAGGCCTGTGATCTCAGTGATTTAGGAAGTGGAGGCAGTAGGATCCCAAGTACGAGACTAGAGGCAGTCTGCGTAATTTAGTGAGACCCTGTCTCAAAATAAAAAGTAAAAAAAAAAAAAACTGGGCTGGAGATAGAGCTCAGTGGTATAGCACTTGCAAAGCATGCAAGGGCGAGGCCCTGGGTTTAACCTCCTGGTACCACGAAAAAAAAAAAAGTAAAACAAGTTGTACTTAAAAAAAAATTGATCTTTAATTATCTAAGCAATACATAAAAATCATTTCTCCACTGAAATATGTTCTTGCCTACCAGAGAATACTGAAACCACCTTTAATTGCTACTACTAGCCCTACAATCATGGCCACCAGCGTTTCTGCCCCCGTCAGCAACTTGGAGTGGATTTTCGCAAACCCTCTCTATGTTTACACTTACACAGGGTGCATATGTTTACCTGTCTGCTCCCAGAGAGGTTGAACAGTCTTGTGGAATCTTACCCACATCATGTCCTGTAATTTGCTTCCTTCACTCAACACTGTAACTTGGAATTCTTTCTGGGTACATACGCAGAGACTACCTCTTCTTTTTCTTCCTCCTCCTCCTCTTCCTCCTCCTCTTCTTCTTTTTAATTTCCTGTGTGGTGCTGGGGATTGGACCCAGGGCCTGGAGCATGCTAGGCAAGAGCTCTCCCACTGAGCTACACCTCTAGTGCTGCCTCTTTCTTTTTAAACTGCTGAATAATACTGCCAGGCATGACTTATTTACCCATCCCCCTGGGCAAAGTGTCATGGGCACATTGGTTGTGGCTGGTTTTTGCCATGACAAAAAATGCTGTAAAGATCCCTTCTGGGGATTGCAAGGCTGGGGCGCTACTTGGCCTTTGGCAAAAAAGAAAGAAGAAAGAAAGAAAGGAGAAGGAAAGAAAGACGGGGGAAGGGAGGGAGGGAGGACGGGAGGAAGGAAAAAGAGAAAAACACCTTCCTGGACCCATATGCAAGGATTTTTTTAAAATTTGAGAACAGAACAATGTTTGCAAAGGCTTCCAGAGTTTTATTCCTGGCTTTTTGCTTTTGTCTTTAATCAATCACCATTTTTTAAAATATCATATTATTGAGATATTATCCATATACCATAAAAGTCATCCAATTAGGGTGGTTTTCAGTATATTCAGATTTGAGCAACCATCCACACAACGTATTTTCCTAATACTTTCTTCACCCCAAGAAAAATCTCACATTCATTACAGTCTCTCCTCCTTCTTCTCAGGTCCTGGCAGCCAGTAGCCACTGCTGTCCTATTTCTGCAGACCTGCCCACCCATCATTGAAACGGAATTGTAGATGTGGTTGTCTGCAGTGGGTCCCTGTCCCTCAGCACCGAGGTTCTGAGCTTCCTTCTCATTGTATCCTGAGTCATCACTCCAACCCTGGTTAGTGCCGACAGCCACCTACCTTTTCTGAGTGCTTACTGCCTACGGAGTGGGGTGTGATCCACACAAAAGCCTGTGAGGGTGGCATTGTTATTACCACCTCCATCTAACAGATGAGGAAACTGAGCCTGGAGCAGTGCTGCGCCCCTGCCAAGATCACACAGGAAAGTGAATGGCTGAGCTGGACACACACCCAGGTCTGCTGAGCTCCCAAACCCGTGTCCTTGGAGCTGAGCTCTGCTGCTGCTCAAAGAGGGGAGTGGAAACCACCCTGTATCCCCAGGTGCAGGGCAGAGTCCCTGTGCTCACACAACAGCTCTGGGTCACCACCATGATCATCGACATTTGCCTCAGGAGGCTGGGCAGAGCAAGCAGGGATGTTTCCCCTAAATGGCCCTGGATGTCAGCAAGGTCAGCTCTCCCAGACTGGCCTTTTCAGCCTTTCTAACATCTCCACCCCTGCTCTCTGGCCTCTCCACTCTAAAGTTTCCTCTCCCTCCTGGTGCAAAGGTCTTCAATCTTTTGGGGTTGTCCTAGCCAATGACCATCTTTGTTGGGATTATTTGCCAAGTAAGGGATGAGTAGCTGTGAATAAATGTCCTGTGAATAAAGCAAAGATCCCTCCTGGAATGGTCAGAAGTCTGCTTCCCAAACCCTGAACCTCTGCAGTCCTGGGGCATCTGCATTGCTAAGAAGTGGGACAAAAGAGGTTGACCTCTTCAGAGACAGAGAGCAGAATGTGGCTGCCAGAGGCAAGGGAGGGGTGGGGAGTGGCTAACAGGGACAGGGGGCAGCAGTTGGGAGCAATGACCACTAGTGCTCCATAGCATTGGAAGCTGGCTATGGCTGACCCTTAATTGACTATTTAGAAAAAGTTAATAGAGGAGATTTTGAATGTTCCCAGCACAAAGATGTGATAGATGCCTGAGGTGATGGAAATGCCAATTGCCCTGATCTGATCACTGCACATTGTATACAAGTCCTGAAATGCCACATCATTCCCCATAAACACTTGGAGCTACCACGAAAATGTATACACCTTGGAAGAGATGTGATATTATCGACATATTACCTTTCAAAGTTGAATTGAATTTCTGTATCAATGTGTAGTATGATCTTCGCCCCACAGATGGCATTAATCAAGCGAATACTAGAGCCACCACTAGACAGGCAGAGAATGAGAAGATCATGGCAGAAGCACGATTGTCATTCGAGGAGTGCAAGACCATTTTGAGGCAGTATTTGAAATTCATGAGCACTGTGGAAGGACAATGACAGTGGAGGTGTGAGTGTGCAACAGGACCTCCAACCCACCCAACAATCGCATGCATTCGTGATCCGTGATGCATGGTATTGTACACAGCATGCACAAGGGAAGATCCAGGTGGGCTCGTGCAGCATCGAGTCCTGCCTCTGCTATGGTCACCACCCAGAGTGCCTCTTGCAATTGCAGAAGTCAGTAGTGACTTGTATTCATCTTTTGTTGTTGGTATATATTGGGCATTACAACTTCAATACAGCTTTTTCCTTTCTTAAAATGAGTATGTATTTTTTGGTACTTTCTATGTGGATGAATATTATATGTCAGTTAAAAGTTACTATGTAGAGCCTGGTGTGATGGTGCACACCTGTAATCCCAGCACTTGGGAGGCTGAGGCAGGATGATTGATGTGTTCAAGGCAAGCCTGTTCTACATCAGGAGTTCCAGGCCAGCCTGGTCTCACTATGTAGAAACCGAACCAAACTCACTATGTAACAACCAAGCTTACCATGTACCAACCAAACCAAACCAAACCAAACCCAACAAAAAGTTATTATGTAAAGGACACATGCCTGTAATCTCAGTGCTTCAGGAGGCTGAGGCAGGAGGATCACAAATTCAAGGCCAGAGGCAGCCTGTATAATTTAGCAAGACCCTGTATCAAAACAAAAAAGGAAAAATGAGGTGGAGATGCATCCCAGTGGTAGAGTGTTTGCAAAGTATGCTCAAGGCCCTGGGTTCAACCCTGAAATACCACCCCCAAAAAAGTTACTATGTGCCACATTACAACAGTAACAACAGTAACAAAATCAGCTTCTGCTCTTGGAGGAACTTTCTCCCTCTCTGAGCTCCTCTGGAGCCCAGCAGGTGGGGTGGGTGGGTATTGAGTTCCTGCTTAAAGAAGATAAGCCTGCAGCCAGAGAGAAGGACCAGGGGTGGAGCCAGGGGCTGGGGGCCCCAGGCCAGCCCTGCCACACTGACTAACCACTGGTTCCCCCATTCAGCTTCTTCTAGCTGGCTCCCTATTCTAACACAGGATGGTGCAAATTAAATGAAAACAGTTTCTCAAATTTCAAAACAGGGAGAGGTACAGGGCCAGAGCTCCCTTTCTAGTGTTCTGAGGCCCCACCTAGCTGCGCTGTCTTGCTGTGTGACCTGGGAAAAGTTGTTTGCCCCCTGGAGGCTCAACAGTGAGTCTTCCTCTTCTGCTACCCAAACATTCCTAGACCCAGATATGCCCCTGCTTCATGGCCCTGTGGCCATCCTGGAATTGTAAGTGTGATTGGAGGGCACGATGGGCCCAGACCAGTCATCTGCATGGTGACAAAGAGGGTTGAGAAAGGCCCCAGCATCTGTCGTCCTGGCTCCTACTCCTACAGAGGCAACAGGCACCATAAATCCTGTCCATAAGGCTCCCAGAGCCTGGCCTGGGTCATTTATTCATTCAGTGAGCATTCACTGAGCAGCCAAGAAGAGCCAGGAGTGTGGAGGAAGACAGAGAGACACAAATGTTCGTCTTTACACAAGGCCACCTGGGCCTGTGTCCTGGAGGTTCTGGGGCCAAGGGAGCATGGGGGGCATCTTACCTCGGCCACTAGGCAGTGGGGGTGGGGGGATGGGGGATTCTGGACAGGCTGAGAGCCTGGGTGGACTGTGACAGGTGACAGGAGGGCACCCCACAGTAGGCCCAGCTGTGGACTGTGGGAGGATGGATATGTGGGAGGCTTGAAGGCTCACAGGTGGGGCTGCCATGGGAGGCCAAGCAGGTGCAGCCCTGCAGGGTCTTAGTGCCAGGCCACAGCTCCAGCTGCTCCCTGAGGGGGCTTGGGCAGAGTGTGTGTGGGGGTGCAGACATGCTGTGGAAGGCCCCTGGGCCACGTGCTCTCCCATTTCACCACAGCCCACTGAGGTAGGGAGGACATGGATGCTGCAGGGAGGTAAAAGAAAGTGCCCATCTGAGCCCACCAAGCTCAGGAGCACCACTGGGGGAGGGCTGGAGGGGGGAGAGTGGTCGCACTTGTGGGTGACAAGATGACCAGGTCAATGTCTCTACCAGCAAGATGGACACGCCAGTGGCCTCCCCATCAGAACCCACTCTCCGCCTCCACCCTGGACACCCAGATCCTGCCCTGGATATACCACCCTCTCCAAGGGCCTTACAGGTGCGACCTGCCCCTGACATTTCCCCAAGTGCTCTGTGCTACCAGCCCTACCGCACCCTATCACACCTCGGAAGTCACCCCGCCCACCCTGGGCTCCTCAGGCCAGACACTGCTCACTGTTAGTCACCAGCTAGTAGGAAAGTCAAGGTCTCCGAGTGGGCTGTCCTGGCCCCACCCACTGCTACACAACCCTCCCACTCCAGCTGCCTGGGGCAGCTCTGACCTGGGGGCCCTCATTCTTTGGGAATAGCAGAGCTGAGCCAAGGTCTGGGAGCTCGGTCATGCTATGTGACCTTGGGCAGTTCACCTAGCCTCTCTAGACAATAATCTCCTTCGTTTTCTTCCCTTCCTTTCATCTTTCTATTTTTCCTTACATTCTCTCTCACTCGTCTCTCCATCTTTCACACCCCAAACACATGTTGAGCACCCAAGTCACACCTCACGCCCTGGGACCTTTGCGTTCACCTTGAGACCTGAAAATCCTTACAGAAGTAAGAGTGCAAATCTCTCTAATGGTGAGATTCACAGTATAAGTGATCCCAGGTCCACGGCTTCCTTGGCAGGCAGACAGCACTTCTGGGGACCCCCATGCAAGTAGTCTACATTGTCTGCAGCTTATTTCACCTCCACACAGGAGTCTCCCTCTTTTTATGGGGGAAGGGGACATACTGGCTCTTGAAGACATCATCATAAAGAAGTTTTAGGTGGCATTTACTGAGCATTTACTATGTGGCCAGCACTGTAAAACATTTGCTCTAACCCCCAGAGCTGGGGATTCATTTTACCCTCTTTACAGAGGGGGAAGTGCAGCTCAGAGGGGCCTAGTAACTTGCCTACTGTCACACAGCCAAGAGTGACCTCAGTCATAGCAGCCTACTCTAACCATTGCAGGGGACAATGAAGGGTTCGTCAGGACACTGTCCAAGGACCTTGAGCCCAGTCCCCATTTCCGGGCCTCACCAAAACAGTTCTGAATGCTTACAGAGGTAAGACAAGGCAGGGCCCCCCAGTCCTTCTGAACAGATGGGGAAAGTGGGACCCTGAGTAAGGCAAGGGACCTTGGTTACCAGGATGGAACTCAGGTCTTTGTGCTGAGTGTGGGCTCTGGCCTCTGCCTGCCACCTTCTCAGAGGCCAGTCCTGACCTAACTGGCCCCTTCCTGGGATTTCTCAAGGCCCCAAGTCACACAGGCTCCCACGGTTCTGTAGAAAGAGGCAGAGGAAGGAAGTGGCAAGCAGATGGGGTCCAGGGAAGGTCTGCGGTTTCAGGCTGAGCCCCACGCTGGGCACTGGGGTTAACCTGATGGGAATTTCTCTCACAGCAGCTTCTCCACGCCCGTGAGTGCCAGCTGTTTGCTGGCTGCTGCTCCAAGTTCTTTCCATGCATGGCCTCACTCAGTCCTCATCTGCACCTAGCCCAGTGGATACAATGATTGGCCCCATTGTACAGATGAGGAAACTGAGGCTCAGAGGTTGATACCCTTTAGACTATCTGGTGCCAAAGCCAATGTAAACCCAGGCCCAGCTGCCACACTGCTGTGTGAGGTGGACTAGGGCCAGGCCAGCAGGAGGAGGGAAAACCACAATAATAACAGAGCCGCTACCCATGACAAGTCTCGGCCATCCTCCAAATCAGCCATTGTGGGTCTGGGCCTGGGGCAGGTACCACTCCAGGCAGCATAGTAGGAAGAGTGGAAACACTCGTGCGGATTTCGGTCCCTCCGAGCTGCCTGGGTGGGCCTTACAAAAGAAAAGCAGCACACGGTCCAGGGAAGGACGTGTGCTCTTCAAATGGAAAAGAGCAAACAAGGGCAAACTCAGTCCTTCAGAGTCGGGCAGGGCCGATGGTTGTAAAAACACACAGCCTTCCTTCTGCAAACATGACTGTCTCCGTGGGAGATCCCCGTCCCTCTGGACCAGGGGTGGGGACGCTCAGTATTGCTGTGCCAAGGCTCAGGGACCCTGGGTGTCACCCACTCATCACATACAAACAGGGGCCCAGTCGCAGCCATTTTCACTGGATCCCACCCAGGCCTGCAAGGGAAGGATTCCCTCTCCCCAGCTGCAGAGCAGGGAATTGAGGCCTGCAGAGGCAAATGACCACCCAGCTGTGGAGCATAGAGTGGGAACTCAGAACCATAGTCTTTTGACTGACGGCCACTCTGTTGCTGTCTCCTCTGAGCCTTCACCAGGTGTGAGGAGTGGTTTTAGCAGCATCTGTAAACTGAGGCAACTCCAGGGCCTGCCTGAGGGGTGTTTTGCAGGTCAGCAAGGCTGGACCTGTTTGTGGGTTTGTTACCTAAGATCCCAGGCAGAGTTCCTTTGACTGGAGACAAACATCCACTCAGGCAGCACAGGTGATTCCCTGTGCCATGTGTCACACAGGAGTGCAGCCTGGGACCAGCTCTGCAGCCCAAATCCATCCACCGTGTAAAACTGGCTCCGGAAAAGGCCTCTGGGAGACCTGTGGGCCTCCGTCTCTCCAAGGAGCCTCCCCCTCAGTCCTCACAGTGGCTAAGGAAGCATAGCAGGCTGGGCACAGAGGAACTCAGATGGGAGGCAGCCCCCAGGGGGCCAGGGGCCAGGGTCAGAGGCTGAGGCCCTGGGAGAAGGGACTTACTCCTTTCTGGCTCACAGTGGGCCTTTCAGCAAGGCCAGAGGATAGACAGATGGAGGGAGGAAGGGGTGAGTGTGGCGGGGGAGGGAGGGATGAGTGGGTGGGCAGGTGATGGGGAGTGGATGGGTGGGAAAGGTGCTGAGGGGCGGAGGAAGGCTGAGGGGGGGTGGGCTGGGTCTGCTGCAGGCAGGGGTGTCAGCATGTCTGTCTGCGGGGTGGGTCTGCATGTCTGCACCTGCGCATCCCTGCCTACAGGATGTCTGTGAGTCTGGGCATCTGGACACCTGCTTATCTGTTTGTCTGAGGCTGTGTGTAGCTCTTCGTGGGAATCTATCTGTGTCAGGTTGTTTCTATGTCCTGGCGGGTCTCTGAGATTCCAGTCTGATTTTTTGTCCTTGTCACTGTGGCTGTGTGTCTCATATCACATGTCCAGGTGTCTCTGATTGAGTGCCTGTGTCTGCTCCCTGTATCTATGCCTGTGTGACCTATGAGTCCAGGTCCGTGTGCCCACGTGTAGTGCTAGTTCTGTCCGCAGTGCTGTGTGTCTGATCTGAGTGTGTGTGTGTGTGTGTGTGTGTGTGTGTCTGCGTCCAGGAGTCTCTGTTACCCAAAGTTCGCCTGTGTCCAGGTGTGTCCCTGGCCAGGCCTCGTCGCGACCTCGCTGTCCCAGCCCAGGGTCCTGTCAGACCGCCAGGGGGCGCCCTCGCCCACCGCGCACTCCCTAGGGCTCGGGTCCCCAGGGCCGCATGGGAGGCAGCCCGGCTCTGGGTGGCCTCTCCCTCCCCCGCCTTCCCCGCCAGCCCCGCCCCGGCCCGCCCCATAGCGGGCTATAAGTCAGCCCCGCGCTTTGCCCAGCAGCGCCCGCACCGGTGTCAGCGATTGGGGGGGGTCCTGTCTAGCGTCCAGAGGAGCCGCCACCAGCCCAACCATGGCAGAGGGTGAGTTTCAGAGTTCCCCCGCCGCTGTCTGGCCGGGGCTCTGGTCTCTGTAGCAAGGGAAAGGGACTCAGACCCGAAGCGTCTGATTTGCAGAGCACCAGGTGGGCTGGGTGAGAGGAGCATGGCTCCCAGGTCTGGCATTGTTGGGGCCTCAGTTTCCCCATCCCCAGGACACGATCGTTAACCCGGGATCCCCTGGAACATGAAGGGGTGTTAGGATAGGACCTGGTAGAGTCCTATCCTGGCCGACCACTGTCGCTTTTCCTCTGGCAGTGGGTGGGAGCTGGGTGCCTGCCGTGGGCCAGTGGTGTGAAGCTGTTCAGAGGTGCTGGCCTACCTCCAGAACCTCTCCCTTTGCTTGGTCCCCTCCAGGCAGGAAGGGGTGCGCATGCGCCCTTGGGGTGCAAGGCAATTCTGGCTGATTCCTTAGCCCAAAGGCAGAGGGAAAGTTCCAGCATCTTCCCCTGAGGGAGTGGGCTGAGGCCAGCTATGTTGCTCTAGGCTCCCACCTGCTCTGATGTTCTGCAGCCCCAGCCCTTGGCCACACGGTCTCAGTTTCCCCTGCTTTAAACTATGGACAATAGTGCCAGCCCTTAGTCCACCTGTGACAGCGAGGGGGGGCACTGAGGGGGTGGGGCTCTGAGAAGGGGCCCCTATGAGTGCATGCACACATACAGCAAGGTGCAATCTTAGGTCGCAGGTGGGAACTTCCATGCAGGAGCGTGCCCCTGCACTAATGCTGCGGGACCAGAATTCCAGCTGGCTGGTGGGCCAAGTGCATTGGCGGGTGGGTGGGTTCTTCAGGCATGGCGACCCCAGGAGAGGGGTGTGGACACAGGGGACATGGATAGGTCCGTGGAGTGACGGAGCAGGACTGCAGCAGAGAACCATGGGCCTGCCTGCCCTGCTGTGTTGTTATGCCACCTGCTTCTCAGGGACCCAACTCCCCCAACACGCGGTGAGGCATCACCTAGGTGATGTCCCAAATGCAGCTTCTTGGCCCTGTCCCCCAAAGTAGGGATCTGTGGGGCTGGAGGACCCTGGAGGTGCTGCTTATGATGAGGCCCAGTTGCATTGCCACAGTGGCTGCTCCCAGAGGCAGCCTGGCTGGCATGGAAGATGGGGTCCTGTCTCAGACCAGAAGTCCTGTCACTCCTCTGGTTCTAGACCCCAGGTGGACAAACCTTTGGAGCAGGAAATGCAGGGCTTAGAAAGGGCCTGGCCATCCCAAAGCTCTGAGCTCTTTGCTTCCTGGGTGGGAAGCAAAGTGGAAGGATCCAGAGAGCATTTCCTTGCCCCAGAGGCCAGGTCTCCTGCCGTGGGGCTGACTCCCTGCTGCTGCAGACCCACAGGACTGTCTCCTCCCTGGCTGAGAACAACCCAGAAGGGAGGGGCAGCTGGGCAGCCAGCTTGGAGCTGTAGTGAGCTGGCACCAGGGCAGGCTCCAGGATCGTACAGCCCTGATTCAAACCCCAAAGCAGCCCCTGTTATGAGGCCTGGGACCACACAGCGTCCCCCTCTGCCAGATGGGGCTGGGATGGTGCCTGTGTGAGAGGAGGCAATGTGGGGATTGAGTTGAGCTGGTCCAGGTGGAAGGCTTGGACAGTCACTGGGCACTTGGTTTGCCCTCACTTTGGGAATGGTCCCTGGCAGGGGGCAAAAGACTCCAACTGGATGGCATTAGGCAAGACCCTGCCTGGACCTTGGCCTCCTCTGGCCCCACAGCTCTGAGAGTCTACCCTGCCCACTCCTCCCACCCCAAAAGCTCCCCAGGCTTGGCCCAGTGTGTATGAAGATGCCATGTCCCTCAGACCCCACCCACCTGTCACCTTGTGCCTGCTCTGGTCCTCAGCTCCCTCTGAAAGTATACATAGAACTTTCCCATATCACATGCCTGCTCTGGTTTAGGCTGGGAAAGAGTACTCCAAAGTGCTCTTCTAGACCTCACAGCAGCCCTTTGAGGCTTCAGAAAAGGAGGCACAGAGAGGGAGGATCACTTGATCAGGATCACACAGCAGCACAGAAGAACCAAAACCTAGCTCAAGAGTCTAAAACTTCTTTCATTTTTCAACTTCTTATTTTTAAACTTCTTAATATACATAAGAGGAGAGAGAATAGTATCATGAGTCTCTGTTCTCACCATCCAACCCTCTCCTGCCACCAGCCCCTTCCCGTTATTTGGATGCAAAAGTACATTGTATTGTGCCATCTGTAAATATTCTAAATGTATCTTTAAAGGATAAGGACTGTCCTGTGGAGATATAAACAAATTAGCCAAACTCCTTGACATTACTCTTATTTCATCACTGTGCAAATGTCCTGTTATCTCATATGCATACTGAATGGTTTTAAATAGTATTATAAAATCACAATAACTGCACACATCACAATGGGTGGCAATGTCTCTTTGGTTTCTCTTTAGAAGATCTTCTTTCAAGCTCTTTTTACTGTTTTCAACCCCCACTTTTTTTGTTGTTTTGTTTTGTTTTTGGTTAAAGAAACCAGATCCTTTGCCTATTGTCTCCCAGAGTTTGAATTTTCTTGGCAGTGTCCTGGTTTCTGTGTTTCGCCGGATCCTCAGACCAGCACATTTCCTGTAAATTCAAAGTTGGAGCTGGTAGCAAATTCCTTGTAACTCCTGCCCCATTTAAACCAAAGACCCCTTGGTGGCTGTGGACCGACTCATAACAACCCTATGAGGTGGACCCTGCTGTGCCCCACCTGGGGACAGATGAGGAAACTGAGGCCCAGCAAAACTGAATTGCTGGAAGTCATCCACTGGGAAGTGGCAGAGCTTTCTCCCATGTTTGGCACAACTCTGTGATGAGAAGACTTGGGGACATTTGCCCCCTGCCAGCACCGTGTGACCGTAGGGGCCAGGGGGTGGAAAGGGACAGGGCTGTGCTTTGTGGGGAATGAGGATCACTGTGGCCCGGAGAGGTCTGGCTCCCTGGAGGCCCCAGGGACCCCTGTATCCAGGGAGTGTGGGCATATGGCTGGGGTCCCAGCCTGCCGAGATGCTGCCATGGCTCCTGCATCTCTTGCTGTCTCCATTTCCACAGAGCTGATCCTGGAGAGATGTGACTTGGAGCTGGAGGTCAACGGCCGTGACCACCACACAGCTGACCTGTGCCGGGAGAGGCTGGTGGTGCGTCGGGGCCAGCCCTTCTGGCTGACGCTGTACTTCGAGGGTCGCGGCTATGAGGCCAGTGTGGACAGCCTCACCTTCAGCGCCGTGACCGGTGGGTAACTGTGACCTCTCCTTCCCCTCCTTCCCCCAACCTGTTGTCCCAGGAGTCTTGTCTCCTGTCCCCTGACAGACACGAGACAGAGGACTTCACACCTCTGTTCCCCCTAGGAAAATTTCAGCTGTCAATAGCCCATTTCCCAGATACGGCAACTGAGGCCCAGGAAGTGAGAAGGAGCTGTCACCCCAGGCCTTATACCGCAGTCCGTGCTCCTAGACATCTGGGTCCTGCAAACCCATTATCACCAGCAGTGGGGTCAATTTCCTGCTATGAGGGTCCAGCAAGAGCCTGATCACTCTTTTCCACACCAAAACAAGTTTCCAGTCTCTTCCCAACACTGCTTCCCAGAATCCACACAACCCCACCGGGCCTCTGGGATCAGGTCCAAATCAGGTCTGAGTGGTGGATAAGGAGTCCAGCTGGCTGCATGGGCTGGGCTGCCTACCTGCTGTGTGACATTGGGGAAATCACCTAGCCCCTCTGAGCCTGAGTTTCATTATTTGAACAACATCGGCACTGGAAAGCTCAGTGGGAAGAGCCTGACCTGTAGGTGTAGGTGGTTTTTGCTTGTCTCGCTGCAGGGGCTCCAGGGATGGGGGCAGGAATGCTGAGCCCCAGGCAGCCGATCCCCAGATGCCCCATATTGAACCGCTTTTGTTGACTGTTCCTAAGAAAGTGGCCTGGAATGCCAAATCAGTTGGTGTGGCTTCTGGGGAGAACCACTCCCTTGGGGTCAGTGAGGGGCCACCTGGCTAGGACTGTAGCCCAAGGACGTAAAAGCTTAGGTCTGTCTGAGGTCTTTGGGGGCAGAGAGAGCAGCAAACAGGAGCTGTCATTTCCTGGCTGAGGCGCCTGTTACCTGAGAGGCCGTTTGATAAAAGCTTATCGTGGAGCCAGCAGCCTGCCAGGATGTCCCCTCATCCCTTTCCTCCTGCCTCTCCCCTCTAGTCACAGGCACAGCCATGACCCAGGAGCACCCCCACACCGGTGCATTTCCCAACAGCCAAGGGGCCCAGCAAGTCTCCTGCCCTCTAGCCTCAGTTCCCCATCTGCAAAGTGGAGCATCAGGGTACATGCCAGCTAGGGGCTGAGTGGGGCACCCTGAGGAGAGTTATCCTGAGGATGGTGAAAAACCACAGTGTCTTTGGAGCGCTTGCTGTGTGTGTACACTCACCCTGAATCTTCCCAGCTGGAGGCATCCAGGGCCCCCATTTGCCGATGGAAAACTGAGGCTTGGAAAGGTCAAGTCACTTGCCCAGGTGGGTCACACAGTGGTTAGGGACACAGCAGGATTCAAACACAGACTCCACTGTGAGTTGAGGCTTTCTGCCATTGACCCCCAGCAGGCATATTCACATGTCCACCCCGGTGTCTGGCAGACCTTGGAGTATTCTGTGAGATGGAGTGGTATGGGAGCTCCCCTCCAGCCTTACCACTGTGGCATCTGATCCTGTCTGATCTCTGAAGCTAAGCAGGATCAGGCCTGGTTAGTCCTTGAATGGGAGATTGCCTGGGAACACCAGGTGCTGTAGGCTTGGGAGACAGACATGGGAGCCCACACCCAAAACAATCAGTGGTTGAAAACCCTATGAATAGCAGAGAGGCTCTGACATAGTGCAGGGCTCCGCACAGAATCGGGGAGTGCTTCATTCTGCTGTACATAGAGTCTCTACGAGTCAGACACAACTCGACGACACCTAACGACAACATCAACAACCAGGGGAGCTCCGAGCCAGTACTCTGGTGATCTCCCATCGTCTGGTTCCTTCTTTCCCTCCCCAGACACCCCCTTTCCTCTTTTTCCTTCTCCATTTGTCTGGGCAGCATGGTAGCAGGTACTTAGGGCCCCAACTTCGGTGTTGGGAGAGGACAACTGACCTTCCCGGCCCAGCAGCTAATCTCTGTTTTCCAGTCTCCACCGACTTGTCTCAGACCAGAGCTGACGTGCCCTGGTCACCTCCACAGCCTCTGTGGGCAGCTGTGTCCACCAGGCCAAGACCCTCCTGGGGGCAGGGGAGGCCTGAAGGACAATACCAGGAAGCCGGGCCCCCACCTCCAGGCCTGGCTTGGGTCGGTGTCCAGCCCAGGGCTGTCTGGGGACCCTGCTCCTCTGTGTTGGAACATTTTAGATAGTGATCAGCCTGTCTTACCTCAGGGAAACTGAGGCCCAGGGAAGAAAGACAGAGGGTCAAGATCATTCAGCAAAGGGAGTGTGTGACCCCACCCCAGCTGAGCCTAGACAATTGGGGCTGACAGGCTCTGTTCTGAGGCACAGACCACACTGGACAGAGGTCACCTTGTTGAAGGGAGAAAGCTCGGAGTCCCTCCAGCGGGTGGGGTAAGGTCACAACCCCATGGGGTAAAGGGAAGCCTTGTTAGGCTAATTGAAGGCCTTACTCCGGAAGCCTTGCCCACCCCACCCCAGCCACCACCGTGATCTGGGAGAGGGCCAGGACCCCTTGGCCCCAGGAGTCGTTTGGGCTGGAGGGGTTCCACCCAGAGTCCCACAGAGAACCGCAGCCAAGGAATTTGCAAAGCCAGTTTGCGTGAGCAGCAGGGGAACCAGGGGACAGCTTGTCCTCATCCCCCAGGAGGGCCTCTCGGAAGAAAGGGGTGTGTGTGCGTGTGTGCGAGGATGTGCGCACATGCCTCCCCCTGAGGGAGACAGGGAGGACAGGCAGGTATGTCCTGGCCCGCCCTGAGGGGGTATGTCAAAAGAGACAGAGGACCTGGCCCAGGCCCGTTACCGGGGTTACCAGATAAATGATCATCTAAACAGGGACACTTCTGAGAAGGGAAAGATGCCATTCATGATTGTGCGGGAGCCGCAGGCATAACTGAGGCTGCCCCGAGCCAACGGTAACCTGTGGCCGCCCAGCCACACCTCCTCCCCCTATTACCACATCTGCGAAGTTATTTCACTGAACTAAAAATAATCCACATTCCATTCCAGCTCTCAAAATCTGCCCGGTGGCCTGAAAATTCAGGTAGTTGTGTCCCCTTTGATGAGACCAAGGATAGGCCCTGCTCTAAAGACTTCCTCTGAACTCACACTGGATGCTCTTTTTTTTTTTTTTTTTTGTGGTTCTGCGGGTTGAACCCAGGGCCTCGCGCCTGCATTCTCTGCAAGTGCTGGACCACTGAGCTGCACCCTCAGTCCATTTTTTTACTTTTTGAGACAGGGTCTCACTAAGTTACACAGACTGCCTCTGGTCTCGAACTTGTGATCCTCCTGCCTCCGCCTCCCTAGCTGCTGGGATTACAGGTGTGCGCCACCATGCCCGGCACACACTGGATGCTCTTGATGGCTCCAGGAGGTGGTGGGGGTGATAATGTACAGCCATAACTAGTATTTATTGAGCACCTGCTATATGCCAGGCTTTATGGGCCTTGTCTTCTTTAAGCTTCTCAAATGCTTTATTAAGGAGATACTGTAATTGGCCCCATTTTCCAGATGGGCAAACTGTGCCACAAGCCAGTTCCAAATCTGGAATTGGACCTGCCCAGGCGTGTGGTCCAAGTCCACTTTCTCTGGTGAATGAACTGTGGGTCAGGTGCCTGGGGAAGAGGCCTCGATCACGCAGCATTCAGGAGTGGAGGCAGGGAGCTGGACTCAGGGTGGCTCTTGGGCCCCAGGGTTCGCTGGTCCCTCCCCTAGATGTCAGCCCTGGAGCTCAGGGAGGACCGAAAGGCCTCCAGTCAGCTTCTGGAACCTGGCCAGGGCTCCTAAGGCCTGTGTCACGCCTGTCAGGGCAGGGTTATATTTGGGCCTGGGGTGCTGGGGCAGGCCAGCAGCGAGGCGGGGCCAGGGCTGGGGTGCCCCTCACAAGCAGCCTCGGTGCTGTCAGCAGCTGGAGGGCAGAGCTGCAGGGAGGAGATGGAGGAATAAAAATAAACCTTCCTGGGCGGCCGCCCAACCAGGCAGAGAACGCTTTCTGTTTCTCCTCTCTGATGCCCATTTCCCGAATGACCAGCCCCTCCTCACCCTCCTGTGACTCAGAACCGCCAACGTGGGCTGAGGCTGCCCCTCACCTGGAGAAGCAGCCATCTGCTGTGCCTTTAGAACTCCGAAACTAGGTGCAGGTACTGACTAGCTGTAACACTCTGGGGCCTCCAAGAGGTCTCCTTGCCTCTGGATCTTTTTTTTTTTTTTTCCCCCCCAGTACAGGGGGTTGAGCCCAGGGCCTTGCACATGCTTGACATGCTAGGTCTCTGTCACTGAGCTGCACCCACAGTCCCTTTTTCAGTTTTTAATTTTGAGACAGGGTCTCACTAAGTTGTGCAGGCTGCCTCTGGCCTCCAACCTATGATTCTTCTGCCTCAGCCTCCTGAGTCCCTGGGGTTGCAGGCGTGCAAGACCATACCTGGCCAGGCCTTACTTTTCTCCCTTGTCCAAGGGGCTCCAAGGAAGTAGGAAGTGTTGAGGCCCTTCATGAAGTGTGCAAGGCAGTAGGAAGGTGAGGGCTGGAGCACCCTGCGGGGACCAGGTCTGTGGCTGGAAACACCCTGGGAAGACTACTGGTCTCTGTTAGCCTATAGCAGGGGGTCTCAGAGGACCCCATCCGTCCTACCCAGAGTGTGGCTGCCTCTGAAAAGGGAAGCAGGATGTCACAGGTGAGGGATGCACACAGGATGGAGGACTCTTGGAGGGCATGCTGCCTGACTCTGGGCCATGCCACAAATGAGCAAACAGGCTGGAGAGGGGTTGGGCTTGCCCAAGGTCACCGCAGGGTTTGCTGTCCCTTCTCCCAGAGGACTCTTTCTGCTTGCAGACCCACGATGTGACTGTGGTTTTTGTATGTTCCTACATCCCCGCCCAGGCTGGGATTTAGCTCAGCTGGTAGAGCGCTGCTCTGCAGTCTCTGAGGTCCCGGGTTTGATTCCCCAGCACCACAAAAATGGGAGAAGGACGTAACAATCCACTCCAGAGGCAATCCCGAAACAATCAGCCATTGAAAACCCTATGAGGGTCGCTATGAGTCAGACATGACTCCATGGCATCTAACAACAACAACCCCGCCCTGCAGTGCTGGGGTCTGATTCCCACTTTACAGATGAGAAAACTGAGGCTCAAGGAGATGAAGCCTCTTTGGAAAGTTCTTCCAGTGATTAGTGGTTAGACCCTGGCCATGTGCCCTGCCCACCCCTGGTCCACACTGCCACCTTTTCCCTCCACAGGCCCAGCCCCCAGCAAGGAGGCCGGGACCAAAGCGCGCTTCCCGCTGTCAGAAACCTTGGAGCAGGGCACCTGGGCGGCCTCCGTGGCGGACCAGCAGGACGGCGTGCTCTCGCTGCACCTCTGCACCCCCGCCGATGCGCCCATCGGCCTCTACCGCCTCAGCCTGGAGGCCTCCACCGGCTACCAGGGCTCCAGCTTCGTGCTGGGCCACTTCACCCTGCTCTTCAACACCTGGTGTCCAGGTGAGCCACATTCTGGCCTCAGTGGGCTGGGCAGGAGCCACTGTGGGAGGCCACTGGGATGGGAGATTGGGCAGAAGCCCATGTGCCGGTACCGCGCTCCAGCTTCACACTCCAGTGCTCTTGTGATCCCCACAGGGACAGGCTCATAGAAGCAAAGTGAAGTCAGGGGACCTCCAGTACCAGAGGTTTTCATCCCATATCTGAGGCCCGTTTGTTTGCACAGCACTGGAAACCAGGGACCTTAGTCCATTCTGTTGCTATCAAAGAACACCACAGACTGGGTGATTTGTAAAGATTAGGAGCTCATTTTCACACAGTTCTGAAGACTGGGGAGTCCAAGATGGAGGGGCCACCTCTGGTGAGGGCCTTCCAGCTATGTCCTAATATGGAGGAAGCCATCACATGACTAGAGAGCAAGAGGAAGCTGAACTCGCTTTTGTGACCATCCACTCTCGCGATACCCAACCCACTCCCATGATAACCACATGAATCTGTGAATCTGGGCAGCTCCTCTTATAAGACCCCTCCTCCCAACACTGCTACCTTGGGGCTGAGTTTCCAACATATACTTGGGGGTTGAACCCAGGGCCTGGTACATACTTTGCAAGTGTTCTACCACCAGGCTACAACCCCAGTCCATTTTTATTTTTTATTTGGAGACAGAACCTAAGTTACCCAAGTTGCCTCTGTCCTCAAACTTGCAATCCTCCTGCCTCTGTCTGCTTGAGTCCCTAGGATGACAGACATCACCACCTTGGCGGGCCTCCTTGGAGAGCTCTTTCAAACCAGAGCACCAGAGCAGGCAGGCTTGGTCCAGAAGCCCACATCAGGAAGGGGGCACCCAGCTGATATCCCAGTTCTATTCCTATTTTAGACTCACCAAGCTGATTTGGGGAGGCAAAACTGAGAAAGGGGCAGCAGAGGAGGCCTTGAGAAATGACCAGGAGCAGTCGGGTTCCCCAACTGCCTCCTTATCCTCAGTTACAGCCTCAGTTGCTCCTCTCAACCATCGTAGAGGGCAGAGGTCAGCATCTTTGTTTCTCAGACAGGAAACTGAGGCCAAGAGAGATCAAGTGGCTTTCAAGAGCCTCGTCAGGAAGCAAGTGGACAATGATGGGCAAAGCTAGGAAGTGGGAGGGGCGAGCTGGGGAAAACCAGGCTGGATTGAGCAGCGGGCAGGAGGTGGAGGCTGGGGTGCCCCTTCCTGGCCTCACTTTCCCAGTCTGTTTGACATGGCAGTCCGTGCGACCCTTTGCTTCCATCCTGATCTGACTAGCAAGCAGAGAGGGAGCCCACAGGCAGGCCCAGCCTGGGAATAGAGTGTCTTCCAGCCTGGCCTAGGACAAAGCATCTCCCCACTGTTAGGCAACCATCTTCTCTCTGGGCCACGGCTTGCTGCTTTCTTCTCTATTTTGGGACATTTTACAATGTCCTTCACCAGGAGGTTTTACATTTTTCTCTTTTGCATATTTTGGCTTTTTTTTTCTAATTATAGAAGTAAATCACAAGAACATCCTTTTTAACAAAGCTTGGGTACCATTCGGAGACCCCACTGGTGGCCGTCTGGGGGACCATCTCCTTGGACCTGTCTAGGTACCTGGAGAAATCGCTGTGTTGCACGGAGCTCTCCCTCTCACACATGAACGGCTCCCACAGTGCACTTTGGCTGGCCACCTCAGTTTCCCTCTGTGAGATGTATTGAGGATCTGCCCTCGTTGCTTTGTGGACATCGTCCATTTACTCTGAGGGCCTGGAGTGCCTTGTGCCTTGCCCATGTGGACAGTGCCCCGAGGCCATCCCTGTTGGCTCGCTGGAGTGTCACAATGAGCACCTTTGCTCACATGGCCAGTGGCCACAGGGAGTGATTTCTTGGGACAGAAATGGCCTTGCTGGGGCATGCTGCAGCTTGTGTGGGGTTTTAGTTAATCTGCAGAGGATTGCAGCTAGTTGTCAGCCATGCTCTGGAGCAGGGCCAGGCCTGTGTCCCCACCCTTGCCAGCCTGCAGGGTTTTAGAGTTCAGGGAAGGGAGAGCACAGGGCCTGGGGGCTGTCCCACTTCCTCCCCCTGGGCCTCTCCCCTGCCTGCCTGTGGGTTGGAGTGGCCAGCAGCCAGGCGTGACAGTGACTAAAGTGACCCACATTCAGTGACCGGAGTCTGGAGGAGGCAGGAAGTTGGGTTCAGGTGGGGGCAGGGTGTGGGGGGAGGAAACTGCTGGGTTGGGTGGGAAAGGTCCCAATCTGCCTGGAAATGGGAACTTCCTGTTCCAGAGCTCCGCAGTGACAGGCTATTACCAGTTATGGGCGAGGATTTCCTGTCCTCGCGCCCTGACTTTTACCAGCTGTAGACCTAAGCAGGGGACGTCACGGCCCCGTTCCCGTTCCAGAAGGGCTGGCCTCTTGCTCCAATGTGGAAATGTGAGGTTTTGCTTTCTCTTTCCTTCTCCCTCCCACGCTGACTGCTCAGCCGAGTCACGGCCAGATAGCTTGTCTACCTTTGCATCACACAATCTCAGGAGCCAGGGAGCTGGGTGCACGGGACTCAGCCCCTTCCTTGCTGCACTGGAAGTGGAACACTGGGCCCTGCATGTGGGCTCCAGAGGTCTGGTCCCCCACCTTCCTTGCCAGCTCCCTAGGAGCCAGGTGGGCTTCCCCTGGTCCATTTCTCCAGCAGACTCAGCGCCTGGCCTTGCCATACTTTCATCAATCCATGCACGTGTTGTCATTTCTTTTAAAACCAAATGAAAAGAGAGCATTTACATTAAACGATACGTTTTAGTAGGTGATATTAAGATATCTACCGTTATACCAATGCAGGCATAAAGTTTAATTTTCTCTTCTATGGAGGATGGATGCCCAGGGCCCACTAAATGCCTAGGGCTGATCAAAGTCATAATTGGCCTCTGGACTTTCTCTTCCCAGCCTCAGTTTCTCCACTAGCCACAGTTTCCCGTACTAGCCACAGGGACTCAGTGCCCTGCATTTACCAGGCTAAAGCTTTCCCCTGCTTAGAGTGCCATCTACCAGGCTCCAAGCAGCTAAGCCGTAGTCATTTCCCCAAGGTAATGTTCATATGCCTCCACCTCCAGGGAGCCTTCCCTGATCCCCCAAGTCAGACAGCATCCCATCTCCTGGGAAGCCATGGTGACTGTTTCTGATTCCCCCCTCCACCTCCCCCAGCTCTGAATCTGGCTCCTGCTCATGCCGCTCAGGGCTTTAATTCCCACAGCCCCGTTCAGCTCTGCACCCACATTTCACTCTCGGGCTAAGTCCGAGAGGTGTTGAAGTAGGCAAAGAAAGCAAAGTGACCTGCCCAGGCCTAACAGCAAGTGGGGATGGGGACCACAGATTTCCTGACGCTTGGTCCCCGTCTCCCCAGTCTCTTTATTTGGACATCAGTTTTCCCAGCTGTGAGATGTTCTTGAGCCTCAGTTTCCCCATCTTTAACTTGGGGCTTTCACAGGTCCCTTCCTCCCGGTGCTCTTGGGAAGCCAATGAATTAATATGTGTGATACGTGTATCGCAGGCCCTGGCATAGGGCGGAGTAGGCGGCCTTTGTTGTCACTAACTGACAGCACCTTGTCTATTGACATAGATTGTTAATTAATGATCAGTCTTTCTAATTGAGAGAGAGAAGGACCTCTGAGGGACCTGCTGGTCACTGGGGTTGGCAACATGGCTGCCATGTTTTCAGGGACCCTGGGATCCCCCCAGACTCAGAACTGAAGCCCCTGTCTTCTGCCCACAGCGGACGCTGTGTACCTAGACTCAGATGAGGAGCGGCGGGAGTATGTCCTCACCCAGCAGGGCTTCATCTACCAAGGATCGGCCAAGTTCATCAAGAGTGTGCCTTGGAATTTTGGGCAGGTAGGGCCACACCTGTCCATCACATACCTCAGGCCACCCAGTGTCTGAGGAAGCCAGAGATGCCAAGGTGTGAGCGGGTTGCAGAGTCATCCGTCCCATCCTATCAGGGGTGCAAGGGCCCCAGAATGGCTGAAGGCACAGAGATAGCCAAGGCTGGCCTGTGGTCACACAGCAAAGGCAGCAGCTGCTGGAGGTGTGAAGGTGACTGGGATTCTCAGAGGGGAGGGAGGCAGTGGTGAAGGTTGTACCATATATCAGCATCATAATCTCACATGGCAGTGCTCGCTGTGTAGGTGCTAAAAAGAGACTTGAAACCATTATCTAAAGCAGTGGTTCTCAAATTGAGGTGCACATCAAAGTTGTGGGGAGATCATGTGAAAGCACCAGTCAGTGAGCCCCACTCCTAGTTTATCACTTAGCAGGTCTGGGTAGGGGCTAGAATGTGCCTTCCTGACACATTCCCAGGGGTGCCAATGCTTCTGTCCAGAGAACACACCTTGAGAACTGCCAGCTGCTCTGCTTGTATCAGCCAGTTACTGCTCAATAACAAACAAGTCTGACATGTAGAGACTAAAAGCAGCAACTGTTTATCACTCCTTATGGATCTGTGGACCAGCCAGGCTCCCCTCTGTGCCATTGGTGCCTGTCCTCCAGTCCACCAGCCTGGGCTATTCTATAAACCAGAGCTCTCCTCCCTGGAATGGTGGAGAAAACTCACAAAGCCAGACCCATGGTGCCCTGGGCCCCTTGGCCTTCTGGTATGTTTGGAGGTATGGTTTCCTGGGGTAGGTTCACCCTGAGGCTTCTCCCAGCAGCCTCGGGGTCTGGGTTTGCTGCTCCATGAAGTCCTCCTGTCCAGTCTCATGCTAGCTTCCTGATCATCATGGGGCTTGTGGCAAAAGTGTCTTCCCAGCAGCCCTGGGGCCTGCTGTGGGAGGACGGTGAAAGGTTCCTGTGACCATGATGCATACCATACAGCAGAAAATGGATCAGCTCTTACTTACCCAGCCTTTTATTCTCTCCTAAGAAATAGAACAGGGCTGGGATTTAGCTCAGTTGATAGAGCACTGCTCTGCAGTCTTTGCGGTCCCAAGTTCGATTCCCAGCACCGCAAAATGGGAGAAGGACGTGGCAACCCACTCCCAAGGCAATCCCAAAACAGTCAGCCATTGAAAACCCTATGAGGGTTGCTATGAGTCAGACTCGACTCCACGGCACCTAACTAAGAAATAGAACAAAGGCAAGTCCTTCCTTTGACTTCAGGAGGTTGGCTCTGTGCCAAGGCTTGTGCTGGGCTGTGGGCCATAACCTCATGAAACTTCTGGAAGTGTTCACAATCCAGGGTGAAAAGGCACAGAGGAGAGAGCAGTACCTGCCTGTGGAGATCAGAGGGAGCTTCTTGAAGTAAAAAACATTTGTGCTGGGCTTTGAAGAACAAGTAGGAGTTTGCTAAGCAAGAGGGCGGGCCCACCTTAACCTAGGCAAGGGGAACTGTGTGAGGGGAGTTCAGTGATGGAATGGTTGATGATCTGACTAATAAGTAGGTATAGCGTGGGGAGCGCACTGTGTATAAAGGAACCTGGAGATAAGGTGGGAAAAGACAGCAGTGGCCTGGTTGTGGACGGCCCTGGATATCAAGCTGATGGCAGCAGGAAGCCACAATAACCTGAGGAGGGTTGTTGCATAGCATGGAGGGATACCTGTGGCAGGTTCCCAGGACAGGACTATAAGCTGGGGAGCAGGGGGACAGGAGAGTACCTGATGTGTCAGATGGGCAGTTCTCTGGAAGGTGAGAAGGAAATATTGCTTTTGGTAAACATGATATTTGAATTGCAAAGGTGAGAAAGGGTGAACCGCACACACTGCAGGAAGAGCATTCCAAGCAAGTGCAAAGGTCCTGAGGCAGGGATCCCAGGGCAGAGTGTGGGTGAGAGAGGTGAGGGATAAGGTCAAAGACAGGGTAAGCATAGATCATGAAAGGCCCTGCAGCCCCAGGGAAAAGCCTAGGTTTCACCCTGGATGCAGCTGACACATAATCTGCCTCAGTTCCAGTCAGAGCAGTGTGTGGGCCAGGTCAGGAGGGTAGGGGGGAGGAGGAGGAAACTGTCATCAGCTCAGCTGGGCAAGTTGGCCTCCAGCAGAGTGGAGATTTGGCTGAGGTTTGGCTGAGCACAGAGCATGGGGGCTGGTGGCAAGGTGCCTGGGGGCCTCCGAGGAGCTGGGCTGCCCCCACTGCAAGTTCTGCCTCAGATCCCTGGGACCCCCAAACAGGTGCTGTGTGCAGTTGCTGACCCCCCTCCCCCACTCATGTCCTGCTGATCGCCTACTCACTCCTTCCTGGGCCAGGAGCTGCAGGCGTCCCAGGGATGTGCAGACCTGGCCAGACCTCCTGGTCTGCTGGCCAGACGGAGCAGGGTGCCTGTTGTGCTGGAGGGTCAAGACAGAGCTTCTCGGAGATGGTTTCTCAGCCCCGCCCCCCCATCCTCTTGTTTCCGGTGACATAGTTTGAAGATGGGATCCTGGACACGTGCCTGACACTCTTGGATATCAACCCCAAGTTCCTGAAGGACAGTGGCCGTGACTGCTCTCGACGCAGCAGCCCCGTTTATGTGGGCCGGGTGGTGAGCGCCATGGTGAGTGGCAGGGCCCCCTGGGGCCAGGTTTTACAGCAGGCCCCCAGCAGACTCCTCGCTTCGGCAGGGGAGTGGGGCTGTCTCCGCAAAGGAGGTTTCAGGTTGGAAATGCAAGTTTACACCAATGAGGGCAGTGCTGTGAGATCCCCAAAGCAACTCTGTCACTCAGTCATTCAGCAAGTATTTATTAAGGGCCACCAGGTATAGGACAGGTATGGTCCCTGTCTCCAAAAGGCTTCTGTTTCAGTGGGTCAGGGAGAAGAGAGACATGAGCCAAATGTCCAGTGGATAAACGCACCACTGTAAATGGTGATGCGTGCTGGGGAGGACCCAGCCACTTGGGGGCCTGACTGCAGGGCCACCCTCGCTGAGGGTGGAGGGGAGCCCTGAGCTGATGTAGGAACTGGGAGGAGGAGGAGATACGGCTCATGCAAAAGCCCTGGGGAGAGAAGGACTAGAGGCACAGAAGGGAGGCCAATGAGACTGGAGCCGAGTGAGCAATGGCAGTGGGGCGCTGCAGAGGCGGACAGGGGCCAGACAGCACAAGGCCCCGTGGGCTGTGGTCAGGAGGCAGGGTTTTATTCTGGAGGTGATGGGAGTTTGGGGGCAATGACAAAAGCTGGGCAGGATCTGTGAGAGTCAGATCACACCATGTCACCTTGGAGCAACCCTGGGCTCGCAGGACAGATGCAGCGTCCGGCATCACGGTGCAGCCTACTCTCCTCCCATCCTTCCCTCTTCTGTCTCTGGACCCTGGGCCCCAGTCCCCGGCCATCTCCAACGTCCCACCATCTGTTGCGCTGCTGCACCAATGCACCTGCTGTTCCCACGTGCAGGGTCTCCCCTGTCTTTGGCCCCTGCTGTCCTCACACTCCCCTGGCCCAGCTGTCACTTTCAGTCCAGGCTCCAGTCCCCCACCATGCCCTGCTGGTTGCAGGTCAACTGCAATGATGACCAGGGCGTGATTCTGGGCCGCTGGGACAACAACTATGGGGATGGCATCAGCCCCATGTCCTGGATCGGCAGCGTGGACATCCTGCGGCGCTGGAAGGACGATGGCTGCCAGCATGTGAAGTACGGCCAGTGCTGGGTCTTCGCTGCTGTGGCCTGCACAGGTGAGCAGCCCACCGGATGGGGGGGCCCAACCTGGCCACAGGCTCCAGGAGCCCCAGAAGGGAGCAGGAATCAGGGGACCTTCGCCTGGTCCTGTATCTGCTGCTAAGGCACTGTGTGACCTGGAACTTTTGACCACTCTTCTCTGGTTCATTTTCCAAAAACTACCTCTCGAGTGGCCTTCAGGATCAAGGGATGTCATCTGGGGAACAGTGTGGGCTCAGGGTTGAAAATGTGGGCTCTGGAGCCAGGCAGACTGGAGTTAAAAATCTCTTGTGACTTTGGGCTAATGACTTCTTGCTAAACCTCAGTTTCCTCATCTGTAGAATGGGAATGACCATGAGATCTACCTTGTAGGGTGGATGTGACATAAAGCTGCACAGCACAGAACTGGCCCAGTGCAGCTTTTAACAAATATTAGCTTGGTCATGACAATAATATCATTGTCAAGAAAGAAAAAGTATGTTCTGAAATGTAAGGGGAAAGCTGGGCACCGTGGTGCATGCCTGTAATCCCAGCTACTCTAGAGGCTGAGGCAGAAAGAGTATGCGTTAGAGGCCAGAGGCAGCCTGGGTAATTTAGCAAGACTTTGTCAAAAAAAAAAAAAGAAAGAAAGAAAGAAAGGAAGGAAGGAAGGAAGGAAGGAAGGAGGGAGGGAAGGAAGGAGGGAGGCAAGGAGGGCAGGAAGGAAAGAAATGAGCTAGGGGTTGCAGTCCAGTAGTACAGCACTTGCTAAGTATGTGTGAGGCCCTAAATTCAACCCTCAAGTACTGCAAAAAATGGGGGAGGGGGAAGTTGGGGGGTGAAGGAAGGAATTAAAGTAATTTGAAGCCAAAAAAGTTAAATAGATTTTTAAGAATCTTGCAGACATAAGCCCAGAAAGTGTCAGTGGCTGTTCCAAGGTTGATGATGATGTGAATAGACTCACATCACGTATAGGTTAAGACATACTCTGGAGTTAAGGCTTATGTTCAAATTCCAGCTCTATGGGTACCCTTGGCACATGCCTGGAATCCCACTGACTGGGCTGAGGCCAGAGGATTGAGAGCTCTTGGCTAGAGGCAGCCGGCACAACTTAGCAAGACCCTGTCCCAAAAGAAAAAAGAAAAAAGAGGCTGAGGGCATTTGGTTAGTGTGTGAGGCCTTGGGCTCAAACCCTAGGACTGCCAAAAAAAAAAAAAAAAAAAGAAGCAGCTCAGTCTATTTCCTACCAGCTGTGCATCCTTGGGTAAATCACTTAACTCCTCTGAGCCTCTGTTCCATCATATGTAAAATGAGCACAATAATTATACCTTTATCCTGGGACCTTGAGAAGATTAAATGACTTCTGATGTGTGGTGGGGCTCAGAATAATTTCAGGCACATAACACCAAATGCTCATATAATGCTGTTGCTCATATTATTATTATTATTATATTATATTATGTCATAATGTTGCTATAATTACTATTGGGCTCAGGAAATGAACAGGGTGACCTGGAGTTCCCAGGTCATCCCAGCTCATCCATCCTGCCCTCCCCTCACCACCTCGCTCACCTCGTTATCCCATGACCGTTGTTCCCTAATGACCTCTGGATTCCACTTTCTGTGGAAATCCCCACCCCAGGCTTTTCCCTCCGCGAGGCCTGAAGCACATCCTCTCCGGGAGCCCCATGGGTTTTCCTGGGGCGCCCCCACACCCTGGCCCTCATCCCCACCTCACCTGCAGCTGCCTTTGTCTCCTGGGCTGTGGCTGCCTGCCTGGCCTGTATGTGATGGAGCCAGGCAGACCTCGGACTGAGCAGGGGTGAATCCCAGCACCACCTCCGGCCCCTGGGTGGACTTGGGCAAGACAATCCATGTGTCCGAGCCTCAGTTTCCTCACCTGTAAAATGAGGACAGTGGTGATTGACCTGATTCACAGGGAGCTCTTGGGCCTGGGAAAATGTCACTCAGCATTGTCACAGGCTCAGGGAGGCCTGGGTTTGGGGGTTCCCAGGGGAAGCTGGGGTTCCAGCTCTCTCAGCTGATTCCCTGGGCTTTTTAAGTGCCTGTGAGTCACCCAGCACCAGCTGGGCTGCTTCTGGCCTCCACAGGCACAGGACACATTCGCTGTCCCCGAGTGCCTCCCTGGTGTTACCCTGGGCACTGGGCAGAGGAGACGCAGCTCTGCTCACGCCCATGGCCTTTCTCTGAATCACCACAACATCCCGACAAGCTGCTATTCTTAGCTTCTCTTACCCAGAGGAAAATGAGGGCTCAGAGAGAGGCAGTGGCTTGCCCAAGGTGACACAGCTGTGGAGCAGTACAGTTAGGCTCTGAATCACCTGTGCCTGATTCTGGGGTGGCCTTCTGTGATGGTGAGGACTCTCAGGACACCATCCAAGGGATGGAGAAAGTGAGAGAGGGATTGCCAGCTCCTTGGACAGGCCTCCCTGAGCCTTGTGTGTACTCTGAGGCCACAGCAGGCAGGACAAGGCCTGGGGCTGGGACACTGGCTTTGACCAAGGGCAGCAGTAGGTCTGACCTCTTTCCAGGCCACAGGGCACAGGAACCAGGCAGGAGGGGGAAGATCACTGTCGCTCCTCCCTCTCCCAGAGCCCATACCAGTCCTGGCCAGAGTCCACAGCCATCTGGGAAGACTTGCACTGGCCAATGGTGGACACAGGGCAAAGGCCACATCCCTGCCCCTCAACTTCAGTCAAACTTGAAAGCAAAACACAAGGTCCACAACTGACGTTCCCTGGGGCTTTTTGTCCCGAGTCACCTTTTAGAGATTTACTTCCTTTTCCTACCCTGGGAATCTGTCACTTTTACAGTGACAAAAAATGAGAGTCAGGACCGGGGGAGTAGCTCAGTGGTGGAGCACTTGTTTAGCACTTCGAGGCCTGGGGTCCATCCCAGCACAGCAAACAGGAGATGATTCCACCAGCTGGGCGCCCTGGCACCACCCGGTGGGACTTCCCTCCCCACCCTGAGCCCTGGGTCCTGCAGCATTGAGCTCGGTCTGCAGATGGCTGTTAATGTCCTGTTCTTCTTAACTCTTGGCTGCAACACCAGCTCTTTTCCCAGTACACAGAGCTTTGGATAAAGGCAAGACCCTCGCGCCGAGCCCGAGGACCCTGCCCTGTCCAGGGACACTGCTTTAGAGCGTCACTTACATTGGCGTTCTTGAGAGCCCTTCAGGAATGACGATGAATCCCTGACTGTGCTGTGGATGCAATTGATGGGGCAGCCAAGTCAAGGCGGGGTGGCCTTCCAGGTGTAGGGGGCAGCATATACCAATGCCCTGGGGCTAGGCAGGAGCATGGAGTGCTGGGGATCAGTGTGGATGGAGCATAATGTGTGAGGAAGCAATCAAGGGACCAGGCCTTGCAAGCCAAGGGCCACAGCCAGGGGTCTGGCCTTGATCTCCAGGGCCATGGAGAGCCATTGAAGATTCATCCGAGGAGTGTTGGTGTCAGATTTGCATTTTAGAGTGAGAAGAGGGGGACATGGTGGACATGGGGTGACCACCAAGGTGAGCAGCACCGCCCAGATGATAGGGCCTGGCACACCGCCTCCCACCTGCCTAGTGGTGCAGATGGGTATGTGGCAGCCTGGCCAGGGCAACTGTCTGCAGGGCCTCGGCCAGTGCACTGCTGACCCCCCCACCCCCCTCCCCAAGTGCTGCGGTGCCTCGGTATCCCCACCCGAGTGGTGACCAACTACAACTCGGCCCACGACCAGAACAGCAACCTGCTCATCGAGTACTTCCGAAACGAGTTCGGGGAGCTGGAAAGCAACAAGGGCGAGATGATCTGGTGAGGGCAGCCCTGTGGGATGCGACTGGGGAGGGGAAACACGGAGGGGCTTCTTGGAAGAGGTCACAGGAAGTGGGGCAGAGGCCTGGGCCCAGGCCAAGAGGAAAAAAGCCCACCCCAGCCAGCCCTGTGGGCTGGTCAGGAGCGCCATGCTGGAAGGGCTTGGGAGGCAGATGTAGGCTTAGGAGCCTGGGCTGCTCTCCAGGGATACTGGGTTGCCAGTCACAGCTTCAGATAGGGACAGGGCTGTGCTGATTGGGGGGGTCCAGGTGGAAGGGGAGAAGACATGAATCAAGGCAGGGCTGGGGACAGGAAAAGAGGGATGGAGCCCCAGAAAGAGGAGGTCCAATCAACCAGACCGAGAAGCCACTGAAAGGAGGCGGGAGATTAAGAGGTGAAGATTAAGAGGCTCAGGGAACAGCAGGGGCTCCCAAACAAGCCAGGGAGGGAGAGAGGCAAGGGGGGGGGGACGTGCTCTTCCAGGCCAAGGCCAGGGGGTCTCTGAGGCACTGAGGGGTGAGGGGCTGGCCTGCCTGGGGGAGGTGACCCTGAAAGCCACCAATGTTCTGCCTCCTTCCCTGGCTAGGAACTTCCACTGCTGGGTGGAGTCATGGATGACGAGGCCGGACCTGGAGCCGGGGTACGAGGGGTGGCAGGCCATCGACCCCACGCCCCAAGAGAAGAGCGAAGGTGGGTAGGTGCGGCCCTGTGCCTGGGCTGGGAGAGTTTCCAGAACTTGAGTGGAGCTGGGCAGAGCCGGGGTTCCAACCCAGACACCTTCAGCTGGGCCACACAGGGTTTGGGGGACCTCACCTCTATTTTCATAATACACTTCTGTTATTGTTTAAAAAGTAATGCATGCACATTGCAAAAAAGATGAAATATGAAGCACAGAGAAAAAAGTCAAATAATGTTCTCATCCTTCCCCTAAAATAAGCATCATTACCATTCACACACAGCCTGCAGCAATTTCAAATTATATATTTGTATGTGTGTGTATATATATGTACACATGGGTGTGGTGGTGGAGGGGAACCGCAAGGGAAAATTTGACAAGGCATACGGACCCTTTCTCACAGTATTTTTAAATGCACAGAACATAATGCATAGGGTTATAAAGAAAACCAAAGTCATAACCGGTGTGGTGGTGCATACCTGTAATCCTAGCAACTTGGGAGGCTGAGGCAGGAGGATCACAGGTTTGAGGCTAGAGGCACCCTGCATAAGTTAATGAGACTGTCTCAAGGTAAAAAATTTAAAAATGGGCTGGGAGTAAAGCCCAGTGGTACAGCACTTGCAAAGTATGTGCAAGGCCCTGAGTTCATACCCCTAAGGGGGTAAAAAAGATTTGGTGGTAGGATTGTTGTTAGGTGCCGTCGAGTCGGTATCTGACTCATAGCGACCCTACGTACAACAGGGGAAACACTATTGTCAGTGCTTCTCTGCTGTTCATAGGGGTTTCAGTGGTGGATTGATTTTTGGGAGCAGGTTGCCGGGTCCTCTCCCAAGCCTACAGTATCTGGTGTTCCTAGGCAGTCTCCTATCCAGGTACTAACCTGGCCTGACCCTGCTTAGTTTCCGAGATCTGACAGGATTGGATGCCACCGTGCGAAGGCTGCAGGCAGTGGTAGGATTAGTAAATTCCATAATACAAGGTGGAGATGCCTATTTCCTCCTGTCTGGGTCCACTATGAGAAGATGTGAACATCCATGGGTGACAAGACATAAGTTGTGAGGCTGCTGTGGTTGGTTGCCTGCTTTTGCGATTGAGGAGCACGCTGCCAAAATACAGTGGATTAAAGATGCCAGGTTTCCCCATGCACGTTCATGGACCCCCGAATTCTGTTAGTAGCACCTTGGGGGTCTGTGGACCAGGGCTACGAACTCCAACAGCGTGTGGCCTTCCCTAGACCTCTTCACTTCTCAGTGTATCATTGGCATTTGCCCATAAATTGGTTTCCTGTGATTTGAATATTCATTAAATAGCAATATATTCTATTGGGTGGATGCACTAGAATATATCCACACAGCCTCGCGCCCCCAACATTGCAGCTATGGATAGTACAGTTCCATGGCCACCCATGCTGAGATAGACGGCCAGTTCTCACACTCATGCTGTCAGCACACCCTCCTCCTCCCAGGCGCACACTGACTTCAACTCCACCCACACCCCCCACTACCCCTCCAACTTTTGCCTACTGCTGGGCTCTGGAATGTCCTTCAGATGTCTCAGGATATATTTTATTCATCAAATGCTTGCATAGCATTTAGTATATGCTAAGCGCTTTGCATCTATAACTCATGAATCCTCATTAGGTGGACCCAAATATTTTCCAAATATCAATGAAATGGCAGCTTGGAGAAGTGAATGACTGGCCAGAGCCACACAGCTAATAAGAGGCTGAGCTAGGATTTGAACCCTAAACGCGTTGCTATTGGAAACCCTCACCCCCTGTGGCCTTCCTAGGAATGGCGTCTCTGGGGCAAAGGGCTACATGGTCTCCAGTTTCTGCCATGTGTGGTTGAATCATGGAGAATTTCACTGCCACTCCCCCACCCCTGCAGTCTCATCCACCTCTCTCTTCTATCCCCAAACAGGGACATACTGCTGTGGCCCCGTCCCGGTTCGTGCCATCAAGGAGGGCGACCTGAACACCAAGTACGACGCACCTTTTGTCTTTGCCGAGGTCAATGCTGATGTGGTGGACTGGATCCGCCAGGATGATGGGTCTGTGCACAAGTCCATCAACCGTTCCCTGGTTGTGGGCCTGAAGATCAGCACTAAGAGCGTGGGCCGCGACGAGCGGGAGGACATTACCCACAACTACAAATACCCAGAGGGTAGGCATCTGGCTCTCAGAGCCTTCCTGCAGCCTTGCAGACAAGCCCCTGCTCTTACCAGCCCCACAGGCAGGCTTGTGTGCCCATGTGTTTTATTTGGAACCTCCTTACATCAGTGACCTGTGGGTTATACTCTGTTTTAAGAAATTCCTTAGAAACAAATGTGGACATGCTGGGGGATGGCAGTAGAGGAAGATTCATTTGGGGAAATAATTCTGTATTCCAGAAAAGGCCTGGGTCCGGGCTGGATGTGCTGACACATGCTTGTAATCCCAGCTACTCAGGAGGCTGGGGCAGGAAGATTGAGAGTTTAAGTCCAGCTTAGGCAACACAATAAGATCCCCTGTGTCAAACAAAGAGATTCAGTCTGGTTTTTAAGCTTCACTTTTTTGGTTTTTTGACTCATCATAAAACTAGAGGTGGTAGCTGTCATACAGGAGAGACCTACATCTCAACAGAAAAATTGCTAATGTCCATGCTGTTTATTCTGTTATTTATTACGAGTGTTTACCAAGAATAAGACCTACAACAATAGATGGACAAGTCCATGCTTTTCGTTGCAATGTATTTGTACTAGAGGGGCTTGAAAGTCCCAAGGAGCCATAGAGGAGAGCTTCGTGGAAGCTAGACAATAGCACAATTTCAATCCGATACAGAATAAGGCAACTATCTGCTACTCATATTAAATCCATAGGGGAAAAGGGCTTTGTAAACTTTATTGAGCACATCCACCAGCCAACTCAACATGATAGAGATTTCCTAAGTATCCACTGTGTGCCATTCTCATTAGGGCTCACAGAGGTGACAGAGAAATTACAGTCCCTTTCCTGGCCTGACCTCAGTGACTTCCCATTACTTATCAAGGGTTGGATATTATATGACCAGGCTCTAGTTGGAAATAATAACACAGAAGAAAAGCTGCTTTCTCTGGTCATTGGACAGTCTAGAATTGATGATTTGATAGAAAAATAGGTATGCAGCCAATAACACTGCAGAAAAGAAGAAAAATAAAGGGCACATAGGAGAGAGGCAAATGGAATATAAAGAGAGGAGGGGTCATTTCCACTGCAGCGCCCAGTGGATAGAGAAGAGGAGGGAAAAGATTTCAGGTAGAAGTAAGCCCTGTGCAAATTATTGAAGGTGAGAAAAAATGCTCTGTTTTTGTGTCTCATATGCACCAGGCACCATTGTAGGCCAAAGATAAATAAAAGATAAACAAAGATAAATAAAACACAGTGTTGGCCCTCAATCATCTCAAGGGGTAAACACATAAATAAAAAACAGCTTGGGGAAGGAATGGCCAGAGAAACTTCCTGGAGGAGGGGTGAGTGTGCGGAAGGGGCACCTTCCCCAGCACTCTGCAAAGCCAGCTTGCCCTGTCCCAAACCCTTCCTGTTAATCCCATTGTAGCCTTGATTAGGGCTTTCCTCTTGTCCCTACAGGATCCCCAGAGGAGAGGGAGGCCTTCACAAGGGCCAACCACCTGAACAGATTGGCTGAGGAGGAGGTGAAGGAGGAGATGGGCCTGGCTATGCGGATCCGAGTGAGCCAGAGCATGAGCATGGGCAGCGACTTTGATGTCTTCGCCCATGTCACCAATGACACGTCCAAGAGCCCAGACTGCCGCCTCCTGCTCTGTGCTCGCACCGTCAGCTACAACGGGGTCCTGGGACCTGAGTGTGGCACCAAGCAGCTTGATCTGACCCTGGATCCCTTCTCTGGTAAGACTTCTGATCCCAGGGCGTGGACTGACAGCCAAGACCTTGCGTTGAGTAGCACCTTAAGTGCCTAGCTTGGATGATTTACCTCCCAGACGGGGGCACAGCACTTACTCTGCTTTATTAATATCAAATGCACTTAATTCTTATAACTAAGGAGAGGTGGGGGCTGGGTGTGGTGACACTCACCTGGAGTCCTAACTCTTGGGAGACTAAGGCAGGAGGATTATGAGTTCGAGGCCAACCTGGGCTCTGTAGTGAGACCCTGCCTCAAAAATAAATAAATAAATAAATAAATAAATAAATAAATAAATAAATAAATAAGGCAGGGGAAGATTTGATCATCACCCCTATTTTCCAGATGAGGAAACAGAGGCACAGAGAGGTTAAGTAACTCCCAAAGTTACACAGTGACAGGACTGAGGTTTGAACCTGTCTTCTCACCAACAATTATTTTACTGTTGTTTCATCTCATGTTCCTGTGACCCCTGCCCACTCTCCCAGACCCTCTGCTCCTCTCTCTAGGCTAATTTCGTTCCTTCACCTGCAGCTCCTCACACCTCTGGAGCCTCCCTGACCCCAGTGGACGGCTCTGTGGTTCAGATGCTTGTGGCCTCAGAGGGAGGAAACTCTGGGTGGGCACTGCCGATGGAACTGTCTGCCAGGAGATGTCCCACCCCTGTACTGCCCAACACAGTGGTCACTGAGCAACTGAAGCCAGCATTGGTCTTATGGATTTCGGGAGTGCCCCTGGCCTGGTTGCACTTTTGATGGTGTGGCCTGAGAGTGCCCAGCTGGGAGAGAGTGGCCCAGCCGCTTTGGGGAAGGAGGGTCTCCTCCTGGTGGGTCCCGCGGTGTGAGGTGGACCCTTTCCATGCGGAACAGGGCAGAGCCCACAGCTCGAGTGTCCAGCTCAGACGTCTGGGCTTTGCAGTCCCTGGGGCCCTTTGGCTTCCGTGGTTCTCGTGGTACCTGGTTATCTTCCTAAAATGGCCTAGGCCCAAGGCCCAGTGGGGAGGCGATGCAGAGCCAAGAGGGGCATCTCGGATGCTCCCACCTGCATCCCCTGCCCGGGTCCTGTGTTGGGGCAGGCAGACAGGGGAGGGAAGAGGAGCCTTGGAGTTAGCTGTGGCATAAGAGGACCATCGCTCCTGCCACGGGGCAAAGGGCTGCCCTGCTGCACTTCAGTGTCCCCACCAGGCTCGTGGGCATCCTGATCCACCAGGGCAGGCTGCGCACAGTGGTCACTCAATACCTGGGAGCCATCGTGATCTGCAGAGAGGGGACGAGCTGTACTCCTGCCTGCTGAAGCAGCCGCACCCCTCTACCCCTGGCCCCGGGGCTGCTGTGGCCCAGCCTGTGAGCTCCTATGGAAGCAGGCCTGTGTCAGGGGCCATGGACTGCCCTTGAGAAGGCCACCTCTTGGCTTTTGTTTCTTGAGTCGCACCCTCAGCAGACCCTCAGCCGAGGCTCCCGCGAAGCCCCTTGGCACTAGGACTGAGGTCCAGGTACTTATGCTGGGGAAAAATGTATTCTCAAGCCAGCCAGACCTGCTTCGCTTCTGCCTCTGCCACTTTCTCAGTGCACAGCCTTGGACAAGGTGACTGTCCTAATAAATGAGGCACTACCAAGCCCACCTGTTGGGCAGCTGTGAGGGCTCAGGAAGCACTGGGAAAGCACACAGTGGGACCAGGTCGTGGCTGGGCCCTCGTTCCTCAGGGAGCGCAGGTGCAGCGAAGCTTGGGGAGGCTGAGAAGCCCAGGACCTTCCCTGAACACCCGTGGTGTCACGCGGTGGCATCAGCTCAAGGCTCTGTGGCTCCTGCATCCCTGCCATGTACGGGGTGACCAGGCCACCCAAGGTCTCATTGCTGCCATCTGCCAGCTGGCAGTAGCTCCAGGCTCGTCTTCTCATACAGGCTGCAGGATCCCCATTTATACAAAGGCTGGTTCCTCTGCCCAAGCCCTCCTGGCCCACATGTCTGGTGCGCACCCCCCTGCGATCCACGAGCCTCTCCAGAGCAGGGAAGCTAATGCTCTGGAATGCGTAGCATGAGGTGAACCCCAGGCCTGGGCCGTAGATTCCAGATGCCTTTCTCCCAAGGCTCTGGGCAGTCTCCTTTGCCTCTGGGCCCGCCATTCTTTTCATCATCAGGAATGTTCTCAGCCAAGGGGCGGGACCTGCCTGCTGGGGACCTTCAAGGGACACAGCCTGTGGGGAGAGGGCTGGCAAGGGTGGGGGTCCAGTGTGTTGCCCTGTGGCTGGCAGGTGGAGCCAGTTTAAGATGCCCTGTTGGGCCTCCAATGTCAAGGTCAACGTGACACACTTTCTTTCTCCCCCTTTGTCCCCACACTTTGGCCATGTTGCTTGTTGCTCTTTGATGATAAGATCTGGGAATTTCCATGTGCTAATGGACAGGAAGCCAGGCCCAGAACAACTGAACAGAGACCAGTTGTCCCTGAGCCCTGCCACATTTGGCTGTTTCTCAGCCTTCCCTCCCTGTTCCCACCCTTGGTCTCTCTCCTCCTTCTCCTCTCCAGGTGGGTCACAGCATGCAGACAGTGGCCTCAGTGACGATCTCCAGGGTACCTTCTAGAACAGGGTGAATTGTCCAAGTAATGATTGTGGCTGACCACAAGGGTTTCCTCCTCCAGGGCAGCATGCAGCCCAGGGCCAAGGCCGTGGTCACTGACCATGAAAGGCGGCTCTCCAAAGCCCAGCCCTGGCCTCAGCCTCCTGTTAAAGTCAACAGTTGAGGCCACTTCCTCCCAGCTCTTGGAGGACAATGTTTTCCTTCTTTCCTGTGGGGCAGTCAGGATTTCCACTCTGCCCCACCAGGATCTGACTGGTCATTTTCACTCCCTTTTGTCCTTTTTCGCGTCAAAGTTTACTTTTCTCCCCGGATCACATCATCCGGTCAGAGGCTGGAGCAGATCCACCCTGGCGGTGAGAGGTCTGGGAGGCCCAGGCGGGACTTTCCAGAGAGCCGGCTGCCACTACCCGCTGCGCTGCGCAGGCAGACCCAAGCCTTGAGCCCTACAGTGAGCTGGTGACTTTCTCCTCCATCAGTCCTCCAGGTGACCTGTGAAGTCCCAGCTGGTGCTAATTGCCCTCTAGCACCCCTAGCCTTTGTTAATCTCCCTCATTAGCAGTAAATTCAGGTCTCAATTTAAAGGCCCAGCAGGAAACAGTATCCAGGATGCAATGAGCCTGGCTTTGCCTGGATTAATTGTTACCAGTGACATTCTATTTATAAGTGACACTAGTTTGCTACAAATAGCAGTGAAAAGTTTTCCCTAAGCAGGAAGAAAAAAAGGTTAAAAAATATAAAGCAGGTTTAAAGAAAGATAATGTGCAGATAATGAGGTGATTCACCCATGTGAGAAATCATGAATGGGCAGAGTATGTGGGTGCTGGGCTGGCAAGGGGAGGGGCCAGAAGGCAGCAGGAGGCAGCGCATTTGCTCTGGTGTGGCCCCTGTCTGCGGGACATGAGGAGGAGCGGTTGTCTGGGCAATGTTTGACAGGGAGCCCCAGGACCACAGGGGACCTGCCCAGGGTCTCAGCAAGTCGGGCACCAGCCTGGCCAAGGCAGGCCCGAGGATTCTCAGCTCCATGCTCCTCCTCAGCTCCTACAAACAGACCTCCGCCCCCCTCAGGCCTCTGTGGTCTTGTGAGAAATGCCGGGCTGAACAGTCCTCCTGCTCTGCAGTGCGAGGGGTTGGCCCTGCAGCTTTTTCCTGGTCCCCTCACCCCTGTGCTTTTGCTCTGAAATGACCTTTGGTCTTAGTTCTGCCCAGCAGGTACCAGATATCCCTCGGAACAGAGAGGGCACAGAGGGGCAACAGAGAGGGAGGTCATCTTCCCAGGCTCACACAGCCAGGTGGCAGTCGAGCAGGGCCAGAGGGCGGCTCTCCTGATCTGAGCAGTTCCTGGCAGAGATGTCTCTTTGTCCGTAAAACAGGTCAAATCCGCGGGTCTGGGGGAAGTGAGCATACCTTCAGGGGGTGCAGGTGATGTTGGACACTGGAAATCTGGGTGGCCAGTTCAGATGCCTGTTCAGCGTGTGCCAGCTGGTTATCTGTGGCAATGTTATTTCACTTGCCAAGCCTTGGTTTCTTCCTCTGGAAGCAGGGTGCCAAGAAGGGTGCAGCCAGGCTCAGAGCATCTCAAAGGTGAAATGGGCAGGGTCGTGAGAAGCACAGAGCCCAGAAGGTGTCCGCTGCCCTCCTCCTCCTAAAGTAGAAGCCGTCTGTCCCAGGCATCCAACACTCCCGGGCCTCCTGAGCACCCTTACCTCCTGGGAATTGGGGAGACTTTCGCAGTTCACCAGTTAGAAGGGACAGAAGTGGGATTAGAAGCCAAGCCTGGGGGAGCTGGAGCATTTCCTCTCTGGCTGCTCTGCCCCTCCCACCCCTTCCCTGCTCTGGGAACCCCAGAAGTCAGGTAGGGCCTGTGCTATGACCTTAAGCACATTCCTTCCCTCTCTGTTCCTTCGGAGGAGAGGTGGCAGCGAAGATCCAGCCCTCACAGTGCCCTCCCTCTCCTCTTCTGCAGAGAAGAGCATTCCCCTTCGCATCCTCTATGAGAAATATGGTGACTCCCTGACCGAGTCGAACCTCATCAAGGTGCGGGGCCTCCTTGTCAATCCAGCTGATGAAACTTACGTGCTGGCTGAGAGGGACCTCTACCTGGAGAATCCAGAAATCAAGATCCGGGTAAGGGGCAGGCCGGGTTGTGGGGAAAGGGCAGCTCCCCACCTGTGCATGTATCTGCATTCTTGCAACCTTAAGACCTTCAGGGGTCCTCAAATCGAGGCTCATTGAACAAAAACATCCTGAGACCAAATTCGAACCTGAAAGTAGCAGGGTTGTGAAATTTAGGGATCCTATGCATGGATCTTTAAAATACTGACGTCCCAAGTCTGTAGCCTATAGGCGCTTGGCGCTGCTGGTGGGACAGGGAGAGGCACAGAGGGCACAGACTGGAGTCTGACCACCTGTGTTCATGTCAGGTGTCCCTTAGCATATTACTTCTCCTCTCTGGGCCAGTGTATTCATCTGTAAGTGGGGTTAATGCAGGCACATAGGGGTGTTTTAAGGGTTTAAAGCCCATCCACAGGAAGCACCTAGAACCACACACAACATGGTAGAAAGGCTCAATCGGGCATCTCTCCTAAGAACAAACTGAGGCTCAGAGAGGGTTGTAACTTCCCCAGAATCACACAGTGACGTAGGGACAGAGATCAGCCTGCCTCCAGCACCTCTGATCTGTCCACTCCAGACCCTAGAACACAAGAGATACTCTGTACTTCCATCCTGGGGTCACAGAGGGCCTCACTGCAGTTCTGAAAAAGAACCCTGGGCAGGTACCCCCATCTGTTTTCTGGAGGAGGAAACTGAGGCACAGAGGCAGGGTGTGGGAGTGGCAGAGCTGGGTGTCACTTCTTCCAGCCAACATCAGGCAACCTTATGGTGAATACAGAGGCACCCAGGCAGGACCCCACTGGCCCTGACACTGCCCCACGCCTTCCTCCAGGTCCTAGGAGAGCCCAAGCAGCACCGCAAGCTGGTGGCTGAGGTGTCCCTACGGAACCCGCTCGCCGTGTCCCTACTGGGCTGCATCTTCACCGTGGAGGGGGCCGGCCTGACGAAGGAGCAGAAGTCTGTGGAGGTGTAAGTGCTGTTCGCTCTGGCTTCGGGCAAAGGAAGAGGCAGGTGGCAGGCGGGCAGGGGTTGCCAGCCCTGGCTGTGACCTGCCCCCTCACCTGCTCCACCTGCAGCCTGTGTCCCCTTCCCCCCAGGCCAGAGCTGCTCCCCACATCCTCTCGATGCTCGCAGCCCATTAGCTGCAGCTGTGCACGAGGCTCACACACCTGGCCAGTGATGCATCCAGTCACTCACGCCTCGGGTACCTCACATTCTGAGCGTCTGCACCTGGGTGGCAAGCACATGAAAGGGGGAGGGACGGTGTCCACATAGATGTGTGCAGATATGCATGCGCGGAGGACTGCATGCTTCTTCCTTTTCACCGCCCTACTGCAACGTAGCTTAATTGTACAGCACACAGATCGTGTGTGCAGCCCAGTGCATGGTGACCTGTGGCCACTGAGCACACCCAGGTCCCCTCTAGCACACCCCCAGCACGCCCCCAGCACCCAGGTCCACTCCCCAGCACACCCAGGCACACATGCACATACACATTCACACACGCACATGTGTAGCCACCCTCACACATATACACACACACATTCTCTCTCACACACACACCACAAACACCACGCTCTAGGAGGGCAGATCATCCAGGCCCCACAGAGGGCCATGAGCGAGGCCTGTTTGTCATTGTTGGCATCGGCTCTCCACTCACAGAGGCTCTGCGCCAAGTCCTCGGATGTCCTCAGAGGTCACATGTCATCCCCGAATAGCCTTGCCATGAAACCAGGTGTAGACCCCTCCTCCTCACCCCCGTCTGTCCTTGCAGCCTGGATCCTGTGGAGCCAGGGGAAGAAGTCAAGGCAAGGGTGGACCTGCTGCCCACGGACGTGGGGCGACACAAGCTGGTGGTGAACTTCGAGTGTGACAAGCTGAAGGCCGTGAAGGGCTACCGGAACGTCATCATTGGCCCCGCCTAAGGGCCCCTGTGCCCGCCCCACCTCAGCCTGCTGAGAACCTACAACTTGACCTCATCTTTCTCCCAAGATAATGAGCAAAGTTTGTCCCCTGAGGCCGGGTGGGCTGCCTGGGACTCTTTGGAACAAAATGTACTTCTGGCCCACCTGTTCCTCTGAGCCCGTCCCCACCTGTCCCCCTTCACCATGGGGAGCATCGTGGGCCAACACAGAATCCTGACCTTGGCTGACTAGAGCTGGGGTGAGAGGGCCCCTACCCCCTCGCCCAGCCCAGATGCCTTTTGGGAAGCCAGGGGCCACGTGCCATATGGTTCCACCTACTCTATAGCCCCTTGGAGCAGATAAAAAGGGCTGGCATGCCCGCTGGTGGGTCAAGGGGCTCAGCTCCTCCGTGTGTCCTGTACCACTTCCCTGACTACACAGGGCCTCAGGGGCCTTTGGGGAGCTGGAGCCAATGGGGACTGGGAACAGCCAGGTCCGACCTCTCCTCCACATCCCAGCAGCCCTGGGCTGACAGTCTCTACCCACCCTGCCGCTTGAGACCCTTGGTGTGTTCCAGGCACCCCCTTCCCTCACTGGTGCTCAGAGAGCCAGCAGCCATTGAGTGGGAAACTGCAGAGGGGGAGCTGCCTCCTGTTGAGGAGGGTGACCTGCTCTGTGCCCGCAGGCTCGAAGGCTCGGGGTCAAGGGCAAGGCCCAGTGCTATGAGGCCTGGAGCAGAGCCTGGGCCTCTGGCTCAGACTCCAGAGCTCCATCAGTGACACCAGCCCTGACCTGAGCGTGTCAGAGAGGCTGCGTGGGCACTGATCCAAGAGTCCTCTCAGGTTGAGGAGGCAGGAAATGGGCCAGAGGGATTGGAGAGCCAGGGTTAGAGCCCTGAGCCTGAGCCCCAAGTCTGGCTGGACTCTGCCTGCCCATCTCTGGGCCTCGATTTCCTCGTTAAGCAGTGGAGGGGTTGAACCAGCTCATCTCCAGAGTCCTCTTGGCCCTGTGCTTCTGATGCCACATAAGGCCCAGCCTTATTAATAACCACGTCGTCCACTCCTTGCCCCACATATCTACTCCAGGCCTAGGTTGTGTCTGGGAGAGACACCATAGCCATCACTCTACCCCAGCCTGTCCTGCTCCCTGCATGCAGGTTCCTACCTTCAGGTCCCAGCTTTAGGGTACAAGAGCCCAGAAGGATCCCATCCTCCCCACGAGTTGCCCGCCACAGTGCCTAGACCTCACAAGAGCCTTAGCTGCCCGAGCTGGCCACTCTGTAATGAGGTGGGCACTCAAGCAGCCCTTCTTCCCAGGACCAGCATTGCTGGGCACAGCCTGGCCCCCAAGGAGGCATCAGAGCCTGGGCGTACAACATCCAAGTTTATTACCTGCTCTTTCCACAGGACTGGGTCTCCCTCTGGCGAAGCGTATGTGGGGGTTCTCCTTTGGTGGTGAGGTCTCAGCAGCTAGGGCCCCTAAAGAGGAATTTGGGGAAAATCACGCTGATGTATTTAAAGCTTTCTGCCTTGCACAAAGAATCACAAAATGAGCTGACATGTGTCTATGCTGTATAAATCTATCTTGATTCTCTATGGTTCTATCAAAGCTTTAGGGTTCCAAGCAGGCAGCAGAGGCACTTTTGAACCACAAAGAGCAAGCACTGAAATAAAAGAGTTTATTTTTCACATTCAAACAAGGCCTGGTCTCGTCCCTTATGAGCTTTTGACGGGGGTGGGCACATGGATCACTCCCACCTGTACCAGTGCCTCCTGCCTCTTAGGCAGCAGAGAGGCTCTCAGCCTCTCCAAAGCCTCAGCCTCTCCCCCTGGCTGAAGCTTTCCTAGCATTCAAGGCTCTACATCAGGGGTGCCCAACACGTAGGCTTCCCTGGGCTTGAGTAAACAAGGGAATTGTCTGGGGCTGCACATAAATTATAGTTAGTGTATTTACATAATAAAGGGAGGTCATGAGGAGAATAAATGCTAAAAACCACATGATGCTAATAAAAGGTTTTGTGGGGCCACATTACTAGCTGTTCTGGGCTGCATGTGGCCTGTGGGTGTGGGTTGGACATACCTGCTGCACACAGCCCAGCTCCATCTGCAGCCCCTCCCACCAACAAAGCCTGTTTGGGCCACAGTAAACTTCCTGTACCCTCTAAACACTCTGTGCACGTGTCCACCTCTTAGCATTTACACGCGTAGTTCTTAGAGCCCAGGCTCCCCTTCCTCATCCTTACCCGTTCCACAAACTCCTGTTAATCCCAGAACGCTTGACACCAAAGTCACCTCTTCTGCGAAGCCTTCTCCAATTTCTTCTTGGGTCTGCAGAATCCTACAATACAGACCAACTCCTATCATGGTAATATTAGGTCCGTGTAGGCCCATCTGCTCCCTTCCCATTCCATCTGAAGTCTTCAAGAACAGGGACCAAGAATGTCTTCAATCGATGCCAATACATGTTGAATTGATGAATCAATGTGACTCAAGATCAGGGCTGCCCAACAGAAATATAACATGACCCACAAGTACAAGCCATAAATATAATTGAAAGTTTTCTAAAAGTCAGATATGGTGGGGCAAGTTTGTAATCTCAGCTGCTCAGGCAGCTGAGGCAGGTGGATTGCTTGACCCCAGGAATTTGGAACCAGTCTGGGTAAGAGTGAAGCCCTGTCTCTTGAAAACAGAAGTGAAAGTTTTTCTAGTGGCTGCATTAAAAAGAATAAAAAAGGAATAGGTGAAGTTAGGTTTAACAGTCCTTTATTTAAACCAGTATGTCCCAAATATTGTTATTTCAACTTAAAACTGATAGGAAAATGGTCAGACACTTCACTTTCTTGTTTTCATAGTGAGCCTGAAACATGGTCCAGGTCTTTCACCTGTAGCTCATCTCAGTGCTGACTCGCTAGCTGCATTTCTGGCACTCGGTAGCCGCAGGTGATTAGTGGTCACCATATTGGATGGCACAGCCATGAGTGTGGGGACTTCCCCACCCAAGAGGCAAATGCTCTTAGATAAGTAGATGGTGAGGACCAGTCCTGCCCACAGGGCCCGAACGCTGAAGGATATACACACAAAAATAATTCAAAATAACCTCTAACATCACTTTTGGGGGTGCCAAGTCCTTCTGTTACCTGAACACTGCACCCTGGAGCTGGTCTGGGTGTCCAAAGCATTGTGTCAATTAGTGAGAGGCTGGAGAGTGGAAGCCAGTGGATCCTCCCAGTAGGGAGAGAGTTGATAAGGGAGCCGGATTCTGAAGTCAAGGAGGGAGGGAGAGCTCCACGGAGAACTTATGTGGCCCCAAAACCTGGGAGCAGCCACGAAACCTGCAGGCAGCACTGACGACTTCACAGCCCAATGCTCTGCCACAGCCTCGTGGTACCAGCAGGGCTGCTGGACTCTGCACAGCCTGCAGGTGCCCAGCCAGGGGCACCCTGCCCTCTCCCATCCTCCTGCCTTCTCCTTTCAGCAGACCCTCATCAGAAACCAGCTGGCAAGGGGCTCTGAGAAATGTCATTTTCCACCTTCCAGCTCCCTGGAAAACAGACGGCCAGGCAAGGGCAGCAGTGAAATAGTTGGGACCTACTACCATTCCCTCTCCTAAAACACTCATACCATCATCCCCACCAGAAAACTCTTACTTGACCTTCAAAACCCTACTCCAAGTAAGCCTCCTCTGGGAGGTGCTGGGGACTGCAGTCACACGCTTTAACCTTTGTATCCTCTCGGCATGTCTTAGAAAGTCCTTTAACCTTTGAATCCTATGGCCAAGCCCTCGGAAAGCTTGGCTACCAGCTGGGGTTAACGGCTTCTGCACCTGGCCCAAGTTCTGGGGCACCCTGAGGGCAGAGCAGGGCACATCCCCAGCAAGGAGTGACTAAGTAAACTCAAGGCTACCAGCTCTAGCTCCCAAGCCTGTCTGTCTCCTCCCCTGAAAGGAAGGGGCAGCACCACAGGTGCCAGCTCTGCCAACCTGGCCGGTGCACCTGCCTCTGCTTGTCCCACCCCCAGCCTGCCCGGTTTACCTGTGAAAAGTAAACTTTACTTCAGAGCTTGCTCCTAGTGGTTCAAAAGCACCTCTACTGCCCATGGGAAGCCAAAAGCTTTCATAAGACCGTGGATAATCAAGCTGTATTTACACAGGTCAGACCCATGTCGGCTCATTTTGCAATTCTTCCCTGGGCAAAGCCAAAAGTTCCACGCACAGCAGTGTGATTCCTCTTAAGTCTTTTTCTGGGATTTTGGAGGCCCTGGAGGCTGTACTGTTACCCCATTTTGGAGATAAGGAAATGGAGGACAGAGAGGTTAAGCAATTTGCCCAAAGGCCCACAGCTGGCAGATTGCAGAGCTGGGACTGGGGCCAGGCAGGCTGCCCTCTGCAGCATGCCCAGGGCAGTAGCCAGGGGGACCCCAGTTCCTTCCATACTCCCCACTCCCACTGGGGCACAGGGATCCTGGGGCGATGCCTTCACACAAGCCCCTGCAGCCCTCATGGACTGGGGGGACATTTGAATCCATCTGCCCACCCAAACGGCCTTTCTCCTCCACAGCTGCTCTTGTTTGCCTGGGATGCCTGCCAGCTCACCCCTCAGCCTCCAGCCAAGTCTGGAATACCAGAACGTTGATGGAGTCCGGGAGGGCGGGACCTGGAGTGGGGGGCCAAGCCAGGGCCTTTGAGCAGCACATTTACCTTGAGGCTGGTGTAACAGGAACCCACGCTCCCCGCTAACCACCCCAAAAGCAAATGGTCAGGGACAAGAGGTTGGCGCAGGGAAGACGATTTATTTGGAAAGCCAGCTGACCGAGGGAGGCTCTCCCATCTTGCTTGGAGACTGTGGGCCCAGGAGTTTTATAGGAAGTTGTGGGGAGGCAGATCTGAGAGGTGGGCACTAGGAGAGTCATAAATTCCAGGTAGGCAGCTTTTCCGATGCGTGGGCTGGTGTGGTCTGTAGGTCAGAATGTTCCAGGCCCTGTAAGTCTAAAGGAAAGTTATTGATTAGAAGGTCTTGTGGCATGCGTCTTTCTAGTTCCCTTTCCCATGAATAGTTAATCTTGCAGTTAATTACTAGGCTACAAAAGGCATCTTTTCCAGAGAACAGAAGATAGTGTAAGGCTGCTTTTCCCCAGAGGACCAGGGAGACAGAGAACAGCAACGCCCCCCTTGGAGCACAGAGGAGAGAACGTTCTCTAGAGAAGTTTTGTTTTTTTTCTTTAGTGCTACCCAATAGAGCATGGTTTATTTATTTTTATTTACTTATTTTTATTTTAGTCATAAATGTTAGTAGGGTACAGAGTCTGGAGAAGGTTTTAAACCAGTTAGGTGGCTTCAGTTGCAGGTATTGACCACACCAAAGCTGGTGGGTTTATTTAGGGTTTTTCTTGGTAGCAGTAGGGTGGGTCAGAACATACTCTTGGGTCTACCTGTGTCTTTCCCAACAGGCCTGGCCACATGGACAGTGACATGTGCCACAAAGCCCACGAAGCCCTGTGTCAAGAGGAAAAAGAAATACCGATTTGGAAGCAGCGGAGGGGAATGCTGGAGCATCCAACCTTAGGAACACAGGTCTGTGAATCTCACAGATTGAATTTTGAGCAAAAGAGGCGATTACAAAAGAGAGCATTCTGTGGAGAGGAATTCCATCACCGAGGCTCACAGACAGGAAGCACTAAGTGCAGGTCTGTTTCCCCCAGGAACCTAAGACTGGGAGGTGTGACACAGCTCACTCAGGTTCCAGCAAGCTGGTGGCAGAGCAGGAAGTGGGACACAGACTCTCCTACAGCACTCCACAGGCGGGCCTGAAAAGAGAAGGGGACAGCTTATCCCCCAGATGCTGGAACCCAGAAGTAGTGATTCTCTCCACTCACTATTTTCCCATCAACAACCCCTAGGTCAGAGAAAACCAGGATTAAAAGGCTGTAACCATAAATGTAGAATTACCCAGTGATCTAGCAATTCCACTTCTGGGTAATTACCCAATAGAAATGAGACTGTATGTCCATACAAAATGTTGTTCATGAATGTTGTTCATGAAGTTTGTCTCTGTGCCCTTGATCGGTTCCCAAGTGCATGGTTCCAACTCACATCAGCAACTTCCAAAGTCATCCTGGAGTAGAAAGACAGACAGGCAGACAGAGAGATCAGGGAGAAATGCCAGCCAGGTCAGTGCAAGCAGGGATCTGCCTTCCTTTGGTAAGTTAACTCCTTTTACATGAATGGCGGGGCATTGGGCTGTGAAGTCGTCACAAGACAAAATGTGGAAACAAATGTCCATCAATTAATCAATGAATAAATAAAGTATGGCATTCCATACAATGGAATATTACTCAGCAATGAAAAGGAATGAAGTCCTGACACATGCTACATTGATGAAATTTGAAAACATTATGCTAAGTGAAAGAAGCCAGAAACAAAAGATCACACAATGTATAGTCCCATTAGTATGAAATATCCAGGACAGGGAAACCTATGAAGACAGGAAGCAGATAGAGGATTTCCTGGGGCTTTGGGGATGGAGGAATATTGGGGAGGGAGGGTTGACAACTAAAAGGGATGAGGTTTCTTTGGGAGAAAATGTTCTACAATTTCACAGATGGAACACTATGCTAGGAGCTATTGTACACTTTGAAAGGATGAATTGCAAAGTATGTGAATTATATCTCAATAAAGCTGCTTAGCAACTAATTAACAATGAGGAATGTAGGGATGAGGCATAGAGAGGAAGGGAAGAGACAAGACTCTGAGTCAGCTTGGCTCGAGGCTTATCTAGCCTACCTCGAGTCCTGAGGTACACCCAGGACTCTTTCGTGACTTACTGCAGCACACCCATCTTGAGTCCATGAGGCTGAGACTAAATGGCTAAAATGATCCCTAACAGCTTGCCGTTGGTACACCCAGCTCAAGCTTTTGGGGGCCAGCCTATGAAGTCAAGCCCTTGAGGTGAGGCAAAATGCCCCTGTCCAATGCAGCTAGGGCATGTCCCTCCACCAATTTCTTGCCATATCACCTGATATCATCTGATTGGTCAGTCCAATCACCTGATGTCTCCCAATTGGCTAACCCAAAAAGTCATAAGGATGTCACGAATTCTGAATGGTTAACCCAAAAGGCTTATAAGCACGGTGCACAGGCACCGAGCTTGAGTTGGAGGGCAGGACACAGAGCTTGCAGCTTGGAATAAAGTTGAGTTCTGAGTTACCAACAACCCAGCTCCCAGGAATGGTGTGTCTCCATAAGGCTCAAGAATAGTGGGCTAGTTGTGCATGGGGTTTTGGTTCCTGGCCAGAAGTGAGCCCCACAGGGGCAGGAAGAAGGTTGAGCAGCAGCACTGCAGCCTGGATTCTGACTTGGTAGGTGTGCTTGAGCTCGCTGAGCAAGCTCAGGTAATCCCTTCTCTGGGCCTTCCTTGTCCCTTTTGTTGAACGAGAGTAAAGGCAGAGGAGCTCAGTGGGGCCATGGATTTGGGCACGTGGTCACACCTCTAGAGGGGGTTTCCTGGGGTTTATTAACCCCCTGATTACTCATGGAGACCCATGCAGCTCCCCTGGGATGGCTGCCTGTGGGCCACAGTTCATCGATGTGCTTTACAGACAGCCAAAGAGCTGCTCCTCCAAAACCTACCCTCAGCCACTGCTCTGCACCAGAAAGGAAACTAGCATGGGGCGTGATGGTACACTCATCTCATCCCAGCACTGGGAGGCAGAGGCAAGAGGATCTTGAGTTTGAGGCCAGCCTGAGCTACATAAAGAAATCCTGACTTTTAAAAAAGACATACAAATAATATTTTCTTACAAAGTATTCTTTTCTTTTTTCTTTTTTCTTTTCTTTCTTTCTTTTTTTTTATTTTTTATTTTTCTGTAGTGGGGGTTGAACTCAGGGTCTCCTGCCTGCATGCTTTGCAAGTGCTGGACCACTGAGCTGCACCCCCAGTCCATTTTTTTACTTTTTGAGACAGGGTCTTGCTAAGTTACGCAGACTGCCTCTGGTCTCAAACTTGTGATCCTCCTGCCTCTGCCTCCCGAGCCGCTGGGATTACAGGTGTGTGCCACTGCACCTGGCACAAAGTGTTCTTATACCAAGCTATCATATCCTCAAGGCCCTTTGCTTTCCTTTCTCTAACTTTCCTCATCACTCCTTCACACGGCCAGACTTGCCATAAAGTTTCTTTTGTTCTCCCCAACTTCCTGACTTTCTAAGGCATTTCTCCCCTACACTAATGCCCCCTAAAACTAAGACTCCTCCCTTCTTCTTCTATTAGCCAACAAGGTCTAACCAAGATTGTGAGGTCAAAGCCCTAGCTAATAGGGTGAGACCCAGCCATAGAGACTACGTTAGAAATAAAAGACCAGACAGACCCCACCCCCGACCCCCCGTCAGTGCGCTTGCTGGCTCACTAGACTCACTTCTTATGCCCTCTTTACAAAGAGAAAATTTGCCTTGCTGAGATAAAACTTAAAATCTTTAATTTTATTGTGTCTTTATTATTGACATTGAGCATATTTCCAACATAATCCTAGCACTGGGAAGTTTAGGCAGGAGGAACATGAGTTTGAGGCCAGCCTGAGCTATATAGAGAAACCCTGTCAAAAAAAATAAATAAAGACAGAAGGAAAGAAAGGAAGGAAGGAAGGAAAGAAAAGAAAAGAAAAAGAAACCAGAGGCATGAGTGAAGATTCCAGTTTGTCTTTGTGCCCTTGATCGGTTCCCAACTGCATGGTTCCAATTCACATCAGCTCCTTCCAAAGTCATCCTGGACAGACAGGCAGGCAGACAGAGAGATCAGGGAGAAATGCCAGCCAGGTCAGTGCAAGCAGGGATCTGCCTTCCTTTGGTAAGTTAACTCCTTTTACAGATGGGAAACTGAAGCACAGGTGGAGCCTAAAGCCAAGCCTGTCCAGTTTCCACTCACTCTGAGCAGATCTGAGTGCCCACCATGTGGTCAGCCAGTATGCTCCCCAGAAGGGAGGGCCAAGCCCTGGGACCACAGGTGAGCTGGCCCCACCCTCGGTGGCCCAGGTGGGTCCCATCTCCCACTTGTGCCTTTGAGGAAGCTATTCACTCTCTCTGGCTTCTGTCACTCTGGAGCTCCTAGTCACTGCCTTGTTACCCAACCTGGGCCTGTGATTAGGGAAGGGAACAGACCTTGTTAACCATGGAGAGCTGTGTGCACAGAAGCCATCAAGAACTCCGGCCACTAGGTAGAGAGAGGTGGGTTAGCCAAGGCACATTTGTTTAACTGGCTCCTACAATGGGGTTGGGCTGGGGTTTAGCTCAGTTGGTAGAGTGCTGCTCTGTGCTCTCTGAGGCCCTGGGTTTGATCCCCAGCATCACAAAAATGGCAGCCCACTCCCAAAACAATCCTGAAACAATCAGCCATTGAAAACACTATGAATAGCAGAGAAGCACTGCATAGTGCTGGGCATGGCAGTGTAGGGGAGGGTTTCCTTCTGTAGTACATAGGATCTCTATGAGTTAGACGAGACTCAGCGATGGGGGCAGCAGGGTGGCTGCTGACTCCAGCTGTGAGGTGATGGTGGTCTGGAGTAGGTAGGGGCTATAGCTTGGAGACAGATCGGAGACACAGAGGAGACTCATTTGCTCAATACCTTTTTGCCCCTGACGTGGCCCGTGGACTATACTAGGACCTAGGAACTCAGATGTTGCCATGGCAACCCTGTCCTACACAGCAGTCAAGCAGACCCCAGGGTGAAGGGAGGGGAGGCAGGAGGGAGGGATTCAGGCTGGGCATGAGAACATCACAGCACTCCTAAGAGCCAAGCAAGCGTTCTTCCTCGGGCATTGCGCACACGGATGTCCTGGGTCCCCATGACACTCTAAGAAGCAGAGCTAGCATGGCCCCTTCCACTCTCCAGGGGAAAGGTCCAAGGTCACAGCACTAGAAAATGGTGGGGCCAGGGTGACAACCAGGCAAGTAGGGTCTACAGTAACTGCTCCCAACTTCCTGCTCTGTTGTCACCTCCAAATGACATGGACTTAGACAGGGGGGCTGGAGGCTCATGGAACATGACTGTGGAGGCTGTGAGCCCAAGGAAAAGTTAGCCAGGAGAGAGCTGGGGGAAATCCGCAAGGTGGGCTTGCTGGGGTGAAATGGGAGGGCAGGCAAGTCCATTTCCTAGGAAGCTGATGACACTTAAGCTTCTGGAAAAGTCATCTGCATGGGTCTAAGGTTGAGAACCACAGGGAGCTACGGAGTGTTCCAGGCAGGGAAGAAGCCAGGGTACCTTGGAAAGCATTTGAAAGAAAGCGGTTCTGGGAAACAGCCTCAAAACATTTAGAAGAAAGGAATCTGGAGCTCAAAAGTCTCCAGCAACTGGTTATGTTTTCACTTCACAATCTTAGTAAGTATTTACTTTTGTATTCAATTTTATAGTCATCATTTTACTTTGCATTCTTTTTCTTAAATCTGGTTGTTCAAAATTAAAATTAAAGCTTCAATGTAATAATACAGCTTCCTCACCAGGATGAGTAAAAAAGTATTCAGTACTGGATGGGTTGAAGTCAGGATTTTGTGCTATTTGCCAAAGGTTTTACCACTGCACTGCACCCCCTGAGCCCCTTTTTAATTTTTTTATCTCAAGACAGGGTCTTACTAAATTGCACGGGTTGCATCTGGCCTCAAACTCACGATCCTCCTGACCCAGCCTCCAGCCTCAGTCACTGGGATTACAGGTATATGCCATGGTGCCTGCCCCAGAATAAGTAAAATTCAAAAGTAAAAATTTGTATACATTCACCTACTTATGATGAGTTGTTTATGATGAGTTGTTTATGATGAGTTTATAGGGATAAACCTATTATAAGTTAAAAATATTGTGTCAGAAATGCATTTAATACACTTAGCCTACCAAATATCACAGTTTAGCCCTGCCTACCTTAAACACTCAGAACACTTACATTAGCCTATAGTTGTGCAAAATTAATGCAAAGCCCATTTATAATAAAGTGTTGACTATCCTATGTAATTTTTTGAATACTGCCCTCGCAGTGGAGACAGAAGGGTTGCATGTGCACACTGTAGCCCCATGGTAAAGTCTTAACATCATAACTCACATCATCATTAAGTTGTGACACACACACGGGTGCATGAAGTGCTAGTAAAGGTATGGAACAATTTTCGTACCCACTAGGGAGAGTGCCAGTTGGTACACCACTTTGGAAAATGATTTGCTGCATCTTCTAAAGCAGGATGTCCATCTCTCCCGACAAGGCAGCAAATGTGCTAGATTCATAGTCAAATGCATGGTTTGCCTGTAAAATGTCCCAGATAGGCTCCGGTGTTGGGGCACTTGGTCTATAGCTGGTGGCACCGGTCTGGGAGGCTGTGGAACCTTTAGGAGGTGGGGCTGAGCTGGCAGAAGTAAGTCACTAGGTGGGGGAGCAGGGGTGCCCTGTGAAATTGATACCAGCCCCAGGTTCCAGCCTCACTGTCTCTGCTACCCAGTCCACTGTGATGAGAACAGTCTTTGCCACAGGCTCCTGCCATCATCAGCTGAACTCCTCAGCCATGCCGCCCCCACCACCACGGACTAAAACCCTCCAAAACTGTGAGCCAAGATCAGCCCTTCCTTAAGCTGTTTCTAGCAAGTATTTTGGTCACCACCACCCAAAAGCCAACTAACTCATCAACAGACATGAGTCCATGTGTCCTCCAAAATACATGTGTAGGAAGGTTTATAGCAGCTTTTTTCTTGAATATTCCCAAAGTTGAAAACAACCTGAAAGTCGAACACTCAACAAAACAGACACGGAAATTATAGCCAGGCATCCACAGCAGTGCTTTGGGAGCAAGAAAGAGCCAAGTAGAAGGGAACCACACCACTTAGCTGCAGCATGGTAACTAAAACATGCCAGACACTGGGGGCCGCACCAAGTCATTCTACTCATGGAAAGTTCAGAACCAGGCAAAGCTAATCTATGACAGTAAAAATCAGGTCAGTGGTTACCTTTAGCGGGTAGGTAACAACCAGGAAGGGAACCAGATGCTGGGGGACTTCTGAGGTGATGGATATGTTAATCTTACGATATTACAGAAAAGAATTTTAATCACACACATACACACACACATGGGGTGGGGGGAACAAGAGCAAGATTTATTATAGAAAAAGAATGAAAGCAGTGCTCCCAGAGGTGGCTGGCAGCCACTCAGACCAGAGCAGAGCGAGCACACTGCCTGGGGGTGGTCCCTTTTATTGTTCTCTCAAGGTTGCCACCCAAGTTTCTTCCTTGATCAGCCCCCTGGGATGGAGTTTTACTTTCTAATCAGGAGAGAGGGGTCTTGCTGAGACCAGTTTTGCGCCGCTTTTTCTTAGTTATCCTGAGGTTACAGGCTGTACAAGCAGCCTGTGCAAACATTTGTATCCTGTCCCAAGGTCACAAGCTGCACATTTTGTCTCTGTGAACTCTCACATTAACCCCGTTGCGTCCCACTGCCCATTTCTGACCAATGATCTAACTCATCAGTTATGTCCTGGGCCTTGCGCTAGATGCCAGTTAGCAGGAGTGTGTTCAGTGGGGGAAAAAATCATCACGCAGCAAACTTCTGTTTTGTGCCTTTTCTGTGATGTGTTAGATTTTAAGGAGACTCTGCCCCCGATGGCATAAGCTCCAGGCCCCTCAGGACCTCCACCTGCCCTCAAGAGCAGAGGAAGGGTTGGGATTTATTTTATGTGGCAGCACCCACTAGAAGGCTCCTCCTTGATGCTACCTCCAGCCACCCAGGGAGAGAACGTCGGGGCCAGGCGGAAGTGGGGAGACCTGGGAGGGGCCGCTGCCAAGTGGCCAAGTGAGGGGAGGAGACAGAGAAACCTTCCTTGGTGGGACTCAATGAGGAGAAAGGCTGAGAGGAGGTGAGGGCCATGGAGAGGATTGGGGCAGACAGGCGGATGGAATGGAATAGTGGCAGTAGCACGGGGGTTAAGGAGTGGGGAGGTTTGGTCTCTAATTCTTCCACAGAGAGCTGCAGTTGGCTCTGCCCAGTTAGATCCAGAGCCAAGGCTGAGCACCAACCCGTCCAGGCTGTGCACCTGGCACAACCAGCCCCTGCTTCCCTGGAAGTGACTCTCTCCACCTCCCGCTTCATTCCTTCTCAGGCTCAGCTCCCGCAGGCCAGCCCACTCCCAGCTCTTGGCAGGCACCCAACCCCCACAGGGCAAGCAATTTGTCTCTCTTCCATCATGATCCTGGTGTTTGTGTTTTTTGGCAGTACTTGGGGGTTGAAACCAGGGCTTTGCACACACTTTGCAAATGCTCTATCCCTGGGCTGCAACCCCAGCATATTTCATATTTTTATTTTGAGTCAGGGTCTCGCTAAGTTACACAGGCTGCCTCTGCCCTTGAACTTGCGATTCTCCTGCTTCTGCCTCCCAAGTTGCAGGGATTACAGGCATGCACCATGGCGCTCGGCTGATCCTGGCTATTCTTTTTCCTCTTTCTTGTTTCATGGGCCGGCTTTTGTGAGGACCTCCTTGAGGCAGACTTGAAGCTTGATGATGTCGCATCTTGTTTCACTGAGGCCCTGCTGACCTTGGTAAGGAGGGTAGTGTTACCCATTTTACAGATAAGGTAAGGGAGGCCATGGGGTGAAGTGCTTGGGGCCAACATCACCACCCAATAAGGGGCAGAACTGATGCTAACAAGGATTCCAATAACAATACCATGTGTTGGCATTAAGCAGTGAAAGATTCAGCTAAGCACTGTGCATGCATTTACCTATTTGTCCCTCATGAAGACCCAGTAGAGGAAACTGCCATTATTATCAGCCTCTTTAAAGAACTGTTTACTGAAGCCTTACATGGGGGCAGGGAATGCACAAATCCTAGCATCTCAATGAGTTTGCACAAATCAAACACACCCGTGGAAACAGGATTCAGGTTAAGAAATAGAATACACAACATAAAACCCAAAAGCACAGGCAATGAAAGAAAAGATGAATAAACTTGACTTCATAAAAATTTTTAATTTTCATCATTCAAAGGATGCTATAAAGGAAGTGAGAAGAGAGCCGTGAGGTGGTATATGCCCACAATCCCAGCACTTGGAAGGCTAAGGCAGGAGGATCATGTTTTTGAGGCAAGCCTGGTCTACACAGTAATTTCAAGGCCAGCCTGGTGTACCTACATAAGGACACTGTTTCAAAAAACAAAGGAAGTGGAAGACGGCCTACAGGATGGTGAAAACGTTTACAAATCACATATCTGATAAGAGTCTAGTATCCAGAATATAAAAAGAACTCTTACAATTCAATAATAAGAAGGTAAATAACACAGTTTAAAAAAAGAGGAGGGGGCAAGGGATTTGAATAACATATGAATGGTTAATAAACACATGAAAGAAATCTCAACACCATTTTTGTTGTTGAGTGCCATTGGTCCAACCCTCATGGTTTTTTTTTTTTTTCCGGTACTGGGGGTTGAACCCAGGATCTCCTGCTTGTATGCTCTGCAAGTGCTGGACCACTGAGCTGGCGCCTCCAGCCCTTTTTTTTTTTTTTTTACTTTTTTACTTTTTTGAGAGAGGGTCTCACTAAATTATGCAAACTGCCTCTGGTCTCAAACTTGCGATCCTCCTGCTTCCACCTCCCCGAGCTGCTGGGATTATGGGCGTGCACCACCACGCCCGGCTCCTCATAGGGTTTTCAATGGCTGATTGTTTCAGGATTGCTCTGGGAGTGGATTGCTATGTCCTTTCTCCCATTTTTTGTGGTGCTGGATATGGAACCCGGGTCCTCAGAGAGTGTGGAGCAGTGCTCTCCCAACTAAGCTAAACCCAAGCTCCTCAACATTAGCCACTGAGAAGTGAAAATCAAAACCACAAAGAGATGCTACTTTACACTCACATGATGGCTGTGACTATAAGATAGCTAATGACAAGTGTGGTCGAGGATGTGGGACAATTGCAACCTCCTCGCACTGCTGTTGGCACAAATGCTTTAGGAAATTGGTAGTATTTCAAAACGGTAAACACAGAGCTAACATTTGACTCACTGATTCCTCTCCTAGTGTAGTTGCTGTTGTTGGTAGGTGCTGTGGAGTCAGGCCGACTCACAGGAAGCCTCGTGGGGTTTTCAAAGGCTGACTGGGTATTGCTTCGGGAGTGGATTGCCGTACCCTTCTTCCATTTATGCTGTACTGGGTGTTGAACTTGGGTCCTCAGAAAGTGCGAAGCAGCACTCTACCAAATGAGCTAAACCCCAGCCCCCTAGAGGAACTAGAGAATGAAAACTTATGTCCACATGAAAGTTGTACATGAATGTCATAGCAGAATTATTCATAGCAGCCAAAAGGTGGGAACAACCCAAATGTCCATCAACTGATGAACAGTTAAATAAAATAGTATATCCATACACTGGAATATTACCCTGCAATGAAAAGGAATAAAGTACTGATGTATGCTCCAACAAGGATGAGATTTATAAACATTATCCCAAATGAAAGAAACAAGTCACAAAAGACCACTTATTGTATGATTCCATTTATGTGAAATACCAGAAGAAAATAGAAAGTAGATTAGTAGTTACTATGGACATGGACAGGGTTGGGGTAGGGGAACGTTAAGGAGTAACTGCTAACAAGCACTTTTTAGGGGAATGGTGAAAACGTTCTACAATTAGATTATGGTGATGGTTGCATAAGTCAAATATATTTACATTCACTTTTTGAATGCGTGAATGTTGAGGTATGCAAACTGTATCTCAATAAAGCACTTTAAAACAAAAAGATACCCCATGTGTTTATTCATGCTGTTGCTCTACCTGATTTGCCTCTCCTTTCTTCTATTTCTCTGAATGACCAAAAATAACTGATTTCTAAGATTCAGCCCAAATGCCATGACAAAGATTTCCCTGATATACTCCAATGAGAATTAATTTTCTCTCCTCTGAACTCCCACAGTAATTCATATCAGAGGAGATTTAAAAGACACCTGTGGTGTGCCTGGCATTTATTACAGTTTATACAGTTACTAAATACCCATCTTATCTCTGCTATTATACTATAAACTTTTGGAGACAGAAGATTGGATTTTCCTACCTTTAGTATACTCAGAACTGTGACTGGTATGCATCAGTCATCCAAAGAAAGAATGTGGAACTCATTCTAACTGTCCTCCTCACATCTGCCTTCCCCCAGGAAATAGGTTATCAGTGGAAAAGTTCCAGGCCTGATTCATCATTTCATCCCCTGCCTCAACTTTCCAAGGACAGGGATTGCAGGCACGTGGCATCTCACCGGCTCTCTTTTCACTTTCATGATAGCATCCTTTGAGACTGCAAAAATTTAAAATTTTTATGAAGTCCAATTTATAAATCTTATTTTTTTAATCACCTGTGCTTTTGGTGCTCTCGAACTGGGTGTTGATCCTATGGGTGGTATGCTACCACCCTTGGCAGGAAATATTTTGAACCAACTGGTAACAAAGAAAATTCTTTATCAGAACTTGTAGATGTAAGTATATCACTGCTTAGAGAAAAATTTGCATTAGAGGAAAATCTTAAATACACATATCATAGAAGCAGCTGAAAACTGAGAAAAATAAACATCCACTCTAAGAAACTGGAAAAACAGTGCCAAGCAAATGCAATAAAACTAGGAAGAAAATAAGATAGCTAAGAACAGAAACTAATAAAATAGGAAAACAAAGATTAAAACAGAGCTAATCCAACAAAGGCAAAAATTGGTTCTTTGAAAAGATCAGTAAAACTGATAACTCCTAAAGGAAATTGGTCTAGAGAAAAAGAAATACAACAGAAAAACAGTATTAAGAATAAAAATGGGACATGCTACTAACATGAAAGAAAAAAGAGGATATTCTGAATAACTCTGAAGTTTGAAATTTTAAGTGAAATGGCCAATATAATGGAAAGGTATAATATATCAATTTTTTTTCAGTATTTGGGGGTTGAACCCAGAGTCTCACGCATACTTTGCAAGTGCTCTACCACTAGACTGCAGCTCAGCCCATTTTTAATTTTTTATTTTGAGACAGGGTCTCCCTAAATTTTGCAGGCTGTCTCTGGCATTGAATTCTCAATCCTTCTGCCTCCACTTCCTGAGTGTCTGGGATTCCAGGCATGTACCACCACACCCAGCCATATATCAAGTTTTATTCAGACAGAAAGTGTAGATAATCCTCTAACAATTAAGATAACTGAGTTGGTTGTTAAATCCCTTCCTGAAAAGGAAACTTAAACTCTTGAGGCTTCACTGATAAGCACTATGTGACATTCAAAGAACAAATAATTTTGGTCTTTCACAATTTCTTATAGAGAACACCAAATGAGTGAATAATCCCTAAGTCATTCTATAAGGCTAACATAATCTTCATACCAAACAGGACAAGTGACTGCCAGCAAGGAAAATTCCAGGCCAATCTTACTAATAAACATAAATTAAAAATCCTTAATAAAATATTACCACATTGCTGGGTATGGTGTCATACCCCTGTAATCCTAGCACTTAGGAGGCTGAGGCAGGAGGATGAGTTTAAGATCAGCCTGGGCTTAGTGAGACCCTGTCTCAAAAAAACAGAACAACAACAGTATTAGTGAAAAACCCCATCGGTATATATATATACACACATTTAAAAAATCACAACCAATTCTAGGAATAGAAGGTTGATTTAACATTAGAGAATCCATTAATGGAGCTGACCTGGCTGGCGCATTCCTGTAACTCCAGTGACTTGGGAGGCTGGGGCAGGAGGATCACGAGTTCAAATCCAGGGAGTAGCTTGTGTAAGTTAGTGAGACCCTGACTCAAAATAAAAAATAGAAAATGGACTGGGGGTGCAGCCCAGTGGTAGAGCACTTGTAAAGTATGTGGGAGGTCCTGGGTTCAACCCCTAAGTACCACAAATTTAAAAAAAAAAAAAAAAAGAAAATCAATATAATTCAACACACGTGCTGATTAAAGGACAAAAACTACATGATCATGTCAAATAGACACAGAAAATCATTTAATAAAATTTAATATTCATTCATAGTTTAAAAACTAAAAACACCTATGATATTTTGAACAGAAAGCAATTTCTTTAATATAATATAAAGATTATAGTGAGGTGCCATGGAGCATGCCTGTCATCCCAGCAACTTGGGAGGCTGAGGCAGGAGGATTGCAGGTCCGAGGCCAGAGGCAACCTGTGCAACTTAGCAAGACCTTGTCTCAAAATAAAAATTTAAAAAGGGGACTTTGGGGGTGCTCAGTGGTAGGGCATTTGCATAGCATGTGGGAGGCCTTGGGTTCAACCCCACAGTACTGTAAAAAATTATATTTCCTGCTAACCTAATTAATGGCAAAATTAATTGAAGTATAAATTAATAAATATAATTATCATAGAATTATATTATTTTTCTAATTAATTATAAATTATTGAGAGCTTTACCTTTCCATGTGGGTAGAGCACTGCGCTGCAGTCTCTGAGGTCCCGAGTTCAATTCCCAGCACCGCAAAAATGGGAGAAGGACCTGGCAATCCACTCCCAAGGCAATCCCGAAACAGCCATTGAAAACCCTATGAAGGTCACTATGAGTCGGATACTGACTCGCTGGCACCTAACAACGACAACAACCTTTCCATAACAGAAACAAGTCTATTGGATACTCACTATACCAATATTATCCAACATTTTACTGGAAATTTTACCAAGGACAATAAACAAAGGACGGAAGGAAGGGTGGAAGAAGGAAGGAAGGGAGGGAGGGAAGGAAAAAAGAATAGAGAAGATAAGAGAAGGGAAAAGAAAAGAAAAAAGAAAATACGTAAGATTTGGGGGGAGACGGAACAGTTATTTTTCAAAGATGGTTTGTTGTATAGCTATGTTAATAGAATTAACAAAGAAATAGCATTCTTATGGAATACAAGATAAATATATTAAAATGTATTTCTATAAAATAGCAATAAGAAAAATTATAAATTAAAGTTATTTACAGTAATAACAACAGTTACAACAAAATAAATATACAAAAGTAATGCAAGACTTCTATTAGGAAAATTATAACACTTTATTGAGAATCATTAAAGAAACCTAAATGAAAAAGGAAATATACAAAATTAATGGATTATTAGACCTAATGCTGCCTGCAGCTGTACCATTTGGGCATCTAATCCCATCAGATCTTGGAAGCTAAGCAGGGTCAGGCCTGGTTAGTACTTGATGGGAGATCGCCTGGGAACACGAGGTGCCTTAGGCTTGGAAAAAGGACTTGGAAGCCCACTACCAAAAAGCAACCAGCCATTGAAAACCCTGAACAGCAGAGAAGCACTGACAGTAGTGTTGGGCACAACACAGTGTTGAGTAATATTTCATCTGCTGTACATATGGTTGCTATGAATCAGCCCAACTCAAGGGCACCTAACAACAACAACAACAACAACAAAGACCTAATATTGTGCAGTTATCAATTCTTCCAAACCGATCTAAAGACTCCATTAAATCCCTATTCTAAAAGAAACTTCGTGGAATTTGATAAGGTGATTTCAATTCACCAACATAAACAGCAACTGTTGTTGTTGTTAGGTGCTGTCAAGTCAGATCTGACTTCTAGCAATCCTATGCAAAACAGGATAAAACACTCCCCAACTCTGTGAAAGGCACATGATTCTATTTATGTTTAAGCCCATTGTTGCAAACACTATGTCAATCTATCTAGTTGAGGGTTTTTGCTTTTTTCGTTGACCTGCCACTCTCCCTAACATGATGTCCTTCTCCAGGGATTCGTCCCCCCCGACTATGTGTCCAAAATATGTAAAACACAATCTAGCCATCCTTGCTTCCAAGGAGCACTCTGGTTGCACTTCATCTAGGACAGATCTATCGGTTCTTTTGGCAGACTGTGGTATATTCAATATGCATCTCCACCACCATGACTCAAAAGCATCAATTCTTCTCCTGTCTCCTTTATTCAACATCCAGCTTTTACAACCATATGTTGTTGTTGTTAGGTGCCATCGAGTCAGTATCTGACTCATAGCAACCCTATGTACAACAGGCAAAACACTATTGTCAGTGCTTCTCTGCTGTTCATAGGGTTTTCAATGGCAGATTGATTTTTGGGAGTGGGTTGCCAGGTCCGTCTCCCAAGCGTACAGCACCTGGTGTTCCTAGGTGGTCTCCCATCCAAGTACTAACCAGGCCCAACCCTGCTTAACTTCTGAGATCTGACAGGATCGGATGCCACAGAGCTATGGCTGTAGGCACAACCATATGATGCAACTGAAAATACCATGGCATGAGTCAGGTGCACCTTTATCTTCAATGTGACATATTTTCAACACTTTGAAGAGGTCTTTCACAACAGCTTTTCCCAATGCAAGGCATCTTTTGATCTTGACTGCTGCTTCCATGGGTGTTGAGGGTAGAATCAAGTACAGCAAAATCTTTACCTCAATCTTTTTTCCATTTATCATGAAGTTGCTTATTGACTGAGTTGTAAGGATTTTTGTTTTGTTGATGTCAAGGCACAGTCCATACTGAATGTTGTGTTCTTTGATCTTCATCAGGAAATGTTTCAAATCCTCTTCACTTTCAGTAAGCAGAGTTGTGTCTTCTGCATAACACAGATTGTTAATGAGTCTTCCTCCTATCATGATGCTGTGTTGTTCATAAAGTCCAGCTTCTGGAATTATTGTTCATCAGAGATTGAAGAGGTACTGTGAAAGGCTGCGGCCCTGACACACATCTTTCTCAACTTCAAACCAGGCAGTGTTTCCTTATTGTATTCAAATGACTGCCTCCTGGTCCATGTATAGATTCTTCATGAGTACAATTAAGTGCTCTGGTATTCCCACTCTTCGCAGTGTTATCTATAATTTGCTATGATCCACAAGTCAAATGCCTTTGTCTAGTCAATAAACCATAGATAGACATCTTTCTGATATTCTCTGCTTTTGGCTAATATCCATCTGACATCAGCAATTATGTCCCTGGTTCTACATGGTCTTCTGAATCCAGCCTGATTTTCTGGCAGTTCCCTGTCTACATACTGCTAACATTGCTTTTGAGTGATTTTTAGCAAAATTTTGCTTGCATGTAATATTAATGATATTGTTCTATAGTTTCCACATTCAGTTGGATCTCCTTAGACCACCAAGGAGATCCAACTGAATGTGGAAATAGGAACAGATATGGAAATAGGAACAGATATGGATCTCTTCCAGTCAGTTGACAAGGTAGCTGTTTTCCAAATTCTTGGCATAAACATGTTAGCGCCTCCAGTGCTGCATGTGTTTGTTGAAACATCTCTATTGGTATTCCACCAATTCATAGAGTCTTGTGTTTTCCCAATTCCTTGAAGGCAGCTTCCACTTCTTCCTTCAGTACCATTGGTTCCTGATTATATGCAACCTTTTGAAATGGTTGTTCATTCACCAATTCTTTTTGGTATAATGACTCTTGTGTATTCTTTCCACCCCTTTTGATGTTTCCTGTATTGTTTAATATTTTCCCTGTAGAATATTTCATCACTGCCACTTTTCTTCAATTCCTTAAGTTTGAGAAAAACAGAGCATGTTCTTCTCTTTTGGTTTGCTATCTCCAGCTCTTTGTACATGTCATTATAATATTTGATTTTGTCTTCTCAAGTTGCCCTTTGAAATCTCCTGTTTAGTCCTTTAACTTCATCCTATCTTCCTTTTACTTTAGCTGTTCAACGTTCAAGGGCAAGTTTCAGAGTCTCTTTTGACATGTAATTTGGTCTTTTTTTTCCCTGTCTTTTTAATAACCTTTTCCTTTCCTCATGAATGATGTCTTTGATGTCATGCCACATCTCATCTGGTCTTCAATCATGAGTGTCTAATGCATGAAATCTGTTCTTGAGGTAGTCCCTGAATTCAGGTGGGATACACTCAGGGTCATACCTTGGCTCTCTCATACACTTGTTCTAACTTTCTTCAGTTTCACTTTGAACCTGCATACTAGCAGTTGATGGCCTGATCCACAATCAACACCTGGTCTCATTCTGATATTTGATATTGAGCTTTTCTATCATCTCTCTGCACAAATGTAGTCAATTTTGTTCCTGTGTGTTCCGTCTGGGGAATTCCATGTCATGTACTGGTCACTTCTTCTCAGTCTCCTCTGCTGGCTCCTCCCCCACTTCCTGATCCCCAGGTGACACAGCATCCTCTCCCACAGAAGATGCAGCCTCAGTCCTCTGACTGCTTCTCCTTCTTATCCTCACACAGCCTTAGTGAACTCTTGTAGATAATACTTTAAATGCCACCCACATGGGATGACACATCCCAGACCTCTCCTCTAAACCTCATCACATCATTTACACATCAACTGCCTACTCACACCCATACTAGGAAGTTCCAGAGAATCTTGGGCTTACCACAGAGCAAAGAGAATCCTTGATTTTTCTTTCTTCTTTTCTTTGCTCTCCTTCTTTCTTTCCTTCGTTCCTTTCACTCCCTATTTCCCCTTCCTTCCTTCCTTCCTTCCTTTCTCTCTTTCCTTTCTTCCCTCCTTCCCTTCCTTCCTTGCCTCCTTTCCTTTCCTTTCCTTTTCTTTCTCTTCCTCCCTTCCTTCCTTCCTTCCTTCCTTTCTTTCTTCTTTCTTTCTTTCTTTTTCTTTCTTTCTTTCTTTCTTTCTTTCTTTCTTTCTTTCTTTCTTTCTTTCTTTCTTTTTCTTTCATCTTCTTTCATTTATTTGGCCCAGGCTGGTCATGAACTCACAATCCTCCTGCCTCAGCCTCTTAAGTACTGGGATTATGGGTATGCACCACCATGTCTAGCTCTTGATTTTTTTTTCTAACCTGCTTCTTTTAGATCTTCTCAGTCTTAGCCATTGGCACCACCATCTATTCAGTTGCTTGAGACAAAAACCTACAATCTGTCCAAAGTCATTGTTCCCTTATGCATGTCTAATCCATCAAGTCCTGTTGATTTTGCTCTCAGGGATATCCTGGATCTGTGAGCTGCTCATCATCCCACAGTGACCTCTTTGGTCCAAGTTTCCAGGATCTCCCAACTGTACAAGTGCATTTTCTACCTACAACCCACTCTCCTCTCATAGGCCAGAGGGTCTTTCCCAGGCAGGGATCCAATCACTGTAGCCCTTGCCTAAGCCATTTAATAGACCCCTGGGGCCTAGCGCATGTGTGCCTCTCGGTCACTCCTAGTTGCTCACTATTTTCTAGCCAAACTCAACCATTGTGGTTTTTCAAATATCCAAAGCTCTTCTTCCAGAGCCTACACACAAAGCTGTTCTCTCTGTCTAAGACACCAGGATTCTAGATATTTCTTACCATATATCAAGCCATCCAAAATCAGTGACTCAGAATAGTGATTTATCATGGCCTGGAGGGCTGATTACATTCAGCTGGGTGGTTCTCCTGCAGCCATAGGCAGGTGGGGGGTTTCCAGGAGGTTTCTGGATGTTCCAGACAGCTCATCCACATGGCTGGAGGTTGATGCTTGCTGTCGGCTGGGAGCCAAGCTGGTGCTATGGCTGGAATGATTATACATGGACATCCCATGGGGCTTTGGTTTTTTGTAACATGGCAGCTGGCTTTCAAGGGAGAGTAGCTTGAGAACAGAGTTCAAAGAATCCAAAAGCAAAATTTATCTGAGCAGTTAACATTCAGAAACATCACAGCATCACGTTCTGCCATATCCTATTGGCCAAAGATGTCACACAGGCTGGGATTTAGCTCAGTTTGTAGAGCGCTGCGCTGCAGTCTCTGAGGTCCCAAGTTCAATTCCCAGCACTGCAAAAATGGGAGAAGGACATGGCAATCTACTCCCAAGGCAATCCTGAAACAGTCAGCCATTGAAAACCCTATGAGGGTTGCTATGATTTGGATACCAACTCAACGGCACCTAACAACAACAAAGATGTCACAGGTTCTACCAGAGCCAAAGGGTGGAGAACTAGACTCTTTCTCTCTCCCTCTCTCTCCCCCCCCCCGTCGCTCCCCCACCTTTTTGTGGTATTTGGAGGTTGAAGCCAGGTCCTCACAAATACTTTGCAAGTGTCCTACTACTGGGCTACACTCCCAGGCCATTTTTTATTTTTTATTTTGAGTCAGGGTCTTGCTGAGTTGCACAAGCTGCCTGTGGCCTCAAATTTGCCATCCTCCTGCCTCTGCCTCCCAAGTCACTGGCATTACAGTCTTGTGCCACTGTGCCCAGCTAGACTATATCTCTTGATGAGAGAGACAAGCCACAGAGCAGAAGAGCAAGTGGGGTGGGAGCCACTGTTGCCACCATCTTTGGAAAGTATCATCTGTCACAGCAAGTTTCTTCTCATCACCCATGCCTGTACTGAAATGTCTCAGAGGCTTCCCTATTCCCTGTCCAAGGTAGTTAGTCTGGGTCACATCACCTTATTCTAATCTCTGCAATAGCACTCATTCTCACCTGACATTATCTGAATACAGATAACTCTTGACGTACAACAGAGTTGTGTCCAGGTAAACCCACTGCAGGTTGAAAATATCGTAAGTGGAAAATGCATTGACTATATCTAACCTAACCTGCAGCCACAGCACTGTGGCGTCCCTTCGAGTAAGATCTCAGAAGCGAAGCAGGGTCAGGCCTGATTAGTACTTGGATGGGAGACTGCCTGGGAACATCAGGTGCTGTAGGCTTGGGAGAAGGATCTGAAAACCCACTCCCCCACCCCCCAAAAACAATCAGCCACTGAAAACCCTATGAATAGCAGAGAAGTACTAACAATAATGTTTCATCTGTTGTATGTAGGGTCGCTATGAGTCAGACACTGACTTGACGTCACCTAACAACAACAACATATCTAACCTATGCAACATGGAGCTTCCTAGTGTGGGTTATGTCCCCTCTCCAGTGTAGCTGACAGGAAGCTGTGGTCTGCCATTACTGCCCTGTATCTTAAGGGAGAACTGTACCACATATAACTAGTCCAAAAAAAAATCAAATTTCAAATTTTGAAGTCTGGTTTCTACTGAGTGCTACTGCTTTCACCATCATTGAGTGGAAAAGTTGTAAGTTGAGGCATAATAGGTTGAGCCATCGCCCACTAGAGACCATCTGTAGTTGTAATACATCTGTCTTCTCCCTGTTTTACCTAAACTGCCTGGGAGTAAGGACTTCATCTTGCTCAATGAGTCCCTTCCTCCTCATGAGGGGCCTGGCCCATGGTACGCCCTTGCAGACTTCCTGAGCTATTGAATGAAGCTGCTGGAGGAAATATTTGTATGTGGCGGGCAAGAACATACAACTCTTGTGAACATTCCAAGATGAACATTGTGGGCAATGGCTTCTCCACACGTGAATGAGGAAGGGTTCACACAAGGATAAGATGGGCTGCCTCCAGGGCTGCTGGAGAAAGAATTTGGACACTGAGGGAGAGATTGGTCCCTTCCCAAGTAGGGCCTCAGCTCTGTTTACAGTTGGCACTGGGAGGCAGCCTCTCTGCTTGCTTTTGGCTCCTCCCAAAAGGCAACTTAATCCTTTGGTACTACGGGTAAAATAATCCAGAATTTATGGCTCCGGGAAATGGTTGCAAAAATCTGTAATCTTATGGCCATCCACTTAACCTCTGCTTTCAGGGAAAACCCACAATGGTTATTCCTTCTCCCTCTCCCTCGCTCTGGCCCTACCAGACTCAGCTTCCTACTTCAAGTTCACTGGCAGAGAGTGGTGCTCCTGAGTGTGGTGGGTATTGGACTGGGAGCGTCTCTACAAGCACAGACTTGAGAGAAGTCACTGTCAGAGCCTTCGAAGGTTCTTCCTCCCAGGGTAATGTTCTTCCAACAACTTTAACAAAACAACTGTTCTTCCAACAACTTCCAACAAAAGTTAATCCTTCCTTGAAAAGAGCAAGAACACATTGAACATTTACTATGTGCCTAGTTTTGTGCTATGGGCTTTACAGGTTTGGTTTCACTGAAGGCTCCACAAATCCCCATGAGGTGGGGACCACTGTTAGCTCCCAGGTCACACAGTATGTGGGGACTTGAGACTGGAGCATTCTCAGTTCAGACCACACATTCTGAAATGCTGTCTTACCTGGTTTTGTTTTGCTGTGTTTTTGTACCTGTTTGCAAAGGAAATTTTCCATGGGCCCTAGTGGCACAACATGAACTAGTACAACTGCTTTCACTGGAATAGGCATGGGGCCAGGAGTCCTATGTCTTCAGCTCTCCCGCTTTATCCCTGATGCAGCTCCCCCAAGCTACTAAGGCTAGGGCCGAGAGGCTGAGGAGGTGGAGGAGAGAAGCACACAGATTTTGGAGGCAGAGAGCCTTCAGCTTTCCAGCTGCACAAACCCAGGTCTTGGTTTCTCAGCTGCAAAATGGGCTAATGGGTATTCCTACTTTGCCAAGGTCACTGTGAGAACTAACAGATGGCAAGTGTAAGGGCTTATCCCCCTGGAAGGGTTTCCTATCTCTTGGTTTGGTTATCAGGGCTAGCTCTTTGGATCTCCCTCTGCACTCCCCAGATAGCAGACCTAGGGCCAGGGGCTGAGGAGTCCAGGCAGCCCTGGCCCCTGTTGGGGACATGGACTTGGCAGCTTCATTGGTTCTACTTGCAGCTGGTACTTTATGAACAGATGTAAGGTGGCAGATGTGGGTGTCCAGAATCCCTCCCACCAGGGCCCCTCCTCTTCCAGGCACCCTAGAGGGCCGAGGCCCAGCTGGCAGCAGACATAAGTGTTGCCTGAGCCCTACGTAACTCTGTAACGAACTGTCCCTCAAGCTGGAGGCATTAACCTCACTGCCTACCTGGAAGCCTGGGCCCTGGGGTTAGCCTTTCCCTTTCCAGCCCAGAGAAGCTGAGAGCACAGCGTGGAGGGAAGGGGCTATGTTAGTCACCTATTGCGACTTTCCCAATTACCCCAGGACTCAGTAGCCAGAAACAAGAATTCATTCTCTTGAGTTTTGAGGGTCAGAAATCTGAAAGTGGCTTAGCTTGGTGGTTCTGACTCAAGGGCTTCCACAAGGCTGCCATCAGAGCGTTGGCCTTGATATCAGTCATCTCAAGCTTGACTGGGAAAAAATCAGGTTCCAAACTCACTCACATGGCTGCTGATAGGCCTCAGAAGATCCACTTCCAAACTACCACAATGCTCTCCACAATGCTTGCTGCACCATGGCAGCCAGCTTCCCCCTGCATGAATAATCAAGAGAGAGCTAACGGAGGCACCCAAGACAGCAGCCACAGCCCTGTCTCTTATTACCCTGTCTCTTCACCCATTGCTTCTGATGTACTGTATTTGTTAGACGTGAGTCAGTAAGTGGACCACACACTCTGGAGCAAGGGACTGTAAAAGGGCATGAAATCCAGGAAGTGGGGAAACCTGGTGCCTCCTACTGCACAGGGCTGCTGCTGGGACACGACACTCAGACACACATAGATCTAAGACTGACTCACCTTCTGGTGCACTTGTCCAGAGAGCCAGGCCTTGGACCACGAGATTCTGCAGGGTGCAGCTCCCCCAATCTCTGCCTCTCTCACAACACGCTAGCTCTTCTCACTCTTCCTGTGCCAACAATATGGCCTTCTGGTGCCACAAACATGCCCTGCATTCTCCTGATACACACACTGCTCCTCTTCTAAGGACACTTTTCTTGTCCTACATAAGCCCTGATCACCCTTTGGGTCCTCATACCCCTTTGTGTCTCAGCTCAGAAGTCACTTCCTCAAGAGTTGGCCCGGTCTACTCCTGACTAGGTTTGAATCACGTGTTGAAAACTCGTTCCTCTCATCATAGCATTTTTCCTAAGCACATTTTCCTTTTTGCTACTGGTCACTGTGTCTCCTTCAAGACTTCATGTGTGCCAGGCACAGTGGCTCACACCTGTAATACCACTGACTCTGGAAGCAGAGGCAAGAGGATCACAAGTTCAAGGCCAGAGCAGCCTGTATTACTTAGACACTGACTCAACATAAAAAGTAAAAAATGGGCTAGGAGTATGGCTTAGTGGCAGAGCATTTGCAAAGTATGCATAAGGCCCTGGATTTAGCCCCCCAATACCACAGGAAAAAAGAAAAAAAGACTGCATCTGCCACATGGGCAGGGACTTTTTCCAACTGTACCCATAATGCCCCTTACCAAGGGATACTTGAGAAACATGGGTGTTGAATTTTATTTAAAAATTAAAGTCCTTATGCAGACAATAGAGTTACGACTTGGAAAACCTAAGTTCATTAGAATCAGAACCCCAAGATTCAAGCAGGGTTCAGAAAGCAGCTGCCTTCTTGTTCTCAGAAGGGGAAACTGAGGTCAAGAGATAAAGAAGGACCCTCTGGACTGCAGAGTCAGTGAGAACAGAGATAAGAAGCCCAGTCACTGGCATGACCCATGTCCTGCCATTTTCCATCTGTCACAAGCCCCACCTTCCTTCTGTCAACCACCTAACCTTCACCATTGATATCTGAAAAATGCTAACAGGCGCTGGGCAAGGTGGCACATGCCTGTAATCCCAGCAGCTTGGGAGGCGGAGGCAGGAGGATCACAAATTCGAGACCAGAGGCAGTCTGCATAACTTAGCAAGACCCTGTCTCAAAAAGCAAAAAAAATGGGCTGGGGGCGCAGTTCAGTGGTCTAGCACTTGCAAAGCATGCAGGCGTGAGGCCCTGGGTTCAACTCCCAGTACTGGAAAAAAAAAAAAGTTAACAGAACACTCCATCAGCCCTGAGAGTTTGGTGCAAAGACTCTGGAAGCCACCAGCAAAACCTCCTTTCTGATCAATTCTTTTTAGTTTCGGAACCACTTACAGATGCACAATCACTGCAGAAAACAGCCATTCCATCCAAAATCAAGAACCAGCTGTTTTTGAAAACTCTCCCCTTTGAGTTCTTCCTGGGGGGAGAGGTTCTAAACTGTTGAGTTGGTTGGGGCCTGAGATGTCTTAGGCCAATTTCAGCAGTAACTGAAGCCAGAATGGGAGAGGGACTTTCCCAAAGTCCCAGGGGGAATCACTGGCAGGGTTAGGACTAGAACCTGGGCTTCCTTATCTTCAGGCCTGTGCTCCTGTGTCTGTGCCAAGCTGCAAGTTGCTGGATAGGATCAGCTTGAAAGGACCTGCAGGTTCTGCTCGGATCAAGGACGAACACATTGTTTTTAAAATAAGGAGTTCTCACCTAGACTGTGGTCAGCTATGCGGATTCCTGTCACAGATCCTCTGTAGAGAGTAACTCTTCTTAAAAAGTGGTAAACTGGTGTTCTAAAAATGTCCGTATTAGTGACCAACGTTTAAAAACAGAGAGATTTTTAAATACAAATCCAGGTTTCCAGCTGCTGTTAGAAGACTCAGAAAATCTGGTAATACAAGCTGGTGTGCTGACACTTAGCTGAACTGAATGTGGCTATCTGTTCAGGCAGTCGTGCTCTCTCCTGTCCCCAACTGGCCAAACCCCTTCTTTCATTGCCTTTCCAACCCTTGCAGGCATTTAAGTTTACAGCCCCTTATCCACTGGAGTTGAGACTCTCTTCCCCTCTGTAACCTACTCCCAGTTTGGTGTTCACATAGGCTCTGGTTGATGCCTCCAGGGACAGGGAGGAAATCACCTGTATGTCCCATTGCTGGCCAATGTTAGAGATATGCTTGGGGTTGATAATAAAGATCCAGTAGAATTAAAGATTTTAAGTTTTATCTTGGCAAGGTGAATTTTTTCTTTGCAAAAAGAATACAGGCCATGAGTCTGGTTAGCCAGCAAGCACTGGGGGCGTCTGTCCAGTCTTTTATTTCCTAATACAGTCCATATGACTGGGTCTCACCCTACTGGTTAGGGCTTTGACCTCACAATCCTGGCTAGACTTGGTTGGCTAGTAGAAGAAAAGAGAGGTCTTAGTTTTAGGGGGTGTTAGTATGTGGTGGAACTGCCTTAGAAAGTCAGGAAGTTGGAGACAAAAGGAACTTTATGGGCAAGTCTGGCCACGTGGAGTGATAAGAAGGGCTGGAGAAGTCAGAACAAAAGGGCCTTGAGTATATGATAGCTTGGTATAAGAAAACTTTGTAAGAAAAGATTATTTGTATTCCCAAGTAGACAGTGGGGGCCAGGGAGAGATTGGTTTGGACCAAGGCTATCTGAAACCATGTGTAACAGGTCAAAGTATAATGTTATTCCAGAGCTCAATAAACTTTTATTGCCTCACAACCAAAGCTTTCCGTTCTTGTTCTAGCTGAGGCAGATAAGGAAGCCAGCATTGGGAATGACTTCACAGACTTCCAGGCCATCACAATGAAGTCCAGATGTCTTTGCATTCTGGGCAAACCAGGAGGCACGTCCTCACGGCCCTTCTGAAGCTTCACAGGCAACCACGGCAAATATCAGAAGAGAGTTTGGAGGGCCTGCTTTGGATTCTTGAGCAATTACAGCGTCCTATGATGTGCCCAGCTGGGCTGACTCCCGACTTTGCCAGGAGCTGTCACCATCATCCACGGGAGGTGTGGGGGAGGGTCTGATAGCAATGTCAGGACCCTGAGCACTTCATCAGGAGGCAGCCTGGGAAATCTAAGCAGACACTCTTTATAAAATTCTGGGCAAGCTTCCAACTTTAAAATAGTAACAGCTTTACAACTACCAAACTTATCACTACTCCCATCTCAAAACCAACTGAAATATTAAGAGGCTGGACTACTGAGACTGGGAAGGGCCTTGAATGTTTCATCTCACTGGATTCTCTACCTGAATGGAGAAGCTCCTTAGAGCCTTCCCGGAGAGAAGGGTCAACCAGCCTCAGTGTGCCCAGGTCTTCTAGATAATAGGCTAGATGCTCTCCCCACTGAAATTTCCAGCTCTTGTCCCCAGTTTTATTCTCCAGGCAAGTATCATTTATATCTTGCATCCCTAGTCCAGCCACTGAGCACACCATGCTTCCTTTCTCTTCCTTTGCAGGCCACACCCTTCCAGATTCTCCAGCCCTACCTTGGAAGACTGGGTTTTGAGACCTAGCCACCCTCCTGCAATTGGCTGGGGTTCCCTCTTCCACATCCTCACACCATCGCTGGGGCCTTAAGAAGACAAAGTTCTTGCTTCGGCATCTCCACAAAAGAAAAGATAAGTCCAGCTGTGGCCCATCTCATGCTCACTCACACCACAGGCCACACACACACTGCTCCAGGTCAGCAAACAATTTTTATTTCCTTAACAAATACGTAGCTCAGTTTATTTAAGCAATATTTATTCAAGTCCCCATAATCCTATGAGCTAGAGTCTATTATCATTTCCAGTGTACAGAAGATAAGACCTAGACACAAGGAAGGGAAGTCACTTGTCCAAAGGGCCAGTTAACTGATGAGGGTGGGACTTGAACCCAGACCATTGAGGTCTGAAGCAGATCCTTCTCATAACCAC